>OY101449.1:77234674-77652879 GCA_956483635.1 Panzeria rudis
ATATATATATATATATATATATATATATATATATATATATATATATATATATATATATATATATATACATATATATATATATATATATATATATATATATATATATATATATATATATATATATATATATATATATATATATATATATATATATATATATATATATATATACATATATATATATATATATATATATATATATACATATATATATATATATATATATATATATATATATATATATATATATATATATATATATATATATACATATATATATATATATATATATATATATATATATATATATATATATATATATATACACATATATATATATATTTATATATATATATATATATATATATATATATATATATATATATATATATATATATATATATATATATATATATATATATATATATATATATATATATATATATATATATATATATATATATATATATATATATATATATATATATATATATATATATATATATATATATATATATATATATATATATTGTTGTTTCGGTTGATATTCGGTTAAACCGAAACTTTTTATTCTCTATAAATAAGGAAGTTAATAGAAACAATATTTTCCAAATTTAAAATATGTCACCGCCATTAATCTGTTTTTTCCCGTCCTATATCTTTTCAAATTGAATGAAAATTTTACTTAGTTTTATAAAGCGAATATATATAGTAGCATCAACTATTTGTTGCCAAAATAAATAGCATAAGCTAGGGAAGGTTATTTTATGTTATAATAAATCGATTTTTCGCAATCGAATTTACTTCTGCAATTATGCGTTCAAATTGATTATTTGTTTTTTAAAATAGATTTTTTTAAACTATTGCAATATATGAAGAAAGCTCATTTTCAATCTTCAGGATAAATTCAATACCGTCGAGAAATATTCTTTATTGTTTATATCGTCGATGAAATGCGGGCGTAAACAAAAAAACTTCACTTTAGTAGAAATGAATGAAATCGTATAAATTTAGTGTAAAAAATAGGCAAATATTCCCCTTTTTATCTATTTAGTTATTCTGACTCAACTTTTTTATTTGTGTTCTTGTAACGTCATTAATAGAGTGATAAAACACTCCTCAATGTATGTGTACCGAACCCAATATTCCAGTTCTATCTATCATTTAAGCTAATTACATGCCAAGTTTTTATTAATCATATGCTCGTAAATGTTTAAATTTTATATTTGCTCGTTGGAATGAAATATATTCAATTTCTACTATTATTTTGACTGACACTGTATGTATGTAGAAATACTCTTACGCCCTTTTTCACAGTTTACAGTTAAAAGTTAAAGTGTACTTCAACGGAGAGTTTTGTATGCCGAATTCGCCGTTAAAGACCACGTTAACCTTTAATCACATTGTGAAAGGGCCGTTAATAAAGCAAATGATATTTCAGTTCTGTTAAAAATTTTCTTTGCCTACATGCTTCACATTTAACTCTAAATAAAAATATAATTTAATTGAAAAATTAAATTAAAACCGAACTTAAGCCAAAAATAATTATATTAAAGAAGTGCTACCAAGTATTGTATTTTTGCTATGCTGTATTATAAACAGTGAGTTAGCTTATTCGCAAATATTTTTATTTGCAAATAGTGCGCGTATAAACGTATTAGTTATTGCCTTTTTCAAAAAGTGTTGTATTTATAAATAGTACCTATAATACCTACCTATCGAGTTTATCATCAAAATGACAGTTGTAAAATTATTCGGCTTACAAATCTACACAGAAAAAATTTACTTATGTTCATATATCCAAGGTTTTTTTTCATAAATGGTATGAATCGAACATGATCAGTTTTTCCAAACTTCTTGCATTCCAATTAAGAACTTTCACATAAATTAATTCATATTTATTTGTATTCATGTTAAAAATATTTTGGCAAATTCGGTATTAAACTTTTATAGCCTTTGCTTTATGTCAAACTAACTATTGTAAATGAGCTGTATTTTTATTTTATAGGTAAATAGTAAAACATTTTAGAATTTGTTTACAAAAAAGCTCAACATTTTTTTCCAAGCCACTTAGATTTCATAAATTTATTTATAGGAAACTAAATTCATACCTACTGCGTATAAAATAATTCCTGTTTTTTATTTATAAATTAATAAAATATGTACATATGTACATAATAGAGCCGTCAATTATTCGGGTTTTATAATCGTTCGAATAAAATTTCATAATTTTTTCTTGTTCGAATAGCCGAATAATTTGAAACTTTTATTCGAATATTAAAACGAATAACGAATAAAAATTTTCGTTCCAATAACCACTTTAAAACCACTATTTTCGATATATTATATCACTACCGTGCGGTAAACGTTTTATTAATTGTCTACAACATACTTGTCTTATGAGTGGTGAAAATGGGAATGGTACAAAATGTTCCTGAGTTGTGACCGGTGAAAAGAGATCATATTTCGAAATTATACCAACAATTTTTGAAAAATTCAATTACTATACAATCTGATTTTTTCCAAATCAAAAATATTTGTTTAAAGTACAGTAATTAACTAGTGTTAAAGAAACCAACACAGGACAAGTACTTTACTTTTGGGTCTAGAACCAGTCACTAAGTATCCTAATTATGTCAATTGACCCCCAATGACAACGTCATGTAAAAGTCATTGGTCCCTTTCATATAAAGTTTCGGAACTCGAACCGTTTGCTTGTCATTGAGAACCAGTCAAGTGACTTGTCTTGTGGCAGGTTCTCTTCCCTCTATGGTAGTTTCGACTTTTTAAATGCGTTAACGACAAAGTCGCTCCTACATATTATTTCTTCGATTGAATTAAGATAACTTTTCTTTACATATTTTCTTTACATATTTGTAAGCCTTAGAATACTTTTTGAAAACAGTTTGGTTTTTCTAATTATCTTCCTCAAAATACTTCCAAACTAAGATCATGCTGTAATTTAAAACGAGATCTTTAACAGAGTTACGTAATATCTGAACAAGCACTTACAGAAGTATTGATAATTTCTTTGCTTTCTTAACACATCCTATTGTTAACAACTTAAAAAGGTTAATAATTTAAAACGCTATTTTAAATTCGTAAATGTAAAGTAATATTTATAAAAAGTAGATAAATATTTTTCGAATACTCGAATATTCGGCAAAAACCGTTCGAATAATTTTTTATTTTATGAAAAAAAGTTGTTAGAATATTCGAATAATTGTTATTCGAATGACAACACTAGTACATACCTACATATATGAATACATATTTATGTAGTAATAGACTATGAACTTTTTTCATACTACCTACATATTTATGTTCAAACTTTTTCTGTGTAGAGAAATTGTTTAAAAATTTTTGAATAAATTCTTGATTTGATTAAAAATGTTAGGACTATTAAGTTATTTTATAATACTATATATCTAATAGTTTAAGATACGATATTTCCGGGAATTCCCGTCCCTAGAAATACAGTGGAAAACTCTAGTTGTAACATAAAAATGTCCCTTTTTATTGCATACGTTCTAGTACTGAGATTCTTAACTATGTATATAAAGTCTGTTACTTTGCAATTTTTCATCTCGAAAATAAATGCAAAAGCATAAAAAGTTTATTTATGGAAAAAGCCAAAATGGAGGATAATAGGTACAACAACAGTTGTCTGTAGTTAAAACAATTTCCATTCCTCTCCTGTAAAAACAAAAAAATTCGTTCAAAAATATTAAAAAGAAACGTTTAAGATTGCGTGCGCGCAAATACATACTTACATACATACATCCATATAACAAAAAAGGAAAAAAAATTGAAGAACTTCATTATTAACAGAAAAAATAAAAAACAAACAAGAACAACATCAAATGTGACGAAGAAGAAACCTTATTAACTTCTGTATCTCTTCTAACCGTTTGTTTATATGTAAATATGTATCTGTATCTTGTATAAATGTTCTTTATATTCTTGTATCTTATTAAACGTAGCCATCATGTTCTTCTGCGACTGACTATAAAGCAATGGAGGCCAACATACAAAAAAAAAACAGAACTTGAAACCAGCAGGCTTAAAGCTTTAACATTTAATAGCCACAACTACCAAGAACAACATCATCGCAGATACAAAATATGTAATGTTGAATGTTCGATAAAGTATATACATATATACTAGGGATGCCAAACGGGAAATCCCGAAACCGTGGGATTTTTGCGAGATTGGCAAATCCCGAATCCCAGGATTTGTAAAATTATATCCCGGGGTATTTTTTATAATGTTTAAAAGTCCTATAAAGTCTTTACATGACCTTTTTAACAATTTAATGATTATTCGTGAGAAATTGTTTATAAATTATCAACAAAGGCAAATAAATTAGTTACTTTCTTACGACTATTTTCATCAAGGCTTCCGCAAATATACTTACAACTGAGAATTATTTAAAAAAAGAAGTAATATGAGATTAGGCAGAAAAATGACATTTGGAAAATTTATCTTGAAAAGTTTATTACCTATTATTCTATAACTATATGTCGGCGTTACTTTAACCCCACACCATAAAAAGGACACTTCTGCCTTCGATGTCGATAACAATTGAGTACCATTGACATCTCCTTACAATTCTCTAAGGTCTAGAAAATGTGATAAGACTATTAATAGTTGTCAAATGTTGTCGTTTACGAGTAGACAATTACAATTTGTTATATATTTTTATTCGAGTTACAGAGTAGAAGTCCAGCAAATTAGTGACTATTGCTGCCATTAGCGAAGGTAGAAAGAAATACATATCTGCAGACTTTTGCCAAAACAACTTAAGTATAATTTAAAAAATTTTCAGTAGAGCAAAATTACTGTTGTGCTGAAAAGTGCACAGAAAAAACTATAATTCGTATTGTATTACTAAATCCATAAATTCAAATAATTTTCTTACGGAAATGGGACGTACCACAAAAATATTTAAATATATAAATAAATAAATATTTTAAATGAAATTTATTTGCTGGAGTTTAAGCAATTGTCTATATGCAGCATTTCGTTTGTGCTTTACCAACTCATCAGTAGACTTCAAACACAATTTTGAACAGTTACAAACCCTTTATCTTATGTACAAACTTTTAAAAACCATTTGAGAATTTACAAATATATAAACGATTTACAAAAAACAAGCATACTAGGCTTTGAAACTTATGCAAAACCCAGCATATAATTTTTTATTCGATATATAATAAAGATCGAATATTTAATAAATATTTAATACGAAAAAAATCGCATTTTTTCTATTAAAATTTTGTTTTGGAATATTCAAAAATCAAACAAAAAAATAATAAAATTTAAAAACAAATTCAAACACATGTGCGTTAAAATAAAAACCTATGATGATTTTTTCTGTGTAATTATATATAGACTGGCCAACAATGCACCCCAGGAAGGTCCGTTGCTAGGTCAATGATTATATTGAAAACAAAAAGAAAGTCTTGTATTTAGTTATTGTTGTCAGTATAAATTCTCCAACGATCTTTTTTTTAGCCCCCGACGAAAAAAATGTGTTTTATAAGTTTGTAGTGTGCACAGAAAAAACTAAGTTTCATTTTCTGTAAAGGAATTCAATGAAATAGTAAATATTTTGCCTATGAGCGGACCTACAAAAGAATTTGTAAATATAGACAAAAATACCTCAACAATTTCATAAAAACGTTCCCAAATCCGGGAATTTTTAAAAATTAATCGGGGCTGGCATCATACAAACATACATATGTATATATATACAAACATATATATATATATGTATATATAAAATTTTTTTGCCTTGTTTGTATACACAACTGAAAATACTCGCATTCAACTATACAAATATATGTACATACATACATACATATGTATATATGTACCTATGTAGAATTTACTTACATACATTCATATGTGTGTATGGCTGTGTACATATATATATAATCTTGTCTGCTCCGCCTTTATAAATAATTCATGATATCTACACCAAAATGTTGATGATGCTAAAGATACTACATACATACATTCATATCTATGTACATATTTATGCACAATTTTAAACTTGTACATACATCCGTACTCAAAAGATTGATGATTAAACATACTCTACTTGACTGTATTTACTTTATCCACTTGCAATTTCGAATACTCCCATCGTCAGTTCACTGAAGAATTGAGAAGAAAAAGAACAAAAAAAAACTAAAAAAGTTTAAAAAGTGTGTGCAGAGTACGACAACAAAAAAATCTGTGAAGCAAAACGGTTTTTAAACATCACTAAATACGTCAAAGTTTGTTTTTAGATGAAAAACAAAAAAGTTTTCAAAATTTTTTACGTCAGGACTTTTTGCAGTTTTTTTACTCACCCAAAAAGTTGTACTTGACTAAAAACAGTTGAGGAAAATGTTTAAAAATATACGACAACAATATCTACAAAAAATTATGTATACAAATTTTTTCAATGGTGTTCTTTCTTTACACTTTGTTGTTTAAAAAGTTGTTCAAGAACATGAACATGATTTTTTAGTTTTCTTTTTTTTCATATTTAAATGAATAAAATTTAAACATATATTTTATGTACTATGTACTTAGGTACCTTGTTCGCAGTGTTACCACATTTGAAGATTTATCTTATTTTTGAAGTTTTTTGCTGGGTCGAAGAGATAAAAAGATTTTTAACTTAAAACTAAGATTTTTGTATATTTGATTTTTTTGTTTTAATTGGAGTTACTTTCAGAAAGACATAGGCCCATAATCATAGTAATAAACGAAGTATACTTTAAGGGTTCTGAAGTTTACTTTTGCTAAAAACATACTTTTGGTTATTGCTGAAATATCAATAATACGAAATAATTTTTTTTATCGACGCGTTTATACTTTTATTTTATAAATTATATAAAAACTAGTTTTAATCTTTTGCTATTTATTTGCCATTTATTTGTCTTCTTCTTTTTCTTTTATTTTCTGATAATTTACAAAGATGGCTACGCAGAGATGCCATTTGCTTTTATTTTCTTACATTTTGTATGAAAACATTTTACACATTTTATGTGTCACCCACTTAAAGCTGGTACAAGTTAAAGCATACTTACGTTTTGGCTATAGTAAGAAAATAGCAATAAGAAGATAGTTATTTAAAGTTATTTCTAAAACAAACCAACTTTAATGTTTAACTATGATTATGGGCCATATTGTTTTAACTGGGGAGGTATTTTTCAAAAGGGCGTATTTAGACTTACGACCAGCGTGGCCATTTGAGCGTTTTTTGCTGCTAAATTTAGCATTTTTATTTTGATTTAGCTGCAAATTTTAGCATTATTGTTAGTATTTTTTAATCATTGATTAGGCGTTTCTTGGCATTTTTAGCCCCAATAAATATCAAATTATACGAAAATGTCAAAGAAAATATACTCAATTTAAGTGGCAAAATAAAGCTTATATGATTGTGTAAGCCAGAACTCAACCGTTAATTGATGTGACAAAAGAACAAAAAGAACTTTTAAAATTTTAGCATTTTAAATTTTGTTTTAACATTTTTTAACATTATTTTTGACAAATTTTTGCAAAATATTTTTAGATATTGCCACACTGCTTATGACCTTGAACAAACCTGAGAATGTCATCGCCTTTGTCATGCTAAACTGTATCCTTTAGTTCAAAATCAATTCCGTTTCCAAGTGAAACTGGCGATAAAAATCACAGTTTCGAACAAAGCGATACATGTTCGCCGAATTATCTATAGTTGCTATAAGTGCTCACATATATAGCCTACGTCTCACGTCTCTGCCAACCTTAACTGCCCGTTGCGGTAATCGTTCCACGCACATTATACCAAAAAGGACACATTTCCAAATGCTTTATACCAAACCACACACACTAAGTCCAATTTTTTCAAAATACGTTTTTTATACTTTTGGAATTAATATTGTTTTCCTCTATCGATGTTTTAAGGGACAGTAGTACTGCTCAAAATTATCTATGAGGTAAAAAATAACACCAAGTCCTTTTTAATAATAATATTATATGACTTAATTTGATTACGGCTATGTTAGATTAAAAAATAATAATATTAGAGTTATATAGAATATTTGGGGTAAGTCAAATTGTTAATACTACAGAGATAGAACCATTTGCGATATTAAACATGTTTTGCGGTCTCCTGTAAAATGTTCAACTTTATGTAGTTTACCTGTCAAATACAGATATCTTTTTTAGTTCTTCCAAAATATAAAATATTTAAGCGGGTCGACATACTATTACACTGGAGACATTAAAAAATTAAGTTACTGAAATTTTCTTTAGCATGGAAATAACCTTTTGAAAAATCACTCCACAACTAAACAATTTATTTTTACTTCTTTAAAGCTATGAAAAACAATGTGCCACGGTATCCAAATCGAAGGATTTATATACTCTTGAAGGTCTTTTTTATAAATCGAGATATATGGGGATTGCAATTAATTTCAGTACGTTTTTAAAAAGAGAGTCTTTAAATTGTTATGAATGTTTCATATTGATGGTGTATTTAGAAAGGTTACATTTCACAACATTTAGGTATATTTGTACTTCGGACTTAAACATCTATGTATTTTATATCGCTTTGACTTTCGTACGAAACCTCTAATGAGAGGAATATGTCGAATGTTTAAAGCTGTAGCATTAGTTATGGTTTATGTCGTATAAAAATTGAATTAAAGACATTATGCAATCTACCCTCATGTTATTTGTTGCCCGTGATGAGTTTTCAGCAGATTCTTACAAGTAAGCTTCGATAAATCGTGTTGGCTGAGTATTTAACGCTTTTGACTACAAAACCTGAGGTGTTGAGTTCAAGACTAATTTCCGGCAAGCCAACAACATCATGCATTTTTCTCATGTGCAATGATGTATTATTGAGTGGTTATTATTGGACTGTTAAAGTGATGAAGGCATACCACTGATCACCTTGGCATTACCGGCAGCGATTAATACTAACATATCCAAATGCACTTCACAGCACCCTCCTTCGTCGATATTGTAGCAGAACCGTGGGCGAAGTAAAAAAAACTAATAAAACGGCTACACAGCTTAAACAACTCGTTGCCTCTATTTGACACCAGAGCGGGTTGAAACACTACTCTACAAAAAACACGCAATAGAAGGGTTGTAATTGAATTAAGCTTTCTATCTCTCCCCCACTTCACCACCTATTCTCTCTACACTATCCCCTTCCCAATGACGGTAATACATTAATTAATAAACTGGTCGGCATTAATTGCCTGATTGTGCTACTTCGATTTGCACGAACGTACAGTACACATCGTGTAAATGAAGGAAAATGTGTATTCAATTTCTCGCTTTGATAAACATTTTCCTTATTGTAAATACTTCATGATTTTTAGTTTCATGTTTATATTTCTTGTGTTGTGAAAATATATTTTAACTGAAATAAGCTTTTTAAGGAAATATAAGATTTTTGTTTTGTGTATTTTGAAGATTTTCAAAAAATACTTGTTTGCTATTTTATGTTCTTTTTAATTTAATGTTATTTTTATTTTCTCTTTCAACTGAAAAAATTAAATCTTATAGCATGTTTCCACTACACCTCAAATAACTTAATTCCCTCTCAGAATTACTTTCATGAATTTCCATGTTTCCCCTACACATTCGTAATTCGCTTTGAAATTTCTCTCTGTTGTTCAATATTGCCAAAACTAAAAAAATGTTCGGCAAAAATTAAAATTTTTTTTTACCAAATACCCAAATTTTAAGTTTTTTCCGTTTAACTATTTTTTATGAACTTTAATTATAACTGTAGTCTTTTACATTAATAGTTCATGTTAAAAGAAAAAATGTTATCTTCTTCCAAGTGTTGAGTATAAAATATATTTGTATGAAACTTTAACACAATATTTACTAAAAAAATCTGTTTTTGAGTTATGACTCTATTGTAGCAAGGACTCGATACGTATATTACATCATAAGATAAGCAAAGAAACTGGAATGAAATTTTATGAGAGTTAATTACAACATTCCATTGTGTCCACTATACTGGTGTGTTTCAGAAATTGTGATGCGATTTTATTTTTCAATAAACACTCAAAATTGATTTCTGAATTATTAAATCTTTATTAGGATTATTATGGATTACAGTAAAATTGTAATTAAATTTTTAACTTGTTTAATTTATTATAATGAAGTATTTCTTGAAATGAGCATAAAAAATAGCAAGTTGGTAATTAAAGAGCATTAATATTATTAAAATTATACTAATAATAATAAATGTTAATTGCATGAGATTCGACTACTTCGAATAATTTTGGTTGATAATACGTATACAGCATTGGCAAAGATAGATTTGTTAGGGATTAGATAACTTAGAGTAAAAATTGTCTAAAATACGTGAACAAAGGGCGCTGATGATGACAGCGTTTTGCTAGTCTTATTAGATATTCTATATTCCACTCTTAAAAATAATTTGAATTTACATTAATTCAATTATTGAACTTAAGCCGAACAATAATAACTTCCGACTTATACACATTTTCAGTTCGAATAATAATTACGTACAAATAGGAAGGAAAAATTTCATAAAGCGAACAAAAAAAAACGACGAGAACGCCTGCTCTAAATACAAAAGGGTATTCATTTAATCGGGCGTCTGCTTTAATCGGTTAATCGTTCGATTAATTAATCGAGGTTTTGGCTTAATGGGTTAATTTCGTTATTAACCGGTTAACCGATTAATAAAGTTTTTTCATAAATCAAGTAATTTCAACAAAAAAATGCATAAATGATTTATTTTGAGTTTATTAGTAAAAACACAAAAATATAACAAACATAACAATTCTTGAACTAAATTAAGCCAAAAAAATTCAATATCGCTTACACTACATTTACACTAGAGCGAAATCTAGTAGATTTCAATTGAAATCTATTTTCAAATATATGCCGTTTACATCAAGCTTTTTTTGAATTTTTTTAAATTTCACTGTCAAACTACATAGAAAAGTTAAGCCTCAAAATCAAAATAGCTAGAGGATAAACCTAATAGCAAATGCACAAACATTTTGCGGTTTATTTTTTAGTACAATGTGAAAAAATCAGAGTTGTAGTTCCCATACACAACAAGATTTTGACAAAATCCAGTAAGGATCTAGATTTTATTTTGTATGGGAAATCTTATAAAATAAACTAGATTTTGCACAAAATCTCGTTTGAACTAGATTTCATGCCGATGTAAATGTCCTATTATCGTAGATGTTGAAGAAATCGAAAGCCATCCACAATCCAAAATATCTAGTTCCTCAGTCCTTTTTTAGGATTTCTCTAGGCATATAAATTCTTCCATTATGCCATTAGTCCTTTTTAAAATTTTTTTAAGATTCTTAACACCTAATTGTTTCGCTTAATTCTGTTATAACATTTGTTGTATGTATTACTATCGATAGTTTCTTCTGTTGTCAGGTCATTATCTGACTCATCTTAGCGGAGCTCAGCGACGAACATTCAGCAAAAAAGTGTATATCCCAATTCCTTAGTTTCCGTTTTTGTACTGTATTTTAAAACATTGTTGTTAGAAGAAATATTCCTGAGTGGAGCTATAAAATAATTGAATTCGTCTCTCATTAAATCTAATACATAAATATTTCATTAAATCGGAGGTAACAGTATTATTATTATTCTGTAAAAAAAAAATAAAAAATTAAGTTGGAAGTTATTATTTCGGCTTAAGTGCATTATTTGAATTAATGTAATAATAGGGCATTTACGCTGTCTCGAAATCTAATAGATTTGATTTGAAATCTTTTTCGAAATCTATATCGTTTACACTAAGTTTTTTTTAACATTTTTCTAGATTTCGTATCCAAGAATAAATACTTTGACTGAAATGTATCTTAAACTCTAACCCAACAAGTGCCGCCTTAGCTAATGCACACACTTTTAGTAGAAAATGTTTGTAGGGCGTAGCTAATTCACTCACCGTTTATATAAAAATGTTATACAGGGTATTAAAAAGAAAATAAATATACTAGACTTTGAGTAGATTTCGTCCAAATCTACTGACAAAGTAAATTTCGTTTTGTATGGGAAATCTAATAAAAATCATTTACATTTAGCTCGAAATCTCGTAAGTACTAGATTTCGAGACAGTGTAAATGCCCTATAAACTTAATTTATTATTAAGAGTGGATAATATCTAATCAGACTAGCAGAATGTATTAGTATATACTACTTAATTCGACAGTTGCTACACTGTCATCGTCAGCGTTCTTTGTTTACTTTTACCACGTTTGATCGAGGATACTAGCAAGAAAACGAACTTAAAATTTCCATATTCAATTTCGTAAAACAAGTTGGTTGGTTAAATAGATGATGTTTCCTTAATACTAGTATCCACGATCACACGTAGTAAAAGTGAACAAAGAACGCTGATGATGACAGTGTAGCGACTGTCAAAATTTGTGGTACTAATATGTTCTGCTAGTCAGATTAGATATTCTAATATTCAACTCTTAATAATAATTTGAATTGACATTAATTCAAATAATGAACTGAAGTCGAAATAATAACTTCCGATTTAAACCTATTCAGTTCGAATAATAATTATATAGAAATATTAATAAAGAAAGTTATAATACCATTTTGCAGGGTAAATGATAATTTAGCAATTTAGAAACACATGTAGCAGGAAGCTATGTCCTTTTTAAAAAATAATTCTGAATACGAGACTAAAACCTTTCGAATGAGGAATAAATTATTAATAAATAGAATATAAATGTGTCGAATTTCATTATAATTCCAAACCTTTTTTAAAATGTTTTTAATTACTCTGTATAAGAAATTTTTATATAAAACGAAAAAATTAATATTTTAGTGCTTTTTTCAAAAATTACGCGCTTTTTTCCTCGTTTCAGTGCTTTTTGAAATCTAAAAGTTGACAACGCTGATAATTAAACACACAAAAAATACGTTATAATACCCAACTCAGTAGTAGTACTACAAAATATGAACAGAAATTAACCGATTTAACCGTTAATCGAAAAAAGAAAACTTTAAATTAACTGATCAGTTAATCGGGTAGTAATTAACCGGCTAACCGATTAACTGTTAACGAATGAATACCCTAAAATACATACACATAATATTGAAATAAAATTTTCAACTTTATTCATAAAATATATTCTCTTATTGGAAGCACTAAGAAAAAAAATAATTCCATATGTTAAACATATCATTCATTCAACCGGGCTGGTTTAATCGGGTTAATTTCGTTATTAATTGGTTAACCGATTAATAAAGTTTTTTCATAAATTAAGTAATTTTAACATGCATAAAAATGCATAATTTATTTATTATTTTGAGTAAAAAAACTATAACAAGCAAACAACAATTTTTGAACTAAATCAAGCAAAAAAAATTAATTCATGAATATGTTTTAATTAAAAAATAAATAAAATAAGTTTGTGAGATAATTTTATTAGTTATTTCAATAGTTTAAGGAGATCTTCTAAAACAAGCTTTTAGAAAAATAATTTGGCTTAAATGTTTAGGATTTAAACAATTTTTTTTCTTTAGTTTTGATAAAACTTGACTTGGAAAATTCCTTTCACTTGTCGTAGATGTTGGAGAAATCGAAAGCAATCCATAACGTAGAATAATTTCTAAATTCCTTTGCCTAGATTACTCCAAACGTATAAAATCTTCCAAATTTTTCAAATTTTCTAATTGTTTCGGTTAATTCTTTTAAAACATTTCTTGTATTAATAACGATAGCTTCTTCTGTTGTCAGGTCTTCATCTGACACATACTCCACAGAAAAAATATCATCAAACCGCAAGTAACAATTTCAATTGTTAATATTTAATTTAAATTCAAACATATGTTTTGTCAATGTAACAAATTGAGTTGTTGATACGACGAACAGATAAATTTTTTTCAACAAACTGAACTAACCAAATTTTTTGTTATGCATTGTGAAAAAATTAACAATCATCATTGTTGATATAACAAATGAGTGCACGCACGTAAATGAAACAAAGCAAATCAAGAAATTTTTTTCAACAAACTGAACTAACCAAATTTTTTGTTATGTATTGTGAAAAACCTTAACAATCACCATTGTTGATATAACAAATGAAAGCACACACGTAGATGAAACAAATCAAATCAAGTTTTGCGTGTATTCATTATTTGCGTATTTAATAACTAATTGCTCTGTAGCTGAGAGGTAAGAACGTTAGTCTATTAGTCCAGAGGTTGCCGGTTCGATTCCGCCAAAAGACATTTAGTGTTTTTCGCAGACAAGCAAAAAGTCGCTTCGAGGATTGTGATTGTATAAACAAATATTGTTAATACAACAATTATGATAGCTAAAATTGTTTCGGAAAATCAGTAATTCACATTGTTGATATAACAATAATCTTAATTGAAATAAATTTGAAATCAACAAAAAAATGTTTTAAATTTTTTTCTGCTTTTTCTTTAACTTGCAATTTCGTAATTGTATTTACAAAAATCGTTGAAGGTTCAAAATCAATTACTTATTTAATTAATATAACAAAAAAATTAATTGTATTTACAAATTTTTTTTCTGTGTGACAGAGCTCAACACCGAACATTCTGCAAAGAATTTATTTCCGTATTCCTTAATTTCCATTTTTGTACTGTATTTTAAAACACTGTTGCTGAAAGGAAATATCCCTGAGTGGAGGTATAAAATAATTGATTTTGTCTCTAATAAATCTAATCTTTAGATTTTTAATTAAAACGTTGGCAACAGTATTATTGGCTTTTATTTAATTATTAAACAAAAACTCAGTAATTGCCTCAAGTTCAATTAGAGTAGCGGAGTCTTTACTAAGTTCTTTTATAGCTACGTCCAAAGGTTTTAAAGTTTTACTTAAGGTAAGATCACTATGAAAAAATAATTTCTAAACACATACCTCTTGTATGTGGCACGAAACAAATCATTAAACACACAAAAAATATGTTATAATACTACAAAAAATTAAAAATGTTGTTACATCGTTAATCGACTGAAATTAACCGGTTTAACCGGAAATAGCCAATTTTAAATTAACCGAATCGGGTAGTACCTAACCGGTTAACCGAATGAATACCCTAATACCTATATACAAATGTAAAACTAAAAAAAAATTATTTTTTATTGTCATTTGCAGAAAAACAACGTCTTTCATTATGTGTGGGTTGTGGTGGGCAAATTCATGATCAGTATATCCTGCGCGTAGCACCCGATTTAGAATGGCATGCAGCCTGTCTTAAATGCCAGGAATGTCGGCAGTTTTTAGATGAAAGTTGTACGTGTTTTGTACGTGATGGCAAGACATACTGCAAACGCGATTATGTTAGGTAAGTTGATAATAATAACAAAAAAATATTGCTTAAACTACATACATACATATAAAGATTTTTTTACTATATATTACTACCGTTGATATTGTTTCTGTATACAGAGAGCATGGTCATTTCTATAATAAACCACGCATTTTTGTTCGGTTACAATTTTTTATGTTTGCGAACGAAATCACTACAAAATAATCAACCCACACTTGAATGAAATACAAAATTCGAAACCAAAACTAATAAATATAAACCCATAAAAGAGTTTATCTAAAAATAAGTATCATCCATCAGTCATGAGACTTTTTCGAATACATGCTGTGTATTTATTTAACAAATTAGTTTAGTTGCAGTAACTGCTTAAATAAGCAACACTTTGTTTTCGTTGTAATAACAAATTTGCTTTAAATGCAAATAAAAATAATATTAATTTTTTTATTGGACAAACAAGTATAAAAATGTTATAAAAAAAAGACTAAAATTATTTAGGTAAATACATAACAAACTTTCTTAATTGTCATTTTGATTTACACATGTGTTCTAGATTAACAAAGGAAAAAAATCATAGCAAGACGTAAAAATTTTATTGAAATTTTATTAAGAAAAATAAATATGTAATGCAAAGCTTGTGAATATAATGCATAAAAACTATCTGGCAACTTCTTTTTTTTACAAAATTGGAAGTGACGGGAGTACCGTTAGGCTCTGATTCCAATGTATGTAATTTGAAAAACATACGCCGCTATTCCATGATACAATTAACAGGTAGACGCAGTAGATCAGCTGACCTTACTCGCCTAAATGGCAAACTTAGTTGAGTGATGTAATGTTCATAAGATCATCACAGTCATCAAACTGTCAAACTCTGTAACTCCAAATTCCTTTCTCTACCGCATTTCAAATTTCCTTATAGAGCTAGTTGCGTTGATAGTTCTACTCGTCTTTCAACGTTTTTGACAACTAGTGAAGTATTTCTACAACAAATTTTCTATTGTTGCAGAATTGCGTATATGTACCTGTTAATTGTATCATGCCCCTTCACTAAATCTGGTCGATTTAAAATCATGCTATTTCCAAAATTATTAATGGTCGCGCTGACGTTTTTAATCTCTCATGCATCAACCTTCGTTAGGGCACCTATGTATATTTTTTAACTTTGTATACATAGTAACAGGGATGATAAATGCTGTAAAATTGGACTTTTTCAGTGCAATTTGCATTGCAGAAGTATAGAAACTTATAATGTAGAAAAGTAAAATAGATTTATATCGAATAAAAAATTATTTACTGGGTTTTGCATAAGTTTCAAAGCCTACTGTGCTTATTTTTGAAAATTATTTATATGCAGATTCTCAAATGGTTTTTGAAAGTCTTTACAAAAGATAAGACGTGTGTAACTGTTCAAAAATATGGTTGAAGTCTACTGACGATTTGGTAAAGCACTAATGAAATGCATATAGACAATGCTTAACCATCAGCAATTAAATACGCCAATGATCGTACAGAGTTTCTCTCTCATGTGACAGCATCTGTGAGCAAGAAAGCAAATATCGCCTGCGTAATCGAAGTCTTCCAAACATCCCTGCAGTCCCCAGCTTACGCCTCTATTGGTACCTGTGGCATCTGCTATAATGACGCCAATAATAATAGAGGTGATAATACACATACCTGTCTAGAGCCCTTCCTGACTGCAATCATACCGCCAATTATATTTTCGTGCACTACTCGGCAATTGCCTCATAGTAAAGACTTTTTATGCGCTTTTTTCTGCAGGGCATTCATGCGCAGTAATGGCGCCTATACTGCTGTATGTGAGAAAGTATAGAAAGCTTTCTCGAAGTCAATACACATTAGTTAAAGAGGAAAACTCCATTTCACGGATTGCTCGATAATTATTCTCAGGCTATTTGCGTGGTCAACACAGGACGAAATGCTGCTTGTTCTTGTCGCAACTAGGGTTTGGGATTTCCTGGACTTTTTCACTTCCCGGGAAACGGGAATGAAAAAATCACGGGAATTCCCGGGATTCCCGGGAAAATTTAATTAAATGAAAATTGACGAAATTTCGATTGTTTTCTTAATGTAAGCATTCTTTTTAAATAAAAGTTAATATAAAAGCAATTCTAAAACAAATGTTTAAGAATTTTTAAGTGAATTCAAGCAAATAGAGTTTATAATTATTACAGAGTAGGAGATTCTATATACATAGTAGGACGATTCTTATCGTTAAGTATAAGCAAGTTATAGTACTATACTCAGCTGAGCTGAATTTTACATATCCTAAGCCACAGTCTGTCTACATGTCTTTGATTATTCACTTTATTTATCTTAAAACATCTCCTTGAGGGTTTCAATAATTGCGTGGACTTATAATAAATTTAACTATCAACTCAAAGTTTTTACAGGTTATGAGCTTAAAATTTTCACTACACTTTCCAAAATTTTTTCACTAATTCTGTGGAAAATCAGTTAAAGCTCGTTTAATATCGAATTATCTACTTTAGGAACTTTGTTCTGTTATAGTGATTAAACGACATTTGTTACTAAATTCGGCCCCTATTATGAGTTGCATTCGATGTTCGATCTTCGGTTACTATGGAACATCGAGTATCGAATGTTAAATTCGTATTATGAGCTGGCAGCATTATCGAAAATTTCATTGTATAACGAACAGCGTTGTCATATCGTACGCGATCTTACGATATGACAAAACGGAAATATCCATATAGTGTCGTCATATCGTAAGTTTTCTACGATATGACAACACTGAGATATCAGTACACGGTGTGTAGATATCTCAGTGTTGTTACATCGTAAAATACTTACGATATGACGACGTTGTATGACTATTTCAGTTTTGTCATATCATAAAAAAGCGTACGATATGACAACGCTGATAACGAATTTTCAATCGAACACAGGCCCCTATTATGAGTTGCATTCGATGTTCGATCTTCGCTGGCTATCGAACATCGAGTATCGAATGTTAAATTCGTATTATGAGCTGGCAGCACCATCGAAAATTTCGTTGTATAACGAATTTTCAATCGAACACAATTTTGCTTTTAAATTTTGTCTTTTATAAATTTGTAAAGAAACAATATTTATTTATAGTGCCAGCTGATAAATACGTATTATTGTGAACAATCTAAATAAGAAAAAATCACAATAGATCTATTTTTATCGAATGTGCGCCATAATACCAAATGGAAATTCGTTCGATAAGTTAATTCGACCACAATCGAAAATCGAAAGTTGCTCATAATATGCACCTTCATCTTGCATGTACTTTTCGAATCAAGCAAAAATATTTCTCGGCTTAAAAGAGATGGTATGACTTCAATTTTATGCAGTTTTTATGAAATTTCTGCATAAGTTTGAACCGTTCACATTTTTATTTTGTATTAAAAAATATTGTATGGACATTTTACTGCCTGTATATCGATACCGAAGGAATTCTTTCTTTCTTACTGTTAGATTTGAAACAAGGACAAAGGTTTAGAATTTGTTTTTGTTTCAAATGCATTTGTAAGAGTGAAAAATGTCCTTCGACATCGATAAATAGGGTATTAGTATTTAAATAGATTATGAAAAATATAGCATCTTTAAAAAAGAACTTAATCAATTTCATAGCGAAAATTTAGTCGCACAGTCAGTCAAACGAACTTTTGTAATATTTAAAAAAGCATTGACAATTTTGATATTAAAGAAAAACAGGATTATAATACAAATTTCTTATATGAATCAGAATAAATTTGGTGGTTACTTACGACATTTTATAAATATGTATGTCAAAAAAGTTCATATATTTATGAAATAAGGTGTACTTTTAATTTCCCGTTTTCCCGGGAAATTTTTGAGATTTTCCCGGGAAATTAAAAGTAGACTTTTCCCAAACCCCAGTCGCAACTCACCACACAGCGATGTGGATAATCTACAGTTTATACTGCATCCCTCTCCATTTCTGGCATTTTTTCTTAGGTACTTTAACAATGACTCCTTCTTTAAGGTCAGGTAAGCAGATTTCCAGAATTTTTAGATAATAGGGAAATTTAACTGTGCACTGATGTTAGGCGATAATTTTAAGAGCTTAGCTGATATATTATCATTGGCTAGGGCTTTGTTGGGTTTTAATGTTTTTATGGCTGCAACGATATCCGTCAAGTCCGTGGTGTAATTTCTTACGGAGTGGGCGGTACATAAATAGGATGGTGGATCGTTTGTTGCGGAACTTTCTAATATATTGGTGTAATAATTTGTCCATATTTCCAGCTGTTCTTGTTTATACGTAGTGACACTTCCATCCTGTCTTTTAAAAGGTTTGCTGGCCAATGATGTTTTGTCAGTTGTTTCGGCGGCTGCTTGCGGCTCATCTGCAATGTCATTCATCCACTTACGGAATCCATTCTTTATGTTCCTTTTTCTTGTGGCCTAAAAGTTGCATTGTTGGATTCAAGAAAATGTCTTTCGTAATATCCCAGTTTTCTAGCTGTGTGTGGATGTGTAAAACTAAGGCATTGGAGAGATTTTCGACATATGCCGCCAGCCGATATGGTTGGCTGTTCTAACTCTAATGTCTAGTTTTCTGTTTTGTACGGTGTTTTGAGGTTCTCTGATAGCTACAATTTTAAGATGGATAGTAGCACTAAGTAGGTGGTGGTCACTTGAAGCATCTGCTCCTCTTCTATTTCTCACCTCAAAAAGTGATCCTTGCCAGTTTCTACTGATGACGATGCGGTCGATTAGACTTTCACTCCCCTGATCAGCAGTGAAAACAAACAACACTTTTCGCAAACGTATCATGCGAAGGAGCAAACTTTTAAAATGGGTTTAATCGTTTCATACATGAGCAAAACCAACACAAATACTTTTGCAATGACAAAGATTTCAAACAAAACAATTGGTTTTTCACTTATCTGCTTGCTTTAATATCCCGTTCAAACGTACAATTGCAAACAAAACAAATGTAGAAATGTATTTTGTTGAATTGTATTTAGCATAAACACACTAACACATTGAATACTCTGATGAGCAAATCAATCGGGAAACGTTTGCAAATGTATTTTCTTAAAACTTTTTAATATTGTTCTAATTTTTTTTTGTTTTTAGCTGCGTACATTTAAGTTAATGTACATTTTGGGACTATTCACATATTACACAACGCTATTTTCTGCGTTTTTATACACCACCCCCTATAACACTATAATTTCTATCATTTCTAGTATAAATTATCTAATCCGTAACCAATTCTTAAGGCTACACGAAAGCAAAAGTTTCGTTTTATTTTCCTACTCTGTTTGTAGCACATACTTATCTGTAAAGAGGGTACCATTATCGGTCATACGACCTGTTCGGTGTTTGAGCATAACTCGGCTGGGTTTCTCGGAGCCAAGTTGTGTGTTAAAGTCACCCATAAGCATTAGAAGGTCTCCTCTTTGAGTAGATGCTATGGCTCTTTCGAGATTTTCATAGAATTCTTCACTTTCCGGCAATTCGGCCATATCAGTTTGGGCGTAGCATGTTTCTGGCCCTTGTGCGAAGTCTAATAGACACTAATCTATCAGATTGGGGCTTCCAACTAGCAAAATTATTCCGAGCTCGGCTGCATAATGGAAAGCCCACACCATTGCTTTTCGGTTAGTGTGCCGGTCTGCCGGAGACATGAAATTGGTCCCATTTGCAGTTCTCATCTCACCCGACTCTGGCCATCTTGTTTCGGATAAACGAAATACCTCGATGTTATAGGCAGGAATGTTATAGGCGAGACGAGATGGTTATAAAAGTGTTCTGATATTCAATGTTCCAAATATTATCCTTTGTTTCATTCGGCATCGGCTGATCGGTTTGATTGCAATTTTCTGTTGTGGTTTCGGTAATCAAAATAGTTTAGGATGAATTGCTAGCTGAATTTTTGGTAGAGTCAAAAATAGCTGCTTGTGTAAATTTTTCCGGTTTTTAGACAATAGTTGGTATTACCGCTCAGACATTTTCTTCCGACTTTACAAATGGAATTATCCCTATATTCACCTCCGAAATAATTTAAAATTAGATATTTTTTGCCTACCTCTGTATCACGGCCTACAAAAAAAATTATTTATGCCATTAAAGCTTAATGTGCTAAATTCAAATTAGTTTTCAGTTTTTTTCTATCAGGCAAAAACTTTTTTTTGAACATGACTAATATGGCACCCGAAATATGGCGGCCACGCTTATATATTTCATCATAACTTGAGAACGGTTTGCTTGATTTCAATAAATAAAGCATAAAAAGGTGCGAAATAAAATTACTTTTGAGTGCTTTATATAATATTGTTTTCATATGTCCATCAGTTTCGGAGTTATTAAAAGCGATGGAAAAATGTCGATTTTATTTACAATTAAGTGAAGGAACTTAATTGATAAAAATCACAATTGCTGTACAACAGAAACGTTTTAATTTTAATCGCAATTTTTTCAATTAAGTTACCCACTTAACACGTTTACTGTCCGATGAGCCACATAAGGCTCAGAAAATGTGCATTTGGAATACACAACTACGCTCATGAGCCACATGTGGCTCAGGAGAACAGTACAACTTGTATAGCAATAATTTTTCGAAACGTGCTTAGACTGTACGGTTTTTGATAGGGACGTGCTAGGACAATTTTTTTTTTCAACAAAAAATCAGTTGGGCGTGCTTTTTTGTTTGGGACAGTGAACGTGTTAATATCAAATATAATCGACAGTTGTCCATCGAATGATTTATGGCTTATTTTATTCCTAATATACCTCGCTTTCTGAGAAATGTCAAAAATGTAACATTTTTTCCCTCTTAATTTTTTTATGAGCTTTTGAAAACGAAAAAATATGTAATTTAGCGTAAAAGAAAATTTTTTTCCTCATGAAAAAAATTATTTTTCGCCGCTTATTTCTGAATAACTCCGAAACACCAAAAAATTATATATAAATTACCTGAAGGTAATTTTATTCCGCATCTTTTAGTTTATTCAAATCGTAGAATCCGTTTTGGAGTTATGATGAAATATACTACTGATGTACCTAGTGAAAATATGAGTCATGCCAATTAAAAAAATCTGTTCGTAATAGAAAAAAACTGAAACCGGATTTTTAATTAGCGCATTAAACTTTATATGTTCCACATATTTTTAAAGGCGATTTATTCTGTAGACCAGTGTATTTAGAGGGAAAGCGACCTTAACTTTCTCACATGAAATGCATTGGGAAAATTAGGGTTCCTTACCCGAAAAAAAATTACACACGTAGAAAAAAACGGAATAATACAGAGTAAAATGCATTGCAGACTTGCAAACTAGATAAAAAATTATAACATAAAGAATTATAAGAATTATTTTAGTGGTTTTATTATTGCGGGAAATCTTCCACAATATTGCCAAACTTTAAACTTTATTTACTCAAAACGATATTTTTACATTTACAATATTCAAAAATTCATATCGCGGAAAATTTTGGGAATTTTGTAATAAAAATAACGGCTTTCTTTTACGAATTTTATCTCTTTTTAGGAAATGTAGCTAACTAAATTACGGCCTCCGGAATATAAGGTCCCCTTTCATCAGGATCATCAAATACATATGCATGTTGTTGAAAATTTAAGCTAAAAATAAGAAGAAGCTATAGATGTAGCCTTACAAACAGCCACTTAGCAAACATTCCCTGAAGGAAATGTCAGTAGTAAAAATGTACTGATCCACTATTGACTTTGTCCCCAGTACTAATGACTAAATGTAACCCAGGCAATGTTCTGTGCTATAGACATTTAGCATGTGCTTGTCATTGAGATTCCACTAGTGACCTCGGAACTATTGACTTGCTATACACTAGGTCGTTCTTATGGGAACAAATTGAAACATTGGCCCAGAGATTCATTACTGCATTTTAATGATTCTAGTCAACACATGTGAAACTTTTTACTAGGTATAGCAATTAAATTAGATTTTTTAAGAAAATTTCTAGTTTAGCGTCCCGCCGCATTTATTTTCAGCACAACAAAATGAAACAATAAAAAATAGTTTTATAGCTGTCAAAAACTTCTCAGAAGGCAGAATAAAAAGTGCAGACGATTCGTTGACAATGTCACAAAGAAGTCACCAAACTTGTAGACAAAAGTCGTGACTTGGAGATACTTGGCCCCTGGCTTCCTTCAGGGCTATTTTGCTTATACATATGTATGTTTGTATTTTTTATGTAAATGTTTAAACGTTTATTAACATTTTTACTATAAAACTAATAAATTAACACTTTAGTTTGTAATTGACGGTTTACAGTAATAAAACAACAATAACACTAAGCCAATAAAAATATTTATGTGAATTCTATTGTTTGTTAAATAAACAAACAAACAAAAAAAGATAATAAATCAAAAGTCTCTGCAAAAACTACATACATATGTAGATAATTTTATATTTAAATTAAATACATGTACATTAGGGTGGTCCTTGTTGGCCAAGTTGAACACTTTAGTTATCTCACTCGATTGGAAAATCAACCCAGTTAAGAAAAAAATTTTTTTGTAATAAACAATCACATTCCGCGAAGTGATTAGCTTGTCTGCGGAAAACACCCAGGGTCTGTGGCAGGAATCGAACCCACGACCTCTGGACTGATAGGCTAGCATCGCTACCACTCAGCCACAGGGTCACTGTGTCGCAAATTTTAACAAGCTGGGCACCCTACTGGTAAATCCAATTCGGGAGCGCTGAATTCATTGCTTATGGTCGTTTTTAAAAGTTAGCGGTCGTATTTTTATACGTTTGGTGTAATTTTAAAACTTAAATTTTCCGAATATGCAGTAAGAAGCCGTTTGTTTGTGAACCAGATTTTTTCGCGAAAAATATCTTTTGTTTTGATTTTTTTCTCAAAACAAAATTATTTTATAAGTTAAAGTGTAATGATATGTATATTGTTTATATTCGAGGGCGCTGTTGACTGAGTAGTTAGCGCGTTTGACTACAAACCCTGAGGTCTTGAGTTCGAGACTAGTTTCAGGCAAGCCAACAACATCATGCATTTTTCTCATGTGCCATGGTGTGTTATTGTGTTGGTTGTTGTTGGACTGTTACCCAGCGATAAAACTTACGAGGCATTCACTAAACAGGCCTTCCAAGACCTGAGTTAAAGATCCAAAAGTAATTCTTTTCTGCCTTCTAAGGCAGGCCTTCTAGAAGGCCTCTACACTGGTTTCTTTTGGAAGGAGTATTCTATTTTTAGATTTTTCATTTTGTTTAATAAAAAATGTTCTTTAGAAATAATAGTCATTCTCGTATTCTTTTTTTGCAAATAATTTGTATATAAGACTGAAATTTACGTACAATAGACATCATACATGCTGTTATTATGTCGTTTATGTTGTAGCTACTACATCATGTTCAATTGGCTCCAAATAAATACATGAAATGTTTAAAAAATTACTTTGGATGAAGAGGAGTTCGAAATAAAACATCACGATAATCAAAATATAGAAGCCGCTATAAAAGTACCCAGATTAAAAAATGTACCTCCATTTAATTTTTAGCAGACAGACCTTCCGAGACCAGGCCTTCTATCAGGCCTGCTGAGTAATGGGACGAGGAAGGCCTTGGTCTGCAATGACATCGCGTGTAAAAAGGAAATGAATATGTAATGGGAGTGGAAGTACTACAGACTGCTAAATAAGGCCTTCTAGAAGGCCTATTTACTCCTTCTATTTACCGCTGGGTAAAGTGATGAATGCATAGCACTGATCACTTTGGCAATACCGTCAGCGAGTAATACAAAAATATCCTAATGCACTTTCACACCACCCTCCTTCGTCGGTATTGTAGCAAAAACCGTCGACGAAGTAAAAGAAAATGGCTACACAGCTTACACAACTCAATGCCTCTACTTGACACCGGTGGGGCTTGTAACACTGCTCTACAAGAAAATGCGCAATAGCAGGGTTGTAAATGTATCAAACTTTCTATCTCTCTCCCACTTCACCACCTGTTCTCTCTACACTATCCCTCTCCCAAAGAAGGTAACACATTAATTAATTAACTGGTAGGCATTAATTGCCTGATTGTGTTACTTCTCTTTATAAAAAAAAAAATATTCAATAGATAGTGCGGTCTATATTTAATTTTTTTATTTTTATTTATGAACAACAGTAAGTAGCGTTTCTCTAAAGGATTTTATAGTTTGTAGACAAACTAAGATAGATTAGGGGATGGGACACACCTCGTTTTAAAAGTAATGGGTGATTTTATAAGAACTATCGGAAAGTAAAAAAAAAAACACATAAAATTCAGAAAAATGCATGAAATATTTATTTGGATCGATAGTTGGGTCGATATAATTTAATGTTTGAAGATTATTTCATGCAAATGTTGGCCGCGGCTGCGCCTCAAATGGTCCATCCGCTTAGTCCAATTTTGGCATACTCTTTCCAACATTTCGGCCGGTATCTCACGAATAATGTTGGCAATGTTGGCTTCCAGTGCGTCAATCGAAGCGGGCTTGTCGCTATAGACATTAGCCTTAACATAGCCCCACAAAAAATAGTCTAGAGGCGTTAAATCGCACGATCTGGGCGGCCAATTGACTGGTCCCAAGCGTGAAATAAACTGTTCACCGAACTCGCCTCTCAATTGGTCCATTGTTTCGCGTGCTGTGTGGCATGTGGCACCGTCTTGTTGAAACCACATGTCATGCAAGTCAAGCTCTTCCATTTTGGGCAGAAAAAAGTTTGTTATCATCGCACGGTAGCGCTCACCATTCACAGTAACGTTGTGATTCGCATCATCTTTGAAGAAATACGGCCCAATGATGCCGCCAGCCCATAATCCGCACCAAACGGTTGTTTTTTGTGGATGCATTGGTAGCTCTTGCAATGCTTCTGGCTGCTCTTCACTCCAAATACGGCAGTTTTGCTTGTTCACGTATCCATTCAACCAGAAATGAGCCTCGTCGCTGAACACAATTCTTCGATAAAAAAGTGGATCTTCATCTAACTTTTCAAGAGCCCATTCACCAAAAATTTGGCGTTGTGGTAGGTCGTTTGGCTTCAATTCTTGCACCAGCTGTATCTTATAAGGCTTCACACCCAAATCCTTCCGCAAAATTTTCCACGTAGTGGAGTAACAGAGGCCCAATTGCTGCGAACGGCGCCGAATCGATAATTCACGGTCATCACCAACACTGGCCGATACGGCTGCGATATTTTCTTCAGTTCGCACTCTACGTAAACGTGTTAGTGGTTTAATGTCCAACAATGTAAATTTGGTGCGAAATTTTTTTACAATAGCCCGAATAGAAGCCTCAGTAGGTCGATTAAACTGACCATAAAATGGAAGAAGCGCGCGATGAACTTTCTTAACAGAGCACGCATTTTGGTAATAAAATTCAATAATTTGCAAGCGTTGTTCGTTTGTAAGACGATTCATGATTAAATTATAGACCAAACTGAAGATGTTTGACAGTGACACAAGATACAAAACGTGCGTGAGCTGTCAAAACTAGTGTTGCCAAAAAGATAATAGCAAAAAAATCACTCGTTATATGATCCTATTATGATATTCCATAAACATATTACGGCCCATATTTATTTTACAAAATATATGAAAATGACGGCTTTATGTTACTATATGGTAGCAACAGGTCAAAAAAGTATTTTTCAAGTTCAAGATATAAATGCCCAACTATTTTTATTGTTTCGAGGACATATTGTTCTACCTCAAAAGACATTTATGTATATACAGTGGCCCTGATTTTCCTGATATGTAAAATACATAGTGTTTTTTCCATCTTCCTGTTTTCAACCGAAATTTTTCTTTAGCTAGTGATATGCTCTTTTTTATTTTTGATAGGTAATTGGGCTTGTGATCTGCCATTATAAATTAAAAATTGTCAGTACACTTAGAGAAAACGTAAGAATGAAAAATTTCTTATTTATAATGCCACAAAAACGGCTAAACGTTTCGCCACCAAATTTCACACACTCGTAAAAGACTTCCACATCTACAATTTTGATATTCCGTCTGCCGATACAACGTTTGGTTGTGAACAAATTGGGAAAATCTAAAAAAGAGGGAAAATGCTAATATTATAGTTTTTAAGCTTTTTTTCATATTTCACCGAAACTATACCTTGAATTGTAAAGGAGAACTTCAAAGTTTTAGACATAGGCCAAATATAAAAAACAAATATTGTTTTCGAGGGCCAAAAAAATCACGTTCAACAATAAAAAAGTTATTTTTCGCAAAAAATCGATTTTATCATTTTGCTATTTAAGTATAGGTAGCAATATGGGCACTTCCATGAATATGACAACCACGACTGTAAATATGAAAAACCTTAAAACTTTTTTTAAGATATAGTAAAAAAGAAAAAGAAGAAAATTTTATTATGTAGAGGTATTTATACTTTATTAAAATTTTTAAACATCACAAATAACAGCATAAACTGGTTATCTCTTTGATTAGTTGTAAGATATTGCAGTAAACTATTTTCTTTTCTAGCGACTAAATTCAGGTATTTCAGTGTTGTCTATGAAAAATTGGGAAATTACACATGACCGGGTCCCAAATTACAGATATGAAAAGCTTACATATGATATTTTTTTCTATTTATTTAACCATAATTTCAATAATAAGTTTGCAATGTAGTTTTAACTTCGTCTTTCAATTTATGTATATAAAATAGGTTTTTTAAATTGTAAAAGTCGGTTAAATAAAACAAAATACCTAAGCATTGAATTTGTGAGTTTTGAAGGATCTACAACAATTTCTGGCCTTAAAAATCTTCTTAGAGGTTCATACTGTTTTAAAACGTGAATGACATATGACTGAATTGAAAGCCATCTAGTTAGTACGCAGAAAAAAAAAAGATTTGTAAATACAATTAATTTTTTTTTGTTATATTAATTAAATAATTAATTGATTTTGAAACTACAACGATTTTTGTTAATACAATTACGAAATTGTAATTTGAAGGAAAATCAGAAAAATGTTTTCAATTAAATATATCAACAAATAATTTGTTGATAAACATTTTTGTTTTTACAAAATTTTTTTGTTAGATTTCAACTTATTTCAGTTAAAGTTATTGTTATTTTACCAATGTGAATTGTTGAATTTCCAGGCAAATTTTAATTATCATTATTGTTATATTAACAATACATATGTTTTTCATACGGAATCACAACCGTCGAAGCGACTTTTTGCTTGTCTGCGAAAAGCACCAAATTCATTTGGGCGGAATCGAACCAGCGACCTCTGGACTAATAGACTAACGTTCTTACCTCAATTCATTATTAAATACGCAAATAATGAATACACACAAAACCTTATATCTTATGTGTCCTTATTTCATCGAAATCGACGGACAAATTTCAATTTTATTCACGATTTAATGGCGGTACTTCATTCAGATAAAAAAATATATAGCATATATGCATACAACATAACCACACTGAGATAATAAAGAATGCAGACAATGAAAAGATTTTTTTTTTGGTTTTACTTAGAATTTTAACAAAAATCGAATGGTGTCCTTTAACTTAAAATCGAACTATAAACTAAAAGTTATAAGCTAAAATTAAACAAATTCAAGACAAAATACATTTTTTTTTTGTCTTTAAAGTCAAATATCTTCTAAACTATGAGATATACAGAAACAAATGTTAGCACATTATTTTTTTCTATTACTTCTTTTATAGCAAAACTCAAGACGCTTCAAATTGTTGAAATCGCGTGACATTTAAAAAAGTTGCAAGCTGTATCTCCGCTCGTACTAAGCTACAAAACCACTAAGCGAAGGCTTAGAAAGCCTGACTCCTCCTCTAAAGATGTTTCAAGTTTCAGACAAATCCAATCAGGAGCTTAGAAGTTAAAGATTTATTGCCATTTATTTTGATAAAGTCCCCATTGTGTATTTTAATATGTTATTATAAGTTTGTAATATTGTTTGGAGTTTCCCGGACTTTCGCACTTTCCGGGAAACGGGAATAGAAAAATCGTGTTCCCGGGAATTTCCAGGAAAAAATTATTTTTTAAATTAAGTAAATTTATTAAATGAAAATTGGCGGAATCTTCATTGTTTTCTTAATGTAAACATTTGTTTTAAATAAAAACTAATATAATGACAATTCTAAAAGAGATTTCTAAGAATTTTTAAGTGAATTCAGACAAACAGAGTTTACAATTATTACACAGTAAGAGATCGTATAAAGACTAATTGACGACTATTACCGTCATTATGTAGCTAAAAATTTAATTTTAAGGCCTCCAAATTATTTTGCCGTAATGTTTCTTATTCTTCTTGCTATACTCAACTGCTGTACTCAACTACGCCGAATTTTACATACCCTGAGCCACAGTCCGTTATGGACATTTCCAGCGAAAAGTAACGTAACGCCATATTAGAATTAAGCTTGTATTTCAGAACCATGTGGTTCGATTTGTCCTAAAATTTTACTAAATGTAGAGCTACTTACGACTTACCTAAATTGTACAAAGATGGAAAAAAGGGGTTTCTTTGAAATACAGCTTAATAGCTGGTTGGCATTACGTTACGAAGAGTGGACTTTTCCCTGGAAATGCCCTATATGTCTTTGATTTTAAATGGTTTTATTTAGCTTACCGTGTATGTGGAGTACTTATGGAGTTTGTTTCAAATCTAGCAATTGAAAATTTATCCCCTTCCGGTTGACCGATTGACTTGAAATTTGCTAAGCGCCATTACTTTTGATGATAGTTTAATATTGTGATTAGAAAAATGGGCTGCCCCACTCCCATAAAAAGCAATATTTAGTTTTAGTCCCTTCTTGTTAACCGACTTATCTGATATTTAGTAAACATCTTTACTTTTGATGACGATACAATCTTGTGATAAGAAATGTGCCACGCACATATTTTATTGTAAATCAAAGAAGGCCGTCACAAAATGGCGAATTAGTTATTTGTTTACAAATACCTAAATATGGCTATCAAATGAAAGGGTTTGACTAGTAGAGTACAGTATACAATAAAAAAAATTCAATTACAAAAATGGCGGCCAGTACAAAATGGGGGACTATAGACATATTGTCATCTAACTCAATATGGGTATTAAATGAAAGCGCTTGGCTACTAGAATGCAGTACACCATGAACAAATCTCATATAGAATCCGAAACAAAGTGGCAGATCATAGAATTTCCTGTCTAAACTTTAGACAGGAAATCAAATAAAAAAACTAAAAAAACTTAAAAACAAAATAAGTAAAAAAAATGTTTTAAGTTAAATGGTTTTATTGTAATGAAACATAATAATGATGCAGATAATGTACTAAAAGCAAAAAATTTTTAGTTAGCGCATTGATCAGACTAAAATAAAACCGTGGAGCGCGTAGTCAAAAATGTCGCACGATGTTATTTTAGGAACTTTTAAATGAAACGTACCATTTTGTAAAATTTCTTTTACGAACTACATAGAAATTTGATATATTTTATTTATTTTAGAGGGGAAAATATTCCTTTTTCCTCTCCCCTGGATCCGCGTCAGCTGATCAATGTCCTTTATTGATGAGGAGAGTGGTGGGGTGACTGGTACCTGGTACCACCTAATAATTTTTTTGTTTTTATGTAGTACATTGTCTGAATCATTATTATGTTTCATTACAATAAAATCATTTAATTTAAAAATTTTTTTCTCTTAAAACATCTCCTTCAAATTGTCAATGAAAGTTTTTACAGCTTTTATTAGTTTAAAATTTACCCTATACTTTCCAAAATATTTTCATTAATTCTGCGAAAAATCACTCAAAGTTCGTTTAAAACCGAATTATTTACTTTAAGAGACGATTAGAGCACTGCAATCATTTATACTTATTCAAAGTATCCCACCTTGTTCTGATATAGTGATCAAACGACACTCTCTAAATTTCTGTGATTAAAAAGACGATGAAATATGTAGCAACTTCAAGAGAGAACTTATAGCCCATTTAGACTGCACTAAAATTACTTAATTTCGTGTCGAAAATATCCACCAAATTAAAAATGTGCATACTGTTTTAAATTATATTTGTCTTGATTTCAGTTGACACTTTGCACTTGATAATTGTAGCAATTGCTATATTATGCACGAAATTTACATTTAATTTTGTCGTACAATCAGTCAAACAAACTTTTGTAATACATATATCATTAAACATTGATTGATATTAAAGAAAAACAGGATTATAATGCATATTTCTTGCATGAATAAAAATTAATTTCGCTGTCACTTATGACATTTTATAAATATATGTCAAATAAAGCCCATATATTTATGAAATTATGTGTACTTTTACTTTTCCGTTTTCCCGGAAAAATCTCAAAAATTTCCCAGGAATATTAGCCAGTCTTTTTCCGGGAATTCCCGATTCCCAAACCGAAGTTGTACACATAGAGTTGAAAACAGACAAAATTAACATTTTACTTATATGTATTATAATACCTTCTCGAAAGCCTGTAAAATTTTGTTGCTCACTGCCTCATCAGTTGTTTCAAAAAGTTGCCGCCAGGTGACGCTAAACCAATATTTGTAAGAAAATTGTAAAAATTTGCCATAAGGCAAATAATGACCTTTTTAACAAAATTGTAGAACATCGCAAAGTTATATTTTGAGTTTTAGGGGGGTCAAATTGGCAATTTTCGTGAGTATCTGAAAAATAACGTAAATTTTTTTAGATCTCAAATATAAAAAAGTCGTCGAACAAATGTTGTTGTCGAGTGCCCAAAGAATCATTTTCAGCAATAAAAAGGTTCTTTTTCGCAAAAACTCGTTTTTGACATATTGTATAGGTATAAAATTTTAAATCGCGAATACGAGCGGTAACTTCGAAAAATGGCTAGCGCCACTGAACTCATCATACTCGAACAATCTTCAATAGAAGGAAGCCTAGCTTGTTAAAAAAATATCTAAAATTAATTTGTACTTCTTATCCCCCGACCAAAGAAAGGGGTGTTATAAGTTTGTAGTGTGTATCTGTGTATTTGTGTGTCTGTACGAGTCCCCGTACAGACCAAACGGCTGGACCGATTTCGATTTAGCTTTTTCTATTTGAAAGGTGACTTAATCGAGAATGTTCTTAGCTATGTTTGAAGAAAATCGGTCCAGCTGTTTAGAAGATATCACATATTTTCTAGATATATTTTGATGAATCTGTGTGTCTTTGACGCCGTAGCTCCCAAACGGCTAGATCGATTTTAATTTAGTAAATTTTGTTTGAAAGGTGACTTGATCCAAAATGTTCCAACCTATGTTTGAAGAAAATTGGTCCAGCCGTTTTGAGGTTATTATCTATTTTCTTCGGTGGTTTTTAAAATTTTTAATTTTATTATCAATCATTTGTACTTTTTAGGGTTCCGTACACCAAGAGCGTAAAGGACACTATTGTTTTCGCTACGCTATCGTCCGTCCGTCTGTCTGTCACAGGCTTTTTTCTCGAGAACTGTAAGAGCTACGGACCTGAAATTTTCACAGAATATGTAAAACTTTGGAAGCTACAAACACAAATATGTGAGTTAAAAATAGCGTTGCCAGTTTAGCCTTTTCGAAGCTAGATTTTGGCTTTTATTTTGTCTTTTAAGCGTAGTATGCAGTTCTCACTGAATTTAAGGTTTGGAGTTTTGCATTTATTTCTACACGGAAAAATAATCGCGTAGAGTTCTATATAGAATTTTGTTTGCATACACACAAATTTATATATTTTTTAATTTACAACACGCAAAAACACTAAAAATTAATTACAATGTACGAAAAATTAGAAATGTCAAAAATTCCGTGGCCAAACAATTGTCTGAACATTAATTCTTGTTTCAGTTGACGGAAAAAATTCTCCACTTATTGTTATAACATGCCTGTAATAGACAATAAATGCCAAAATTCCGTGTGCTTTTCTTGTGTAACTGCGTACTAGTAAACGGAAATTTCTTTAAGAAATTTACCAACCTGAATTTCAGTTTGTTTTTTTTTACACATACTTCTTATGGCAGCCTGATTTTGAGGCAGAGCTGTATACTATACTTTAGCCTCGAAATTTGGGTTTTAGATTTGTGACTTTTTTCTAGCTTTTTTATTTTTATTTAGTCTCCAAAAGGCAACATTTATTCTTCGAGTTATCTTTTTTTTGTACTTTTCTTATTTTTAAAGCAAACAAATTATTTTTGGATGTCGTGAGAAAAGAAAAATTTTAAGTATTTTTTTGTATAATGGCGCAATATCTCTGAAACTAGAAAAGCTAGGAAAATATTAAAGCTATTCTCGTAATCAGCGGACGGAAATACATAAAGATCAATTATTTTAATTTAAAAAATATATCAAATTAAAATAAAAGTTTTAAGGACTAAACCAAAAACAATCGATTTTTAACATCCTTGCATAACAGTAAGTGCCCTCTCGCACTAGCAAAGTTTACATTGCAAAGTCTTGAGTATGTAGGAGAGAAGGGAAAAAAGAATGGGGTACAGACTTTGACATTCTCGCAAAGTTGCTTTGTTCTTCATTCGTCTATATATAGTCATAGACTACTAACTAGAACCGTCACTTTACAACAACATTTCGAACATTATTTGCAAGAGAAAGCAAATCTTATTTTCTAATGTGGTTTCTAATTTGACTATCTGTTTCATATTATCTTAGTAATAACATTTTGCATGTAAAACTGCATAACACATGATAACAGCCTTTTTTAGCTGCCAAAAGTGAGTATTCTGTTTAATATTCTGTCGTATTCTGTTTAATATTCTAGTCGTATAAACAACAACAAAACAGCACAAACTTTGCAAAGTAAACTTTGCGTGTGAAGAAGTGAAAGAAAGTTTAAAGGAAAATTGAAAAAACTTTGTCAAAGTAAACTTTGATAGTGCGAAAGGGGGATTTAGGAAATTTACGCAATTAAGGCCTTAATTGAGCTCACTTTACCATACAAGGCTTCAATTAATAAATTGAGCAATTAGTACTTAATTGTTCGAATTGCAACCCTTTGTCACAAGTATGTTTACTGCGAAGTATGTTCAGTGAAAAGCAAAAATTGTATACAGTGGCAAGCCCATGGTGTAATAAGTATACAGATTGCAGTATAACGTCAGATGATTATGTTTTGCTCTGGTAATTGTGTGCATAAGCTACGTATTCGTTGCCCTTATGCGGTCACCTGTATACTTATTACACCATTGGAAAGTCAAATGCTAATTGAGTAAGTTTAATTTACTATGTGTGAACACTAAATTTAACTGCTCAATTAAAATTAAATTGTCTCAATTAAAATCCATGTCTGAACAGGGTATAAAATGTCCTGATATACTCATCAATGTGACTCTACCCAAATGAAAGAGACTTTTGTGTAGATTTTAAATTTTGTAGGACCATTCGTGAAATATTAAGCGAATAATAAAAAAAATAGTGTAAGTTATTCAAATGCTAAATATCACTAGATCTTTAAAACTAGAGCTGCTAGGGAAAAAGTAATGACGCCATCGTAATCAGGAGATAACAGTACATAAGGATCAGCTATTTTTATTTAAACAACACAAAAAACCCTCCATTTTATTGTGCTGTGCAATTCGTCAAATTCAACAAATCTAGTCCCTAACAGTGATGCCAAAACGTAGAGAAAAGTAATTTACCCCAGGTATTTTCTTTCGCACGCAGTGGCCTTAAAAAACATCTACAGGCAACGAAAACATCTACTGGCAAAAAATCTTCAAAACCCGAAAAAATCGCCAAAAAGAAAAAAGTGTCAAAACAAAAAAAATATCGCTAAAACTAAAAAAATCACCAAAAACCGAAAAAAGCGCCAAAAATAAAACTAAAAATATGTATTGTCAAAAAGCGAAAAACCGTTAAACCAAAAGAAACAAAAAATTGCAAAAAAACGAAAAAATCACCCAAATGAAAAAAGCGTTAAAAACAAAAAAAGTCGCTAAAAACAACGAAAAAAACTTAAAAATAAACTTAAATTAAGCAAAAAGCAAAAGGGAAAAATTGTTAAAAGTGAAAAAAGGGCAAAAGCGAAAAGGGCTATATGTGTATTCGTACGGGGCCCTTCATGTACGAGCCAAATTCGTAATTTACTGAATTTTTATTTATGTTTGCACACGCATCTCTTTTCGAAAATCGGAGAGGAAATTTGCTCCCCTCCCCGCCATGCATAACTCTGTAATTTTGTGTGAAATGGTTTGCCTGCTATTTGAAACCATAACTTTTTTCGAAAATCGGACGGGAAAATTTGCTCCCCTTATGCGTAACTCTAGTATTCGTGAACCGATTTTCAAAATTCTTTTTTTTTTTAAAGGGGTTGCTTGCAGTTTGGTCCCATATATTATTTTTTCGAAAATAGAAGGGGGCTATTTTATTATTATATTTTACGCAAATATGTTTAATATTTTTTTTTTGAAGATGTTTCTCTGCAGTTTTGTAACATAATTTTTTTCGAAAATCTTAGGGGAAACTATTTTTAGTAATTAAAACTATTTTTACTTTTTTCTGTGCACATACTTACTTATATTGTAGTATTACAGCCAAATTTATAAAAAATTCTTATTTTAGGTTTAAGACTCAGAATTGTTATTGAACAGTTTCACGCTAAAATCTGTTTAATATAAAATTGCATTCATAAACACTACAATAGACATTGTGTGTTTTAAGGAAATTTAGATTTCGATACTGGCAACACCACCATGTGTTGTAGTTAAAGTTGCAATAAAAAGAATATGATTTCATCCGGATATTGAAATAAACGAATAGCTTTTTATTGTTTTCGTGTAAGTTAAGATTTTTTGAACTCGCTTTATAATATATTTCTCAACTTACTTAACACAAGTTTTGTATGAAGTAAAAGCAAAAAAGAGGAATGATTACAAAAGAGTTCACACGAATCTTTTAATCATGTATGAAAAAGGTACTCGAATAACAAGCCTATTTTCATTTGTGTTGATTGTTTCTACATCACTAACATTTCTTTTTGCTTTTATGTGTTTTGATGGTGTTTTTTTGCTAATTTTGTTGCGAATTTTGTTTAACTTAAATAATTAAGTGACATATTCTATAAAATTTAAAAAAACATACGTAAACGCTTATAGCCCAGACTTCAAGCTTTAATTTAAAGCATATCATGTATTCCTGTGTGCTAAATTTGCAAAGATATTTGAAGTTGAAATTGATATATCGTTGATATGAATTTATTGAACGTTTATAGCAGGTGCATACCATCTTTAAACCTATTTTAAAATTTTCATGTAATATACATTTTTGAATGCAATTTTTTGAAATTTTGCTTAAAAGTAGTCTGTTGCCCTGTTTTAAATATTTATGAATATGGCTGTTAGTCTTTAGATTACTCCCATATTTCTAGAAGTGAAACCAACAATATTAGTTCTTTATACAACAGAGGGAAACCTAATTTATATATATTAAATAGTTTTTATTGAATTTGAAGTGTTTTACAACGTAGTACGTATGATTATAATTATGTCAAAATATTTATTTCCATTTTTCAGATTATTTGGTACTAAATGTGATAAATGCGGTAATTCCTTTAGTAAAAACGATTTTGTGATGCGTGCTAAAACGAAAATATTTCATATAGAATGTTTTCGTTGTTCAGCATGTGCGAGACAATTACTGCCAGGTACTTAAGTTGATTTTATAACCTTTACGCTGATGAAATTATATAATTCCTTTCGAATGTTTTTATTACTTTCAGGTGATGAATTTGCGTTAAGAGATGGTGGCATTTTGTATTGTAAAGAAGATCATGATGTATTAGAAAAATCCTCCCAAAGTAGTTTAACTTCAACGTCTATAGAGAGCAACAATAATAATAGCTGTAGCAATAATAACAATCATTCAAGTCTTAGTAATAATCATTCCAGCGAATTGGGTTCAATGTCAGGTGAGTCTGTAATTAATGCTCGAAAATGTTTTAATTAGCATTTTACAACCATACTTACAACTATACATTAGGCTTGCAACCAAAAGTTTTAGCTAACGCTATATGTAAGTGAAGAAAGCAGTTTACTTGAACCGATTTGGAAGAAAAATGTTCCCCGTAAACCATTTTTTTTTTCTAAAACCATCAAGAAGAAAATTGAGTGCTTAATTAAATTTTTAGGTAACGCTACATAAAGTGTTTGCATATTTTTCAGAAAAAGAGTACTGCCAAAAATAACCATTATTCCTTAATGATACATGTTTGTTTTTATAAGAAATCTAATGTATATATCTATGTGCCAACAAACATTTGGGAATCTGTTCATCCCAGTCCTTTTGACGCACGCCTACCACTTTTCGCAGGTACTCATCTAGGGTACGATTAAATATCTCTACCATACCATCAGGCTGTGGGTGCAGCGGCGTCGTTCTGGTTTTCTTTATCCCATATAACTCGCACATTTCTCGGAATATGGCAGATCGAAGTTTCTACCTTGGTCAGAATGTAATTCTATTGGAACACCATAGCGACATACCCAGTTGTTGACGAATGCACTCACAACTGTCCTTGCTTCTTGATTGTGTATGGCATATAATGGGTGTTTTTTATTGAGGTATAGAACTTTAAGTTGGCATCACTTTTTTAACTGGCGGCCATTTTGTCAGCTGTCAAGTGATTAATATTTAGTTTGGTTTGCCATTTCATCATGAACAGGTTAACAAAAGAACAACGCTTGCAAATCGTGCAAATTTATTTCGAAAATAATGGTTCAGTTCGCGAAGTTTACCGCAAGCTCCGTCCATTTTATGGTCGACATAATCGTCCATCAGAGCAATTAATTCGGTTAACCATGGATCGTTTTCGCACTACGTTTACTCTATGTGATAATACGCATCCGCAGAGACGTCGAACAGTGCGCACCGAAGAAACAATTGCCGCTGTAGAGCAAAGTGTTGAAGAGGACCCGAATAATGCTGGAGAGTCAGTTACCGTTAATGGAGACCGGTATAGAGCCATGATAACCGACTATTTTGTTCCCGAATTGGATGGCATGAATGTGGATGAGTTGTGGTTCCAACAAGACGGCGCTACATGCCACACAGCGCACGTCACAATCGATTTATTGAAGGAAACATTCGATGAGCGCATAATTTCGCGGAATGGACCTGTCAATTGGCCACCAAGATCGTGTGATTTGACACTATTGGATTATTTTCTTTGGGGATATGTGAAGTCGCTCGTCTACGCCAACAAACCAGAAACGTTAGGGGACTTGGAAGCCAACATTCGTGGCCTTATTGCCAACATACGGCCCCATATGCTCGAAAAAGTGGTTGAAAATTGGACCTGTAGAACTGGCTTTATTCGAGCCAGCCGCGGCGGCCACATGCCCGAAATCATATTTAAACATTAATGGCATAAAATTATCCTTCCAATAAAGCCAAATTGATGGACATTAAAACGATTTTCTTTTGTTTTATTTCAATTCGAAGTTCTATACCTCTAAAAAACACCCGTTACTTCTGGCCATTTACTAAAATAGTCCATCACTACAAGTACATAACGATTCCCGGCGTCGCTGACGGGGGAAGGACTTCCTACTTCCATTGCTAACCGCTCAAATGGTGCACCCGAGTTGTATTGTTGCAGTTGCCCTAGACTTTTTCCTACTGGCCCTGTTGCTGCGATGCACTGTGAGCAGTTTGCTATTCAGTCGGCTACAGCTTGCTAATATCCAACCCAATAAAAACGCTGTTTTAGTTTAGTCACACCAAGATGACCGCCACTAGGACCACTGTGGAATTCTTGCAAAACCTTATTCATCATGGAGGACGGCACAACTATTAGGTTAGAAGACGTTTTGCCATCTGCATTTTCTCATACGCGATACAAGCATGCGTTTATCAGCTTCAGGCTGCTTCAGGCTGTTCCACTGAGGCCAGCTGAAATCTCATGGCGGGCAGGTCTTCTATCTTCCTCCTTGGTCGCTATATTTTTTGCCAATATGGTGTCATTTCTTTGTGCCGCTGACCAGTCTTCATCGGGATCGATGTGTGTTAGCCGAACATCAATAACTCATTCCTTCTTTTCGGCCTTAACACAATGACTGCACTCCAAACTGCAGGACCGCCGCGATAAACTATCTGCATTGTTATGCTTTCCACCCTTTTTATATTCAATGCAGATATCGTAGCTTTGAAGTCGTTCAATCCAGCGCGCTAGCCGCCCTTCAGGGTTCTTAAACTGCAACAGCCATGTCAGTGCAGAATGGTCAGTCCTTAGCGTAAAGCGTACTACTACTGCCATCCTTCTTTTTAACTAGGACCACAGGCGAGCTCCAAGGACTCGAAGATGGCTCGATTACGTCGCCGTTCTCCCTTGGCTTTCAAGGTGAAGACGATGGGATGTCTTTTTACTTTTAATCAATTTCAGGACTTGATATCGATTTTTGCAGTTTTGTTTTGGAAATATTCGTATTACAAATAAGCATTTAAATGTACTCGGCAATATCAACATATAATTTGGAGTAAAAGTATACAAATAGTTGTAGGAAACAACTTCGTTTAGTGTAGTACATAATAACAGCCTCACCATTGTTATTGTTTCATGCTAAAAACTGTTTAATATAAAATTGTATTCATAAACACTACAATAGATATTTATATAAAAAATTCAAAACAATTAAAAGACGAACTTAAACACATCACACTGCAAAACAATGAAATATTAATATCATTTGATGTAGTTTCACTATTTACAAACATTGCGGTACATATTGCCATTAGAAATATAATGAAAAAATGGAACATTATTGAAACATTCATAAAAATCCCAAAATCCCAATTCTTAAAAATACTAAAATTTTGTCTTACCGACAACAATTATTTCGTATATGACGGCAACATATATAATCAAATATTTGGAATGCCAATGGGTAATCCATTGTCACCAACAATAGCAGATGTGATACTTGACAGCCTTTTAGACGAAGCACTAGCTGAATTAAAACAGAAAAATATAAGTTTGAAATACATAGTTAAGTATGTAGACGACGTTTTGGCTATAATTAAACTTGACGATAAAAATGAGATTCTACAGGCACTCAATAGTTTCCATCTTAAAATACAATTTACTGTTGAAATGGAGAAAAACTGCAATTTACCATATTTAGATATAATTTTACAACGACGAGAGAACAAAATTTTATTCGACTGGTATGCAAAAGATATAGCATCAGGAAGACTAATGAATTTTAATGCAACACAACCAAAAACGCAAATAATTAATACGGCCAAAAGTTTCATTTTTAGAGTATTAAATATAAGTGACGAACAATTTCACACCAAGAACATAAATAAAATCACTTAATTACTCAAAGACAATAGTTTTCCAATAAATCTCATTAACAATTTAATATATGAGACAAAACTTAAACTCAACAATAATTATTCCCAAAACCACACAAATAGCAATACCAATAATCAACCAAATATTTTTTACGGTGTAACTTTTATACCAGGCTTAACAGATAACAAAAAGTTAAAAACAACAATAAAAACAGGAAATATAAAATTTGCTTATAAACCGAATTGAACACTATATTGCCGGCTTAAACTCGAAAAAAGCCCCAGGCGCTGATAAAATAAGCAATAAAATGCTCTTAGAGCTACCCTATACTGCAAAACGGATAATTCTATTTATTTTTAACAGTATTTTGCGGCTCAAATGCTATCCCGCAGAATGGAAGGTTTCGCTGATTACCATTATACCTAAACCAGGCAAAGATCATACGAAGGTGGAGTCCTATAGGGCTATAAGCCTGTTGTCTAACATGTCAAAACTATTTGAAAAGCTACTTATGAGTAAGCTAACACCCATACTAAATCGTACTGGATGCATTCCAGACCACCAATTCGGTTTTAGGAGACAACATAGTACGATTGAACAAACATATAGACTCGTGAACGTGGTTAGAAAAACCTTCGAAGAAAAGAAATATTGTTCTGCGCTCTTTATCGATGTTTCTCAGGCATTTGATAAAGTATGGCACGAAGGTTTAATACATAAACTAAAGCAAAACCTACCCGAAAACATCCTTAAACTTTCAGAAAGCTACTTAACTGAGCGAAAATTTGTTGTTAAAGAAGGTAATTTTCAAAGCCCTCCGCAACCCATTGAAGCCGGAGTTCCTCAAGGCAGCATCCTCGGTCCTGTATTATATCTGATATATGCCTCTGACTTGCCGGTAAGCAGTAACATACACATATCAACATTCTCTGATGATACAGCTTTTCTAAGTGTTCACAAAAGCCATCAAGAAGCCACCCGCAATTTGCTAGATTATATACCCCAGTTGGAACAATGGCGGATAAAAATTAACGAACAAAAATTTCTACACATTACTTTTACATTGTGCAAAGAAACCTGTCCACCTATACAAATAAATAACCAAACTATACCTCAGCACACTGAAGTAAAATATCTCGGTGTTCATCTTGATCGTCGTCTAACATGGAAGTCACACATAAATGCAAAGGTGACCCAAATGAAACTAAAAGCAGCTCAAATGAATTGGCTCATTGGAAGGAACTCTACTCTAAGCCTAGATTCTAAACTTCTTCTATACAACTCCATTCTAAAACCAATATGGTCCTACGGAATCCAGTTATGGGGCACTGCCTCGGCATCAAATGTAGAAAAAATTCAAAGGCAACAAAATAAAATACTCCGTACGATTACAGCAGCCCCATGGTATGTCAGAAACAAGCGAATTCATAAAGACCTAGATGTGCCGTCGGTTAAGACAGTGTTTTCTAAACACGTGACAAGCTACATAAAAAGACTTGAGTTGCACCCAAATCCCCTAGCCCGAAACATCATTAACTTTAGAGGCCACACTCCGCTGAGAAGGAGGGACACTCTTGCTCTCAGCCGAACACGAGAGACGTAAATAACCAAACAACCAACCGCTGAAACAAATATTTTTGTCTGGCACTGGCTGGACTTAAAAATTAAAATTTTAGAATTAAGATTTGATTACTTATTGTTAGTTCAATTTTATTGAAGATACAATCAATAAATACATATAACCGAAAAAAAATAAATAAATAAACCGAATTCTACACTTAATACAGTTTTCACTAGGGATGTAACGATACGCCGTTTTGCCGATCCGATACCGATACCGATATTTAAAAATAAATATCGCCGATACCGATTCCGATACCGATACGAATATTGAAATTGAGTTCAAGTTTAGATTAACAAAACTCAAGTGCAACTTTTTTATTATACAAAATTACATTATAAGAGAGAATATTTAAAATTGATAAAACATTGGAAGTAATTTTTAAGGAGCTACATTTTCTTTGCTTCCAAAAATCTATATTAAAAATATGCAGATAATTAGTAGAAAAGCAAGAAAAAATTTGTAATTCCTTTATAATTTAAAAAAATACCTGCCATGATTTTTAAAAAATCTATTTTTTTAAAGGACATTTATCAACTAATATTCGTCTAAATAACTTAATAGCTTAATTATTAAAAGACTTCTAAGTTTATATTTATTCACTTAAATTTACATGAAAATGGAGTTCTGAGTTTAAATTCGCATAAAAAAAGTTTTGAAAATGGGTGATTTTTTACCTTTTGCCTTGAGGAAAAATCATTATAGAATACCGAAAAAGAAATTTGTCCTAGCATCGCTTCCAATTCGGTGATTGGTAATCGAAAAACAGAACTTCTTGCAATGGCAAGGATATGTAAAACTACACTCTAAAACACATTTGTTGAAAATTAGGTCGATAATAGTCGGCAACACTATAGATTATTATCGACCTAAAATTACACACGCATTATTTTTGAACAAAATGTTTTTACTAAAAGAAACCCGATTGGCTGCGTGCAGGTATGAACCGCGACCTCCTGACTGATAATCTGACGTATCTACCATTCAGCCATAGCCGTATTATACTTTATCTTACATTTTTTTCAACTTGGACTAAATATGTTTAATTTGAAAGGTTTTTTCTTTAATAAAATAACTACAAAATCGATGTAATTTTAGATGTAATTTTAGGAGAAATTTTAAACACAAATTCAGACAATATATGATCGTAAATTTGAAGTAATGTTTTAGAGTGTAATTAGAAATTATCCAAATTTACAATACTTCCAGATCGCGAATTCTACATTTTCATGACTCCTTTGGAATAAGATTTAAAAAACAACGACTTGAATTTGAATTCATGATAAAATTAACAAAAAATAAATATTTTTTTTACAAAATAACAGCATAAAATATTATTAATTTTTGAAATCGATATTAATAAGATTTAAAAAAGTGAATTTAATTCATGGTAAAATCGAACAAAAATAAATTACTTGTTAAAAAAACTCTGAAAAAAATTTTAAAAGTATCGTCGTATCGACAGTAAAATATCGCCGATACCGATGTATCGGAAAATCTGAAGTATCGCCGATATATCGGTATCGGTATTCGTTACATCCCTAGTTTTTACCAATATGAAAGACAAAGTAGAAAAACAACAACAATGCAATGTTGTTTATGAAGTAAAATGCAAAGGCAATGATGAACAAAACTGCAATTTAATATTCATTGGAACAACAAAACGAACTCTGGAAACAAGAATGAGTGAACATAAAAAAGACATCACAAAACAGAGAGAAACAACAGCATTATCACAGCATATACTCAATACTGGACATGCAGCTGATTTTGATAATGTTAAAATAATAGATATAGAAAACAAAGGGAAAAAAGATACACTATAGAAAGTCTACGTATACAACAAAATATCAACAGAACGATGAACTTAAAAGAAGACACTAACAACATAAATACGAGCTACAGCGTTGCAATAAGTAGGAAATTTTAACTGTGATATTAATTTTTAAGTTGTGTTTGATTTAATTCTTTATATAAAAATTTTTTAACAGTTTACTTATTTTAGAAACACTAATATTTAAATGTAAATTGATTTTATAATATCATTTTGTAAGTTAACCATAATTTTTTGGTGTGATTATTTGTAATAATATTAAGTTTTTATTTTTAAATAGCCGAAAACCTTGAAAAAGTCAACAAAAAATTTACGAAACGTTGGGTAAATATGTAATAAAAAGTTTTTTATTGACATAAACTGCGTTAGGCCTTATTAGCTGAAGATTATTTAATCAACAATACCAAAGATATTTAGCCAATTCACAAAGTCTTCTAAAGTGATTAGTAATAAAGTACTATTTCAGGCCAAATAGCACTACTGTGAACGGCCTGTTGTATTACCATATGAAAATTGTCATAAACGTTAAATAAAAAAAATAGGTCCGTTTGTTTACTGTTAAACTAAAATGCAGTAAATTAGTAACTATTGAGTAAACTGAAAATTTTACTCTCAAAAAAAGCTGTTGCCCATAAAAGTACGCGAACGGAAAAATTGTTCAAACTAGTACGATTAGGGAAAAAACTGATGGCAAATAAATGTAGAGTTGAAAATATTGACACTTTTGACTGTTCAACTCTTTTTCTTATGGATTTCGATACAATACTTTTTGTAACATGAAATTTTTAGCTAAATATAAATAATTTATTTTGCGTAATCTTTCCCATTTGTTTTTTAAATTTATTCAAGAGTAAAAAATCATAGTTTTTTTATTGATTACCTTAAAAACAAGTGCGGTACCAAGTCAAATAGTTAGCATTTTCACAACACAAAATAATTAAAGTAATACAAATAAAACAAAGCAATTGGTTTCTGAAAATGTTATTTCCTATTAAAGGTATATAATTGTGTTCAAAAGCGAAAATTTTTATAATAATTCACTTTTTATTTTTGTTCCAGTTTTATTTCAATTTTTATTTTTTCGAAATTTTTTTCGAATGGAGCTAATTTTGAAAATAAAACCTGGAGTTGAATTTGTAAACAAAAACAGCTGACTAAATAGCACTCTGAAAAAACATATGTAGGTAAAAAAATAGTATTGTCATACATTATTTTAATATGAAAAATATCAAAAAAAAAATTTATCATAGTCACAAAATTATACGAAATACTACAAATAGGACGCAATGGAACACTTTGTGAATTGGCTAATTGTGTGTTTTAAGGAATTTTAAATTTCGATACTGGCAATACCACCATGTTTTGTAGATAGTGTTGCAATAAAAAGACTATGATTTAATCCGGATATTGAAATATATTAAAGGATAGGCCCATTATACAATATTATTGCATATGTCATTGTAGTTATTATTGTCGTTTTGACCTATACTATGCAATAAATGGCACAATATTTTTAAAAGAATTAGCGCCCAATTTTCTTGACAGTGAAAAAGGAAACATAACACTGAACAATGTTGCCACACATTACACAATTTTCTTCATTGTACAATAAAAATCAAGTCTTTCGATTTTTGCCAATATATTGTACAGAATTTGCACAATTACATTGCAAGTGGGTGGGCCGGGTCGCTTAATAGCTTTTTATTGTTTTGGTGTAAGCTAACTTTTTTTGAACTCGCTTTATAATATATTTCTCAACTCATTTAATTCAACTTTTCTATGAAGTAAAGCAAAGAAGAGAAATAATTACAAAATAATTCACACGACTCTTTATATAATGTATGAAAAAGGTACACAAATAACGATCCTATCAGGTATGTGATGGATGGCACTTTTGAAAGTCTTTTTTAAAGCACTTTTCATCAAATTTTTATAATTTTTGTGATACAACTCTTTTGTAATAAAGAAATATTTTTATAATATATGTGATAAAATTGTTTTTAATAAAGAAATATTATTAAAAAATTGCTTCGTTTTCGGAAACGATTTCCATCACATACCTGTATTTTCATTTGTGTTGATTGTTTGTACATCACCAACATTTCTTTTTGTTCTTGTTAAGAATTTTGTTTAACTTAAATAGTTTAGTGGCATTGTCAATCAAATTAAAAAAACATACTTAAAAATGTAGCTGTCATCGGCGAACTGTTTTCAATAAAAAATTGATTTTCAAGAAATATTTACATAAGTATATCTGTGGTTTTCTTGAATAAAGGCTTACATGCGTATGTTTTAAAACAAATTTTTTCCGTAGAGCAAAAAAGAAAGTTCTTTGAAGTTATGGCCAGGATATAAAATTTTTCTAACTTCTTTTTTAACAAATTTCACAAATATTTATATGTCGAAAGAACTTTGTTTAAAAATTTCAACGAAAAATTACGTAAGAATGAATTCCTAGATAAGATTCATATAACAACAAAAAATATCTAAACTGGTCCATTCATGATATTACGAAAATCTGTACACTCATAGAAACGGCGTTTAAAATAGAGCTATTTAGAACTAATAACTCAAAACCCATGCAAGTCGACTTACGCTGTTATTCAAGAAAACCACATATATTTATACCGCTTTTTTACTTTTTAATATTTTTCTTTATGATTCTGGAAGATCAAAACACAACACGCTCTAATTGAAATTTTGGCATCTGACTTTTACAGAAGCAATATTGCAAAACTTTCACACGGCATATATTTTGTAGTGGAAAATTTGGAAGTCAGATGTAAAAAACATGCCATGTAAAAAACCACCTTAAGCTCTAAATATTTTTAACACACATGCGAAAAATTCTAAGAATATTAGAAATTGACTAAACATCGAATAAATGTTACTACAAACAAAACAAGCCGAAAATTGTGTACTCGTAACATCTAAACACAAAATTGATAAAACAGACAACAAGAACAAATAAATATTGTGTTGTTATTTTGTTGTGCTTTGACATATTGTGCTGCATTTGTCGCACAACAAATGTCACACCATATCGCTGACATAATCTATTTGTATGTATCTCCATCATCATCAACAATAACACTATTTTTTTTGTGTGGTGGTATTGCAGTCAGCAATACCAACAACATTTTTAACATCAAATGATTGCGATAGTGTTTAGAACAATAGCAAATAGCAAAATACATACATCATACTGAGTTTGAGGAAAAAGGGGGGAAAATATTTAAAAGCAACACCGACAAACTAAGTTTTTATTGCAAAATGTTCAATATGATAGAAGAAAAAATTTATAGAAAAAGACTCATTAAGATCTCAGACTTAGTGGCAGACTTAAATAAATAAATGCATTCTAGCCGAATTGTTTAAACCCTAAAGATAAATAGCATATGTTGATACGAAAACACAGAAGTTTCTTTGAACAAACTGAACGAACCAATTTCTCGCACAAAAATTACACAGCTTTGTACCCGACTGCGCGACGCAAAGAAGGGTATTGTGTTTATCAGCCTATGTATGTACGTATGTGTGTGTGTTCCTTTGCGGCACTATATAATCCGAACGCGTAGACCGATTTTGACGATTCTTACGTCACTAAAGATATGACAGTAGTCAAAATCCAACAGACGCCATTTTGTTATACGAAAAAAATAAAAAGTCGGCGAACTATATCAAAATGGGTGTCAATCGACAGGTATTTGAAAATCATCTTTAGGTTTCTCTTATGATTTTTAATTTCGAATGGCCATTTAGGATCTGTGACGGTTTAAAGTTGTTTTCTATTTTTTACGCAGTCGGATTTTTGATTTTTTAAAGTTATGTCTTGTTAATATTTTTTTGGTTAAAAATGTCAACTAAAGTTTTTGTTGAAACTTGTGAAAAAACTAACAATCATCATTGTTGATATACTATGTACCAAGTTAAAATTTTTCTAGTCAATTAAATTATTCAACAAAATTATTTGTTAAAGTATATCATAGCGGAATGTACACACGTAAATGAAGCAAAGCAATTCAAGTTTTGTGTGTATTCACTTTTTGTGTATTTAATAACGAATTGCTCTGTAGCTGAGAGGTACGAATGTTAGTCTATTAGTACAGAGGTCTCCAGTTCTATTCCGCCCAAAGACATTTAGAGTTTTTCGCAGACAAGCAAACAGTCGTTTCGTGGGCTGTGATTGCGTATAAAAAAATATTGTTAATATAACAATAATGATAATCAAAATTTGCTTGAAAATTCACATTGATAATATAACAATAACTTTAATTGAAATAACTTTGAAATCTAACAAAATAAAATATTTTTATGATTTTCCTTTAACTTATAATTTCGTAATTGTATTTACAAAAATCATTGTAGGTTCAAAATCAATTAATTATTTGATTGATATAACAAAAAAATTAATTGTATTTACAAATATTTTTTTTCTGTGTATTAAAGTATTTATTTATTGTAAAACGTTGCGAAAAAGGCGAGAGTTATCACGAGAGAGTTCAGCGTTGTCAACTTTTAGATTTCAAAAAACACTGAAACAAATAAAAAAACTCGTAATTCTTGAAAAAAGCACTGAACTTTAATTTTTTTTATTTTATTTAAAAAAGTTGCTATATACCTGCTGTTATGTAAATCGACCCGATTTAAAACGAATCGTTTTAGAAAAATTAAATCTACAAAAAGCAAAAATTTTTCAGACTTTTTTGTGGTTTTTTATTTTTTAAAGCTTAATATATATCCGATATTAATTCATTATATATGATCATCATAGTTATTGGTACAGGTTTTTCATAGAAATGAGCGGGTTATCATAAAGAAAAACTGTAACTTTTGAATCTTAAAGACTTAAAGACTTTGTACAATAAAGACCTGTCAGTTATAGTTAACTCTGTAATAAATATAATTACATACGTATGTAAAAAAAATCCGACTTCAATGCAAAGATCTTATGTACCAGATTACATAACCAACGCGATTTTGTGTTAGATCAAATAGCGTGCTTGTCTACAAATGGGGTGTCCGCCCGCAATTTTTCATAGTACCAAATCTTTCATGTCCTTTCAATAATAATATATTTTGAAAATCTGTCAAGAAATGTCGAAGTTATGTGATAATTACTATATCGGGCTACCACTTTGCCCGCCCGATTTTCACTCCTGTGCGATGAAACTGCAAGCAATTCGTTTGAAACAAAAAAAAAAGTTTCGAAAATTGTTTCATAAATGGAAGACTATGCGATAATCAATATTTCCGGGGGAGGGGAGAATGCCCTACAAATTTTCGGAAAAAGAATGTTGAAAATCGGTTCACATTGTACAGACTTATGCTTGGTGTAGCAAATTTTCCCACCAATTTTTGGAAAAAAATTATGCAACAAAACTGCAGGCAAACCCTTTCAAAAAAATCGGTTTACAAATGGCACAGCTTTAATTGGGGGGAGCAAATTTTCTCACCGATTTTCAAAAAAAAATGTGGAACCAAACAGCAAGCCAACCCTTTCAAACAAAAAAAAGGACTTTGAAAATCTTTTCACAAATGACAGAGTTATGCCAATACAATCATAAAACAATACACACGAATTCATAACCTCCTTCATTTTTGAATTCGATTAAAAAATAAAGAAAATTACAAATACTTTTTCAGGATACTTTGCCATTTTAGAGGACTTTCTATCGGGAAGCTATGTCATTTTTAATCAATACTTATTAGGAGGAGACTGAAACCTTTCGAATGATGATATCCGATGACGCGCTCTAAAGTCATCCAATCTTGAATATGACGAACATTTCCAAAAAATAGATCAGATGCCCAAGCTTAGACGGCTATAAAAAGAAACCATAAAAAGTATCGGATTAGTTCTTACGCCACGTGATGCGCACGTAAGAGTAGAATATACATATGTTTATGTATGTCAAATTTCGCGAAAACGGAAAGTTTTAGAAATCTAAAGTGCCAAGCAAACGAAATACGTACAAAAATTTGTTTTAATGGTGTTCGACAATTAGTTTTAATGGGGCTCGACAAAAAAGACAAAAGATGAAGCACCACTACTTGTTCGAATGAATTTTTGCATTCTTCTGCAAGACTGCACAAATCGTGTTCAGGAAATAGTTGCATTAGCAAAGAATTTTACACTTGAAAAACATTTTTTAGATGAAGAAATTTTTTTTTTGAATTTTGGGTTTAGTGTCACCGTCAAAAAATAAAAGCACCAAAATTTTTACTAGAAAAGCACCGAGCACTAATCTAAAATTTTTTGCGTCGATATTTTTAAAAAGCACTAAAAACGGTGCGAAAAGCACTGAGTTGACAACGCTGAGAGAGTTATCAGCAGTGCGACATACTTCTAGGATCTCTGGCAAACACTTGAATACAATTTCTCAGTGTATGAAGTCTGTACTGGCACTTCTTATTGAATGGAGTGTAAGTTGGGGACTTGGTGTCACTCCAGCTAAAACTGAATCGGTCCTTTTTACTAGAACGCACAAAGTTGGTGAAACGTGAAGGCGTGAAAAACAAAATTTTAAAGTTTTATTTTATATAATGCACAATATCTCGGAAACTAGAGGTGATAGAAAAATAATAAAGCTATTTTCGTAATCACCGGACGAAAATACAAAAGGATCGGTTGTTTTAATCTCAAAAAATTAAAATAAAAAAAGTTTTAACGTCTAAGCCGAAAACACAAAATTTTTAACATCCTTGCAATAACAGTAAGATATCCTGATATGCTCAGCAATGTGATGAAAGAGAATTTTGTGTAGATTCACAATGCAGAGAGTATTTTAAGTTTGGAGGACCAGCCGAGAAATATTAAGCGTGGTGTATTAAAAGTAGTGTAAATTATGCAAATGGAAACATTTATTGCCGAATATCTAACGTCAGAAAATATCTAAGACTGTAATAGAAAATCAACCGAGTTGTCAAAAATTCCCTCAGACATTTGGCAGAGTAATCGGAGCAGCTTCCTGGTAAGACGTTTCTGCACATTTTCTGAAATATTATCCGATTAATATCTGACTAGTCTGCAACGTAATTTCATTTGAGACATAACCCAGAATAGTCTGCACATTATCTGATTTACGTCTTACGACTTTTAGCAGTCACTTCTGCACATTGTCCGATTTTAGTTTTCGTTACAATTCTCGTTTATCTCTTGAGTTATATGCACAAATATTTGAGCTTTTGAACTTATAAAATATGGGTAAATGTTTTCTAATGAGCTGCCATAAGCAGAAAAACAATGCATCGATAATTTTAATAGACATTTCTGATGAATTTCTTATCTTATGTCCGACTTTTCTCCGACATTAATACGACAGAATGTAAAAAGTATCAGTTAAATTGAAACGTTTCCTAATATTTTGTCAGGCATTTTTCCGACATTGCTCAGACATGTCGAAAATTCCTTTAGAATTCCCTCGAAAATTCTTCAGGATTCGTACAGAGTTCTCTTAGACATTTCGGCGTAGTTTTTAGAATTCCCTCAGACAAAGAGGTCCGGTATCTTGTCAACCACTCATATGATTGCCGATAATTTTTCTGACCGACTTCGGATACGAATTCGACAAATCGGCCAAAAAAAATGTTGCCGAGTATGTATGTATGTACCCTACAGATAATAGTGTAGTCCACTAGCTCAATTTGCAAATAATAGCTTCTAGTTATCCGACAAGTGTTTGTGCTTTAACGAGTGCATTCGTTAAGGCACGAACACGTGAGTGCTCCAACGAATAGTGACATTGAGTAATTTTAAGGCTAGTCCGATGTAATGCAGACATGGACCATGTCATTTTCAAGCAAGAGTCTGTAGTTAAGCGACAACTGCTCGTATTTGAACAATTTCAACACGAAGTGGTGACATGGAGTAGTTTTGAGACTACTCCGATGTAGTGCAAAGTTGGGTTACAGTCCTAATCCTTTATAGAGTATACTTTACATGCGTGTATGGACTAGTTGCGTTATATGCAGGGTATGTATGTAATACATCCCTGCGGAAAATTTGGTGACAAATGATCCAAAAGTACTCGTCCTATGACTTGAGAAAATGAGACTGGTACCAAAAATAAAGAGTAGTGAATGGTGAAAAAAGATATATTGGTGTAAATGGTCACATATTAACCATTTTCAGTCAATTTAGTTGGTACTCCGGCTAGTATTGTAGTGAACGGCACTGAACAAATTCGATGCACCTGGATTAAGGCCTATCACATAGTATCTATATAATATTAATTGCCTCCCTTCAATGAGATTGCCATGCCACTCAGGAACCTGTTCCGTACCTATATTCAGATATTAACTCCAGCTTAACTGGTATTTATAACATTGAAATATAAGTTCCCCTGTGGTCGAGTGGGTAGTGTACTAGCCTGTAATGCCGGGGGTTGTCGGTTCGAATCCTATCAAAGACACCGCTTAAAAATAAAATACAATTTCTACTTGGATTTGTAACAATAAAAAAAATTAGTTATTCGATAATTACAGCTGAATTTTGGAATAATATTTATATATAATATTATTATTCTACACCGATTAGGACTCTATAAGATAGTTCAGAGACAAGTTACAAGGTGCATACAAAGCATCAATTAACCCCATCCTAGGCCATGTAAAAGTGGCTGGTCCGCTTCATAGGAAGTGTTAGAACTCGGACTAGTCCCTATCACCTGGGGATCGGTCACGTGACTTGTTTTGTGGCAGTTCCATTTACCGTAGGGATACTATGTATTTATGTTAGAGTGGCCTTATAAATAAAAAAGTTCTCCGATTCTCATTCTTTCCCCCCGAAGCGACCGAAGTCTTAAAAAACTAACATTTTATCATTTTTTCATTTTACTTAACTCTAATTTTTCTCAAATTACGCGAAGTTATCTTATCACATAAAAGATTATTATATATAAACAAGTAAAAGTATTATATGCGTCTATGCCAAATCTTTCCCTTCACTAATAACAGTAGATAAAATCTCATGGGAGGTGAGGACTTTTTCTGCTTTTCAATATTAATCTATTTGAGGTAAATCCTGACATATCAGTCCAAATCCGAAATCTGTAACTTTTCTGGGCGTTTCGGAAAACCGATTTCACTTACAGGCAGACGGAATGCGTTAATTCGCCTTCCCATTCTATAAGGACCCAGAATATATATGGTGTCGCAAATAAATACTCAAGTTACAAACGGTATGACAAACTTATACAAGTAGAATCACGATAATTCGTTAATAATTGCGTTAAATTGTAAAAGCTCCATGCATTTCAGTCCGCTCGATAATTCGTATTTTTTCAAACACAACATCTGCTTTTAAGCCTTTATAAATCGTAATTTGCTGTTAATAGCTTCTAATATTTTGAAATGCAAACCAATTAGTTAATGCAGTAGTAACTCGATTCTTGCACACCTCAATAGTTGCGCATCCTTGATTGTTGCGTCGGCCTAAAATATTCATTAGTTGACGCTGTACTTACAACACATGTGAATTTCTAAACGCTTTTTACTTTATTATAGGTTTTATATTATTTGTGTTTTTTAATAATTGTAAAATACGTTGATCTTGCGCTTTCGTGTAAACAATGAAAAATACCAATACTCGAGAATAAAATCTGCTCAAAGCAGACAAAAATTTCTAATGTTTTCATTCATGACAAAATTAATAAAATTTATTTAAATGTACATATATTAAATTTATTAATTCGTGAATTTATTTATTTATTTCATCTACAGAGTTTAATTCTTACAGATTACTACAAATTATATACGTATTTAGTTATAATATTTAAATAACAATAACTTAAAAATATCATAACTTACATTAAAATTTAATGGTGGTGAAAAGCTATTACACAAATGCAAGCATCTTGCAATTGGCTCATTTTCCGCATAATTTGTTCTGTGAACATGTTCCACAAACATTCGATTATTTCTCAAAACTCTGGCTGGATGATAAGTATTAAAAAGTCTTGAAATTTCCGGACATTTTATATTGTCAGATAAAACATTATAAACAAACATAATTGAAAAATATGTTCGTCTATCTGCTAGTGACTGTAAGCCTAAGAATCTCCTCCTAGCTCCATAGATGGTAATTCGAAGGGCCAAATTAACTTTAAAACAGTTTTAGTAAAAATTTTTTGAACACGTTCAATACGGTTGGAATGGCCTGAATAATAAGGGTTCCACGCAATTGAACAATATTCCAAAATACTACGATTTTATCGTTAAATTTAAATTACAGTGAATAAAAGTTGTTTTATTCCTGTAAAATAAAAGTATTCGGTACTTGCGACATCCTTGATGCAAAAATTACCCATACAAACAGTGAAATATCTTAAATTTGTGTATGTAACAAATAGAAAATAACGCCTTTGCAAGTACCAATTACTTAAGAACTTTAGTCACAACTGTGACTCGTGATATTTCAGTAACAGTGATTAAATCACAGGTACAGAAATATCGCTCATATCTAGTATGTATGCCGAGTCACTCAAATACTTGGCTCACTCCCAAGGTATGCTTTGAAATTTTTGCAGCAAATTTTAAAAATAGGAAATTTTCATTGAAACAAAATTGTTGATCATTCCGTGACACTTATTTTACTACCCATCATATCTGCATGAAAATCGATCTTAAGAATCGATTTTCCAAAAATAACAACAATGTCTTGCGGACAAATTGAATTCATTAAAGTAATTGATAGAGCGAATTAATAAACAAAATCGAACAAGATGACCAAAATAAATATTTGTTCCTTTACAGTCACCATTGAATATTAGTGATTTGCAAATAAGTTAAATATTTTTTATATGTTTATTAAACTTTGTTTGTCAAACAAACTGAATAATATTTACCAATAATCTACCTACTCAAGCACAACACCGTTTCATTTTTAAAAATTCAAAATAAGATTATTATGAACCCAATAATGATCATTATTAGCAAAACAAATAAAATGATGACAATGATGAATGAAAATAAGACAGTAAATGTATTCCAATGGACTTAAACGCAATTAAAAACCTATTCCTTTAAAATTTGGACGTGTTGAACTTTTGATAGCTTTCAATTGAAAATATATAAATATTAGTTTAGTATAACAATTAAAAAAGTATTTATTTATGTATTCAAATGTTGCAAAAGGCCGTTTCAGACTATAATACAAGTATTAATACTTTCGAGCAAAGTGAAACTCTGACATGATAATATTTTATGTTTTTTTTGAAAATTTTCAAACAACAATTATATCAGCATTTTCTTCAAAAGTATTAATACTTGTATTGTAGTCTGAAACGGCCTAAAGCAGTATTTTATTTCTTATTTCGTGTTTAGACGTGATTTTGATCGCAATTAAACTCTCTACGATATTTTTTGAATTCTAATTGTGTTCTCGTTTGAAGTCTAACAATTTAGTTTGAAATCGAATATTTTAAAATGAATGCCATATATGAACTGTATGATACTAAAAACCGCTTAGATAGAGAATGTGGTGGTTGATTTACAATCAGAACTGGGCAAAATACATGCATTGCAGTAATTGAAATATAAATTACAAAATACAGTTTTGCATGTAATTCAAATCCAAAATACTTTGTACACAGAAAAAAATAGACAAGAATTATATTCAATAAGACCATGTTATTAAAAAAAATATGAATTTCAATAACATTTATCTTTAACATAATAAAATATTTCGTTGTAAGTATTTCTTTTCCATGCCGGTTATTTCTTTTCTTTTTATACATAAGTACTTAAAACAAGTTGTAGCCCATAAAAAAATAAATGGGATATGGCTCAGCTAGAGAGTATATGCTTTACGTCCGGAAAGCCCGGGTTCGTATTCCAGCCATGTCAACATTTTTTTAATTTATATATATATTTTTATTTTGAAATAATTCTGTTATCAATATAGGGGAATTCTTTATCACAGGAAATTTGAAAAAAAAATTATTGAATACCGGGATTTTTGTTATCAAAAACGAAACTTATTTTTTTCTGTGTATATAGGTATTTCAAATACAAACTATAAATTACAGTAGTTGTATTTAAAATACAAATTACAAAATGCATTAGGAACTATTAATAAGTAAAATATAAAAAAAATTTAAAAAATCAGAAAGCCCGACTACTTAAAAAACTAAAAGAAAAAAAACAAGCCCAGTATACGGAGCATAGCGACTTTTACATCCAGGAAGCATTATTGTAAAAATGTTCCTCACTCACACTGGACTTGTTTTATTATTTTTTTTTTCGTTTTTGTACACAATTAGTTCTTGATTCTTTGTTAAAAGTTCACTTTTTACGGAATTGAGTTTTTGGTTATTAAGGGCCAGGCCACACGGGCGTTTTTAAACGCGCGTTTCTGTTTTTTATATTAAACTTGAAAGTTTTCAATTTTTAAACTTTCAAATTTAATACAGAAAAACAGAAACGCGCGTTTTAAAAACGCCCGTGTGGCCTAGCCCTAACCAACTTTAAACAGCTAAAGATCCTAAATGGTCATTCGAAATAAAAAATGATAAGAGAAACCTAAAAATTATTTTCAAATACCTGTTCAATGATACCCATTTTAATATAGTTCGCCGGCTTTTTATATTTTTCGTTTCCACAAAATTGTATGGGCAAAAATTTCGATATTGATAATATTTTCTTAAAAATATATTGTCGATATTTTTAATTTCCATATATCGATATTTTTTCAAATATATCGACAGTATCAAATTCGATATTTTTTAGCTTTGGTTTTGTTTTTCGACCAATTTTTAAAAACATTTCGGCATAGTCTTCATCAAATAGAATATTACTAACAAAATCTTTTGTTTTGTTTATAATATTTTGTCTATTCCAAAAATTATCATTCTATGAATGTAATTTTTTTGATGTAGAGTGATTCCACGTAAAACGGCCCTATGCAAGAAAAAAATAGTTTTCTTATTTTTAATAAAAATCTCTCAATTGATGTTTTTTAGAGCATTACAATTATAGAAAAAATAAAAAAATACATTATTTAATATTTTTTAAGCAATTTGAGGCACTTTTAAATGATCATCCACGAACATTTTGCTCTCCCTCTTTGTATGTTTAATATTTATTTCAGATTTTCTTTTCTTCCCCTTCTCATTATTAATAAAAACCCTTATCTCTGAAAAGAATATACTTTTTTCGCTTTTTATTGAATTTAAAAAAATACTCAGCTAGAGTATTCTGCTGTCTATAATAGAACGGATAGCAAATAATATAATGTGTCATTATTTTCTTATGATCTATTTTTATATTATTTATATTAATGAAATCAATAAAAGGTTTTATTTCTGCGAATTTTTTAAATTTCTTTATTAGGTCACACCCGTCACATTTTAAAAATAGTTTGTTCTTGAGAAAACTGATTTTTTGTCAAACAGTAAATACGTAATACAGCTAAAAACACTTTGAACAGACAGCTATACCAAAATTATTGTGTACGTTATAGTAAAAATTTTACAGAATTTATGCTGAAAGTCATAATTCTGCACGACTAAGACTTGTAAGGTCCCACCCGTCACAGCTTTCTGACGATCATTCTGAGAAGGAATCGTGTTCTTTCAGTGTCTACCCGTTATTCAACGACTTTAAGCTTAATGGCCTTGCGAGTCGCAACCTTTTTTAAAGTAAAAAAATTTATATTCTTTATTTATAACAAAAAATATGTGTAAAGTGGTCACACCCGGCTAAATAGAATTACTCTGTATGTTCCATGAAATATTGGTGGAACAGTAAGGATCTTGGAAATTAACTCTTTTTACCTTAATTATTTATAAGAAAGGTACTTTTTTTTGTTTTATTTTTAAAATAATTTGGGGACTACGTATGAATTATCATTGTTTTGGTGTATATGGGTTAACACAGCAAAGTTAAATAATCTGCTCTGCTGGCTGGAATGAGGGGAAGACTGTTATGACGGGAACAGTGGGCTACCATAGGGAGATTATAATTATAAATTGCTCGTTGGGAACAATTATAATTTAGGGTTTTTATAGAGAAATTAAACAAATTATTAGTTTTAATTCATTTACAATAATTGGGTTTATTACAATTACTGGACTTAAATGCTAAATACGAGCGATTGTATAAACTTAGATGATGATTATTTACAAAGGTTGTAGATTCTAAAAAGAGTTGCAAATATTTAGATTTGAACCACGGCAATTGTTGGGAGTAAATGCAAAATTATTTAACGTTGTTCACTTTGCTCGAATTGAGTATTTTTTATAAAAAATAACTAAAAGAAGAAAGCGAGTGTTGCTGTGAAGACACTTGAAATGACTTTACGATATTAGATCGTGCATTTCATGGTAGTTATAATAGGGTATTGTTTAAGTAGATACTACAATAGGTTTGTTAGTGAATAATAATAATAATTTTTAGGATAATTAGTAATAAATAAAATTGGTAGTTCATAAATTCAAATACATAAGTACATAGTTTTTTTTAGATTAATTTTAATAAATATATTTAATTGGCTTAAAATGTTTACATTTTTGTACAAACTAAGTTTGTACAATCATTGTTGAAAAAATATCGATATTTCGATATATCAATATTTTTATTCGATATATATTGATGCCGATCGATATTTAAAAATATATCGATATCGATATATTTTTTTCACTTGCCCATCTCTAGTCTGAGTCGCAGGATTAAGAAAAATCGATTGACATAAGATTCATCACGCGTGGAGCGTGAGAATATTTTAGCTAATTTCATCTTCGAGTAGCACTAAACGTTGCATTTTATTTTTAGATACATGGGACAAATAATGAAAAAAGTATTGGGACCTACTTTTTGCCCTTTATTGCAGCATCAAGATTTTGAAAATGAGATCAAATCGATCAATTTGTGAAACATTATAGCGCATAATCATAGTCAGAACAAAGTATACTTTAGGAGTTTAAAACCAGTATTTTGTATGGCAATACTGATTTTAAATTCATAAAGTATACTTTGTTTACGACTATGATTATGCGCCCATATGATGCAACATTATAGATTCTTTATAGCTGTTAAAATTCATTACACTCAAAATATCCACTATTTTTATACATACAAGGTCAGATTTCAGACAAACTTAAGATGAAATAATGAAGCAAATTTACGAATTTCTAAGTCCTTGTCATCTCATATATAAAAAATATTCTCTAATCTAATTTGATGTCGATGAACACGTTAATGATATTAATTTATTTTGTTTATGAGTGTTTTCGTGACATTCGGTAAAAAAATAAGTTTTTTTTTTTGTTTTTTTAGTTTTTTCATGTATTGGCCAAAATTCCGAAAACGGCTCATCTGAATAAAATAAATTGTACACTGTTGTATAGATATATTTCTATTATTTCATTTAATATACTGATTGTGCGGATCAGATAAAAATGTATAGAGTTACAGGCCTTAAAAATTTATAAAAGTATATTTTTAGACCTCTTCCCAAAACTATCATTTTAAATTGCTCCATTAAAATTAGAAAAATATATTGATGTGATGATCACATGATGTATAAGATCAGTAAATTCTGATTAAAACAAATAAGAAAGTTAATAGCCATTATCTGAAAATAGCTATATTATTTTTCATACAAAATGAACTGAAATCAGTTTGCATTGAAAAAAATTATTGAAAACAACTTCGTATGGGATATAAAATCGGATTTTTTCACTTAATGGCTCATAACTTTTTTATTTTTTTGTCAGATCTCTTCGATTTTAAGCTTCCTTTATTCGGCACAAATATGATTTTTATGCGTATCCTTAGAAGAAATTATTAAAATTTTTTCTGATAAACACAATACCCTTCTTAGCGTCGCGCAGTCGGGTAAAAATAATTAAGTGCGTGTAAGTTTAAAATGCCTATTTATGTATGTATCATGGTTTTAAAAATTGCTGCTGCTATTACTGATAGGTTCCATAGAAAATACAACATCAGCAGCAATAGCAATATGCCAAATGTTATAGCAAACACTGAGCTGATATACTTCGCTATAACCATTTTCAGCAACATGCTAATAGCAGAATAAAATATAATAAAGTATAATTTTTTGACAGCAGCAGCAAAAGCAAATTATTTACGATATTGCTTTTGTTATTGTGTGCTGTTGAAAATTTAAACAGCATAGCAATAGCAAATGATTTTTGTCACATGATCAAACGAAATTGTTTTAATCTACTTTCGTTGGTTGCGAATCAATGCCGCACGAATATGAAAATACGATTACAAAACTTTGGAAATAATTGTGAAAATTTGAATAAATTTCCAATACATTGCCATCATAAAAGTTATGCCAAAATTAGTTAAAAGTTATAAAAAATATTGCAAATTTGGCTTGCAAGCGTTTTGTGTTCTTTTCGACTCTTTTTCTCTTTACAGTCTTAGCGATTTTTAATAAATGTTAGGGCCTAGTTCGAATTTTGGGATTTTTTCAAGTATTCAGCATCTTTAAAGTGTTAATGATTTTTAATCAATATTAGATATGGCTATCATGTCGCTCTCAGCAAGTTTTGGCTAATTTTCCCAAATATCGCGATTTTCTTAATTTTTTTTCATTCCTTACAGTTTTAGAGATTTTTTGTCAATATTATGGCTTCTTTAAAATTGCGCAATTTTTCGCACATTTGCGCCATTTTCCCGATATACGAAATTTTTATAAAGCTTTCGAATTTCTCAAATTTTTAAGGATTTGTAACCAATATTACACTTTGCAATCTTTTCATTTTTTGCGAATTTTCATCAATTTTATGACTTCTCTCGCTTTTTTGGCATTCCTTGCCGTGTTGGCGAGTTATAACCAGCTTTAGGATTGTTTCTCATGTTGCAATTTGTTTGCGAATTTTCGTGATTTTTATCAATTTGAACGTTTGATATCGAGTTTTATCTCCTTTTTACAGTTTTAATGATTTGTAAGACTTTCCGATTTTTGAAAACTTATTTCATTTGCACATTAAATCATATCTTGCAAAATTTTGTACTTTTAATATAGAAAATGGTTAAAAACATGAATCGGTTGCTATGCTACGAATGTGATTGCTGTCACATTTATGCTATTGCTACTGCCATATTGCATTTTCAACAGCAGCAACAAACAAGAGCGAAAATAAATTAAAATATAAACAATTAATTTTTGTGGCAATAAATGCTTTTTGTTTTTTTTTGCGTTTGCTTTCGCTATGCTATATTTATTTCCAATAGTAAAGTGGAAGCGCTAGTATTGAAAATAAGAGTTAAAAATGTATAGTACAGTACATATAGCACATTTTCTGTACTTTTGCTACTTCCCAGCTATCATTTCGAGCAATGATTTTATGAAACTTGCAAAAAGACAAGTTCATTCTCATTTTAAGTGTTTGTCTTTGTGATGACCACTGGACTAAAAGAACAAGAATGCACAATAGAACATTACAATTCAAATGACTACTTATCCACATTTTAAAGTAACAGCTCTTTAAGTAAAAAAGCAAAAAAAAACGCATAAAATCAAAAATCATATTCCGCAGTCATACAGCGAGTGTTTGAATAATGCATTCATGCGTTTCTATTCAATCTTCAACAGCAACAACAACAACCTTTTTCTTAGATACAACAATAACATATACGGGTAAGGATGGGTTATATGATCCGGCCCTAGGACATCGTAATGTTAAATGGGCCATGTTTTCGTCATACATTTGAGTTATCTTTGGACTATACGTAGTCCTCTATGGAGTATAATTTTCATGCGTGTATTGACTAGTCGCGCTATCTGCAGAGTAGGAACCAACAAAATAAAGTACATTCATATCGTTACCTTAATATAGAAAGGATCTAACCCATTTTTTCCATATTTCGATAGATGAGCCTCTAATCTATCGAAATATGCAAAAAACTAGGTTTGAAAAGAAATTGAGTTAGAGCTGTTCTACATTAAGGTAGCGATATGTATGTATGTATGATAAGAATAATAGGGTGATCGACTCGGCTTTTCAATCGGGTTTTTCCGCAATACGGTTGTCGGTTTTTTTCAAAATGTTGATTTTTTGAATGTCGAATAGTCCGGGTTTTTTTAATTAAAAAACCGGCCCAGTCGAATACTTTACGATTCGTATATATTATTAGTTTTTACTATATTAAAACTTGACGAACTTTTACTGTTGATTTTCCTTAGTATTTTTTTTTCAAGAGCATTTACTAAAGCATGCAATTAAAGTGAACTAATTTTACAAGATGGCAGCAGGGGCGAATTAAATTGGCCTTGTTATGTAGAACTTATATCAATCTTCATATTTTATATGGAATTCGACATCCGTCATAGACAAAAATGATTGTTGTGTGAATGTCAAGAAATAAACAAGAAAAATAAAAAATGTAAATCTGTGCACTATGGTTTCCCCTATATGTGTGGAACAATTTTTTTCGGATTTTGGTTGTAAATCCTCCCAGAAAGGTCTCTTAGTAAAAAAAAACTCTGCTGATCACGTAATGGGAAGGCGTGCCGCATATAAGGGGCACTATAATGCGCAATTAAGAAATTATGGCAAATTATAGCGGTGGAAATTATAGGGTTGTACCAAACAAAAAATTAGAAAAAAGAAATCAGATCCGCACAAAACAATTAATGAGAAAATAAGGCCAAGTTCCTATCCAAAAGTTTTGGCCGTTAAGAGTACTGAGATCAATATGAAGACCAAGTTCTTGATAGTTGCAATACCATCTCATTTTTAGGCAACCTGTCATTTGGCAATATTTTTTTACATTTCTAATATTGGGAAGAATTATGGGGAAAATGTTTCCAAGTTAGCTTGGAAATTATATGGTATCATACTTATCAAGAACTTGTCCCTCATTGTGATCTCAGTACTTTTAACGGCCGAAATTTTTGGATAGGAACTTGGCCTTATTTTCAAAGTTATGTTTTTATGCGGATAGTATTTACATGAACTGTTAACTGCTTTTTTTATATCAAATTAAAATCAAAACTTTTGCAAATAGTTGAACTGTTCGAAACCCGGTTTCTGGAAAATGCCGAATAATCGATCACACTAGAGAATACTCAATCAATCCTTTGATCAAATCAATGATAGAATCATGTGTTTTGCTTTTGTGTTAAGATGTGTTTGTATGTGTGCACTATTTCCCTGCAGATATTATTGGACCACCTATTTGAGCTAAAATGGACTAGTTACAACATGGTCATATGTAATGCAGTCATGGACCAAATCATTTGCAAACAAGAGCTTCTAGTTAACCAAGAAGTGTTTGCGTTTTAAGGACTGCAATCACTAAAACACGAACAATTGAGTACTCCATCGAATAGTGACATAGAGTAGTTTTAAGACTATTCCGATGTAATGCAGGAATGGACCATATCATTTGCAAACAAAAGTTTGTAGTTGAGAGACAAGGGCTCGCGCTCTAACGATTGAAATCGTTAAAACACGAACGCTTGAGTACTCTGTTAAGTAGTTACATAGATATAGTAGTTTTGAAAGTATGTACTCCAATGTAATGCAACGCTGGGTTATATAGTCCGGCCCTAGGACATCGGGATGATAAATTGACATGTTTTCTCCATACATTTGGATTATCTTTGGACTAGTCCTAGTCCTCTATTTAGTATACTTTACATGCGTGTATGGAATAGTCGCATTATCTGCAGGGTGTTGCTTGCGGTGTTGTACATGTATATTTACTATATTCGATGCCTGTTTCTAAGTTGCCATCTAGACAAGATAAATAAATGTTGTATTTGATTTTCAATCTGCATTTATTTGTTAAACTATTGAAATTTACTAGAACTATTCTCTGTTGACTGACTTTTGCTGAATATGGCGGTAAAATTTTCATGATAAAAATAAGGCGGCAAGTTGCCTTTAATGTTTTTTTTTTTTTGGTTTTTAATGTTAGGAATTAAGTTTTTTTTATATTGTGAATGTACAACATATTTATTAATATGCATGAATGTATATTAGGGTGGAGTGAAATTGGTTTTTTTAATTTTAATTTTCCTGTATTATATAGCCTCGAACACACTGAAAATGCAGATGGCTTACATTTAGCAATAAATATGTTTTCGGGGCCATTCACATATTACGTAACGCTCCAGGGGGGGGGGGGGGGGAGTTAAAGATTTGTTACGAATTAGATACTTTATGTAGAAAATTTTGTAAAAAGCGTTACGAAGGGGGAGGGGGGGGGTATAAGACCTCCGAAAATAGCGTTACGTAATATGTGAATAGGCCCTTTTCTTAAATTGCGATTGCTTCCGACTATCTTTTACTCCTATGAAAGTTCTACATTACTAAACAAAAAAAAACTTTGTTAATCCAAAGGGATTATATAGGGTAACCGCCAGTTTTGACTCAGTAATTAAATATTTATTTAGTTAATTTCCATATAAATTTAAATTGTAATTAAATACAACTTCTGTTTTTCAGTCGTATTTAGTTGTTCTTATTTAATTGTGACAAAAATATGGTAGCACCATAAAATACCAAAAATTTCCCCTAAATTTCCCAAAAAAGCAGCTGTTCAACATAAACAAAGAAAAATTTTAAAAAAGTGAATTTTTCTTCATTCAGGAAGTAAGAATAATGAAGAGTTTCTACAATGTTTTAAAATAATAAAAACAGTTTACAAAATCACAAAAAGACAAATATAGACAAAGAAAGCCCAAATTTCTCGACAACAAAAGTTCAGCGGCCACAATTTTTTGTTTCCACAATAACAAGAAGCAGTCAAAATCATATGCTAATTTATAAAACTTAAATCGAATTTAAATGTACAAGTCTAGAGATATAAGTTATATTTAAATATGATCTTTAAATGAAATTTATTTGCTGGATTTTAAGCAATTGTCTATATGCAGCATTTCGTTGGTGCTTTACCAACTCATTAGTAGACTTTAAACACAATTTTTAACAGTTACAAACCGTTTATCTTATGTACAAACTTTTAAAAACCATTTGAGAATTTATCCCGCCCCTTGTATCCGCGCCTGTATATTATTTAGTCACTTTTAGATCGGAATAATCCAGATTGGCAGGGTAACAAATTGTATCATATCGTCACAGTAAATGCAAACCGCCTTATCTAACATTTTAAAAAATTTACAGGTGAAGCATAAACTTCTTTAAATGAAAAATATATTGACAATTACCACAAAATTTTGCAATATGAGTAAAAAAAAGGACCATCAAATTTATTTCTGCTAAAAGAACTATTTTTTTATAATGAAAAAGTTACGTTAGTTATGCCCCCTTAGTTTGTGGTTTAATGAAACAAAACCCCTATAAACATTGAATTTGTTCAAGAAAGAAGCAGTGAGAAGATTAAAATTTTAAAAATTTATATTTTAAATATTTTTTATTGAATTACACTGTGCGACAAATGAAAACATTTTCGAAAACTCACGGACTGTGCAGTACAGGTTCGATTGTACTACCACAGGGTAGTAAAACCCTATACTCAGTTTGACGATTTTGGTGACCAAATTGTTTAAGGACCTCCAAAGTTTCTGAAAATCAGTTTTCCCTCAAAAAAAGGTGTCATTAGTATTTGGCCAACAGCTAACTCAAACTTAATGATACCACATTAAGTTTGAGTTAGCAGATTACATTAAACAGATTACATTAATTTATTAATATGATTATTTCGAACGTATTTGCTTTGTGAATCCAAATTGATTATTAGGCGATGGTTCGTAACGTTATATGCAGAAAGAATTCAAAGGAACATGGGAAAAATTAACATCAACTTAATTTTTCAACGTACACAGCAGAACAGAGTAGCGTCACTTTCGGAAGCCGCTAAACTTCCATCGTCAGTGCTCACGTGTATTTTGCTTATCACCACTTGTCAGGTGGCTCTGTTGAATGTGATTTTAATTCTTATATATACAACTTTTTCGTGAAAATTAAATACGAGAATTATATCACTCTCAAGCTGATATGAACTGCACTTTCCAGCGTTGCCATCGGTTTATTTTTCTTCATTCCCATTTTTCTGATTTTTGCTCTACTCAAGACAAACTTTTTTAGTTTGATTTTATACTTAAATATATATGAACATGTACCCATGTGAAAAGCTCAAGCCAGTAGCTAATTGTACATTACTATGATTATTTCGAACGTATTTGCTTTGTGAATCCAAATTAATTACTAGGCAAGGTACGTAACGTTATATTCAGAAAGAATTGGGAATAATTAATATTCCAAGGAACAAGGGAAAAATTAACATCAACTTAATTTTTCAATGTACACAGCAGAACAGAGTGATATAATTCTCGTATTAAATTTTCACGAAAAAGTTGTATATATAAGAATTAAAATCACATTCAACAGAGCCACCTGACAAGTGATGATAAGCAAAATACTCGTGAACACTTACGATGGAAGTATATGCTGTGTACGTTGAAAAATTATGTTGATGTTCATTTTTCCCTTGTTCCTTGGAATATTAATCATCCCCAATTCTTTCTGAATATAACGTTACGAGCCTTAGCCTAATAATCAATTTGGACTCAGATTACATAAATATTTTATGCCAAAAAATAATTTTTTCGTGCACTTTTTTGAAAAAATTTAGGAAAAAATTTTTTTTAACATTTTTCAGAATAACTTACAGGGGCTTTGGACAACAACTTTGGTGAACATATCAATGCAATGTGAACGTTTGCAGGCACCCTAATAGATCATAAAGATCACTTTTTAACTTGAAAATTTTAGTTTTGCACTATTTTTTGATACAAAAATTTTTTTGTGAAAATAGTATATTCAATTGCACATTTCTCTGTTGTGTTAAGTTATTTCATTAACATTTTGTGCCAAAAACAATAATTTTTTCTTGTGCTTTTTTTTAAATATAGGAAGGAAACCAATATTTTATTCACTTTTTACGGGGACGTCAAATTTTTCACTAACAATATTTGGGAGCTCAACCAAATTCGCCAAACTGAGTATAGGGTTTTACTACCCTTTGATAGTAGAATCGAGCCTATACTGTCAAGTCCGTGTGTGTTTTGCACTGTTGCACTGTGTTATAAATAAAACTAGTAATAATTTAAGAGGTAATCGGTGTGTTCGCATACTTTTCCAGTAGGGTTTTAGATAATTATCAACAAATAAAAAACGTTCGTGCCGAAAAGTAAACGAACGCAATGCGTTAAGATTCAGTATTAATTTGTAAGAGTTTTCACACATGATCAAGTACGCAAACACAGCTAATATTTTCTTTGTTTATTTTTAATTTTAAAAAATCAAACTAAAAAATTTATAAATTGAAAATTCGATTATATTTTGCGAATATATCTTGTAAAATTTCAACATTGTTGTTATGAATTTTCAACGAAACCCAAGACACCTCAATACTGATGAAGTACAAAGTTGGAAGACAGAAAATAAGTATTCCATTCTGCTGTGTAGACCTATAGTCCAGAAACTCTGCTTTGATAACACCGATTGCAATTTGTTTATCGGACCTTCTTATCCGTTTTAATTGATTACTATACCTATACATCCTTTGTTAGTTGATTGTTAAATCACACTTCTGTAATTGAGAAATAGCGAGTTTTGCCGACATATTTTTCTCGCTTTTGTTTCAAGCTAGTAGTTTGCTTGGTAAAAGTTATGTAAATATACTCCTGTTAAGTTTAATTTTTTCCACAAAAGGAGTAAATATATTTTTAAACGGCTTTTTAGTTCTTGCGGGTTAATATCAGTAGTTTTCAACCATATTTTAGAAAAGTTTCAAACTCTTTAGCTTATGCACAAACTATCAAATATTATTTGCGGCAGCTTCAGCGACAACGGGTGGCAGGTCTATTATATCAGTAGATATGTTTGGAGTAGAGATGGGCGCGTGTCGTGTTTTTTTCGTGACACGAACACGCACGACTCAACCCGAAGTGCTAGTGACAGAAAATCTGATTTCGTTCGGGTCGTGTCGTGTTAAGCAAACTTGACACGAAAAAACACGAAACGATTTTCAGATTAAAATATGTATGAATCAGAAGCGTGCCGCACAAGATTATTGAGCGAAACTTTTGATAAGTTACTGTTTAACAACAAAAATATGTAAATAAAAATACAAATAGAACATGAAATGTTAAAATAGAAGAAAAATATGTCTTTGAATAAAAATTTTTTTTTTTGTTTTTGGATTTGATTTCGTGTGTGTTGTGTCGTGTTCGTGTTTTGAACATTTTGGGCGCGCGTGTTTCGTACGTGTTGGACATCCGGGATTCGTGTTCGTATCGTGTCGTGCTGGAAAATGTCGACACGCGCCCATCTCTAGTTTGAAGTAAATACCTTTTCCAAGTGGTTAACAAACAGAGTACCTTTTTCAGCATCAGTTCTTGCCCAGTCTCCATTCGAACTTCGTAATGGAGGTTTGCACATCACCGGCCTTTTAAGGTCTGCGGCTGCTCGCCATAACTAATAGTTCGTTTGTGTTGTTGCGTCGAGTTCGTGCAGATATTTTTGCAGGGATTCCGTTTTTTGGAGTTCTAATAATTTTTTAAGCTGCTTGGTGCATTCCTTCAGCCTAATTTTTAACTGTGGAGTTCAGTAGCATTGCCATTCTCTTCGATCTCTTCTTTCTTCAGACAAGAGCCGTTCCACATCATCAAAATAAATTTTGTTAAATCTCACGTGCCGAGTGGTAGAGGCAGCTTAGTATTTGCCTCTAACCGTCCAATAGAGACCTCTATGCCTTCAGGCGCTCTTAAAGGCAAGTTTTCCTTGCAATGGACAATTAAATATTTTTCGTATTTAAACCGTTTATGCATTAAATCGCACGTAGGTGGGGTAATGAAGAGTGAGTATATGGTAATAATAGTGAGTGGGTGGTCTGAAGATAAGTCTTAAGAAGCTTCAACCTTTTACTATTCTGAAATAAATAATATCAGGGTGCTCTGTGGCTGATTAGTAGTGATGCTAGCCTGTCAGCTCAGACGCCGTGGATTCGATTCCCGCCATAGGCCCTAGATGTTTTCCGCCGACAAGCTAAATCGCTTCGGGGGTTATGTTTGTGTGTTGTTGTGATATTACAAGAGTGTTTCTGTGATGTTACAAAGATTGCTGTAAGCCGCACTCTCGATCAAGTCGCGTTTCAAACAGAAAAATTAAATCAAAATCGGTCCACCGGTTTCTGTCCTACGTTTGGCACAGACAGGCACACACTACAAACTTATAACATGCCCTTTTTTTGGTCGGGTGGTAAAAATAATTGCACAATACATAAAAAATGTGTTTACATACTTCAAAAATATAAAATGATGTTTTTCGGTTAACCGGTTAATCCACCAAAATTAACCGTTAATCGAAAATAGCCTATTTTTAATCAATCGAACTGTTAATAGGGTAATAATTAATCGGCTAACCGATTAACGGTTAACCGATTGAATACCTTAGTGTATAGTCCCCTTAAGATTCAGCACAGTCGATTATGTGCATATGTGTGTATATGCGTTTCTGTAGTATATGACTTTGCCGTATCGTTTTTTATTTTTGTTTGTTTTTAGATCTGAAGATAAAGAAAAAGTCCGCAATTAGATAACAGCATGTAATTACCTTGTGAAACAAGACTTAATGAACAAGGTTCTTGAAGAAAAAAGACATTGTTTTGAAAAGAAAAACTAAAAAAGTAAAACAATCACAATTAATAACTTTTCCGAAAGTGGTATGGGGGGAGTTTTAAGTCGAAATTAATTAACTACATATATACATATAGTATATGTATGTAATATATTAAAGTTGTTATTACACTAGTTTTTCAAAATCCCGGGTTGCTGCATTTAGAAATAGAGTCTGGGGATTTTCGGGATTTCTTGATCCACAAAAATATAATTAAGGAAATAATGTTTTTTAATTGAAAACTGTTATTTTTATTTAAAAACTCGGCTTATGACCTATTAATTTATAGCTGGTTTGATTTTGATGTTTCTGAAAAATGCATTACATTCTATATTTATTGATAAATGTGATAGCACATGGTTTATTTGAGCAAATTTTAGGATCGTATTTTCTTTACATATACAGTCAAATTAAAACTTACTTTTGAATTTGGAGTATGGAATATGCTAACTCATTGTTTTGCGCCCCCATATACATATGTACCTGACAAAGTTTCTTCTCAATATATTTTTTTATATTATTATTATTTGAACTTCTTCAATGTTGCATTTAAAAAAAAAGTTATGTCAATAACGTTAATTTATTCTGCTTTTATATAATTTGCGAAACCTTTCGTGGGCATTTACATTTATTTCAAAGGTGACATAAAAAAATTTATTATTTGTGAAAAAACGGGATTCGGAAATATAGATTCCCCGTTTGGCATTTCTACTTGCGTGTCTATTGAGAAAACTTTGTAAAATTAAAACAAATAAAAAAAATTGAAAAAACATACTTATACTATATAGTAATTAGTCCTTAAAGAAAATGTTTAAAATTTGTTTTCCAAAAAAAGGTGTCGAAGCAATTGAACTTTGTTTTAAAACACTATATTCACTCGTTTGTCTGACAATTGGAATTTACTTTGATGTCGGCTGTTGAAAGTGCAAGCAAAATTGCACAAATTTTGTGTGTCTGTACTGGCGTCAGAAAAAAAAACAATTTATCAACATGTGTTGTCGATATCTCATACATTTGGTCCTGTTCTCGTTCATTGTTTTAGCAGTCACAAACGCAAACAAAAAATTATAATTTAAGCATTCATTGATTGATTTTGCATACACATTTTTTACGCTTTGAAGCATTTGCTGTTGTTGTTGTTGTTGTTGATATACAATTGAAATAGTTGATTAAAAGCCAGCATGATTAAAATGTAGAATTTTTTGGCTTTTGATTTTTTATAGATTCTGGCAGCGAATCGGGCTCACATAAAAGTATTAGGGAAAAAAGACCATCGGGGCCATCGGATGGTAAGCCAACCAGAGTAAGAACGGTGCTCAACGAAAAGCAATTACATACGTTAAGGTAATTAAACAAACAAACATAAACATTGTAAATTATATACATACTTACATATAAGTTATAATTACATATCGTCGTTGGTCTCAAGTAGAAAAGTCCTAACTCAAATAATTGTAAACTTACAGGAGAAGGTGAAAACATAATAGAAACTGTAATTTTCAAAATGTAATTTTTTTAAAAGCATGTTTTAATGAAAATCAAACACAAATTTGATGCTCAGACATGTGTGAAATATGTATGTATATTGGAATCACTGAAAAATTCAATTTAGTAAAAAAATACGAGTTAGGGCCTTTCTACTTGAGACCATCGATATAAATATACATAACTAAAATGTTAATGTTAAATTAATTTTGTTGAAGAACCTGCTACAATGCTAATCCGCGACCTGATGCGCTCATGAAAGAGCAACTGGTGGAAATGACTGGCCTATCACCACGCGTCATACGAGTGTGGTTTCAAAATAAACGGTGTAAAGACAAAAAGAAAACAATTCAAATGAAATTACAAATGCAACAGGAAAAGGTAAATGAACTTTTCAACTAAAAATAAATTCAAAATATACATATCATATTTGGTTTAATAAGTTCTTAAACATATGACGACTGTTTATTGAAAATTGAATTTTATTATCTCGTATTTATTGTAGGAAGGCCGTAAGCTTGGCTATGGTGCTATGCAGGGCATTCCTATGATAGCCAGCTCACCAGTTAGACATGATTCTCCTTTGAACCTGCAGGGTATCGATGTGCAAACATATCAACCGCCATGGAAAGCTTTGTCTGACTTTGCCCTCCATGCTGATCTCGATAGCAATGGTGCCATTAACACTCATACACCAGCGTTTCAACAACTAGTCAATCAGGTAGGTTTCAATTATAGCTGGCGGAATAGTGGAAAGATTCCGGATCCGACCAGAACTTCAGATTCTTTTGTGTAAACTGTATTCGGTTTCGGATTAGGCCAACATTTGGGTTTCGGCTATTATTCCGCTTAAGCCAAACTTTGACCGAAACCGAAACTTTGATTGTATATAAATCGAAAAAAGTAGATACAAAAAGAGGTACAAATTAAACGATTTGGAAGAACTCATGATTCTTGTCTTCTCCGATAAAAAAAATTATATTGTGCATAGTCTAAAAATTGTCGATCGGCTATAAAAGAAATATGGACTATTTGCATTTTTTTGTAAACATAAACTACAAATTTATTATTTGAGATATTCTCCCAATTTTATTTTTAAAAATTTTTTATTTGTTGCGGGCTAAGTATGTCTATATGTATATATATATATATATATATATATATATATATATATATATATATATATATATATATATATATATATATATATATATATATATATATATATATATATATATATATATATATATATATATATATATATATATATATATATATATATATATATATATATATATATATATATATATATATATATATATATATATATATATATATATATATATATATATATATATATATATATATATATATATATATATATATATATATATATATATATATATATATATATATATATATATATATATATATATATATATATATATATATATATATATATATATATATATATATATATATATATATATATATATATATATATATATATATATATATATATATATATATATATATATATATATATATATATATATATATATATATATATATATATATATATATATATATATATATATATATATACATATATATATATATATATATATATATATATATATATATATATATATATATATATTTTTATATATATATATATATATATATATATATATATATATATATATATATATATATATATATATATATATATATATATATATATATATATATATATATATATATATATATATATATATATATACATATATATATATATATATATATATATATATATATATATATATATATATATATATATATATATATATATATATATATATATATATACCTGCATTTCATTGCTGCTTTTCAGTAGACTTCAACCGTACTTACGCTTAAGATAAGAGGTTTGAACCTTTTCAAAAGTATGGCCGAAGTCTACTAATGATTTTATAAAGCACCAATGAAATGCAGGCATATAGACATGATTATCCCGCAACAAATAAAACTTTTATAAACAAGAAATAGTAAAAAAATTTCTGCCATCTAATATATTCACATGGTAGTTTTTGACGCAAATTTTATAGTTTACCTAAAATTATTTTTCTTTTTGAATCTAGTTAAAATTTGTAGCGAGAAAAGAAACCAACAATTTTTACAGAATTTTGTTGCAGCAGAAACGTTTAATTTTTAAATAGTTTGCTTAAAAAATTAAAAATTGGATTTTAACTAGAATTTGAAATAGAAAATTAGTAAAAATTAAAGTTTTAAGAATTAAGAAATTTATTATTCGACATATTATCATAATTTTATTTTAAATGAAATTTATTTGCTGGTGTTTAAGCATTGTCTATATGCAACATTTCATTGGTGCTTTACCAAATCGTCAGTAGACTTCAAACACAATTTTGAACAGTTCAAACCCCTTTATCTTATGCACAAACTTTTAAAAACCATTTGAGAATCTACAAATAAATGGTTTTCAAAAAAATAAGCATATCAGGTTTGGAACTTATACAAAAACCCTGATATGCTTATTTTTTGAAAATCATTTATTTGTAAATTCTCAAATGGTTTTTAAAAGTTTGTGCATAAGATAAAGGGTTTTGAACTGTTCAAAATTGTGTTTTGAAGTCTACTGACGATTTGGTAAAGCACCAATGAAATGTTGCATATAGACAATGCTTAAACACCAGCAAATAATTTTCGTTTTAAGAATTAAATATTTTAAATCCAAAGATTATTGAGGAGCTGGCGAACTCAACTATACATGTCCTCAGTAAATGATATATTTTAAATGTTGTTTCGGGCTCTCCAAGTACACATCTATGATCTATGTTGAAAACGAAAACCAGGCCTATGTTCAAGGGTTGATCAAATTTTGCTGTGAAAAGTAAGAAAAGTACTTGCTAGTCTCTATCTATGTAGTTCGGTTGTTTGCTTGTCCTGTAAAAACCAGTTAACGGGACAGTCTGGTTTTGTTCGCCAGCTCCTCTATTTATTTTATTATTATTATTTATTTATTATTCGACATATTGTCGAATATGCTTATTTTTTGAAAATCATTTATTTGTAAATTCTCAAATGGTTTTTAAAAGTGTGTGCATAAGATAAAGGGTTTTGAACTGTTCAAAATTGTGTTTTGAAGTCTATTGACGATTTGGTAAAGCACCAATGAAATTTTGCATATAGACAATGCTTAAACACCAGCAAATAATTTTCGTTTTAAGAATTAAATATTTTAAATCAAAAGATTATTGAGGAGCTGGCGAACTAAACTATACATGTCCTCAGTAAATGATATTTTTTAAATGTTGTTTCGGGCTCTCCAAGTACACATCTATGATCTATGTTAAAAAAAACGAAAACCAGGCCTATGTTCAAGGGTCGATCAAATTTTGTTGTGAAAAGTAAGAAAAGTACTTGCTAGTCTCTATCTATGTAGTTCGGTTATTTGCTTGTCCTGTAAAAACCAGTTAACGGGACTAGTCTGGTTTTGTTCGCCAGCTCCTCTATTTATTTTATTATTATTACTTATTTATTATTTATTATTCGACATATTGTCGAATATGCTTATTTTTTGAAAATCATTTATTTGTAAATTCTCAAATGGTTTTTAAAAGTTTGTGCATAAGATAAAGGGTTTTGAACTGTTCAAAATTGTGTTTTGAAGTCTACTGACGATTTGGTAAAGCACCAATGAAATGTTGCATATAGACAATGCTTAAACACCAGCAAATAATTTTCGTTTTAAGAATTAAATATTTTAAATCAAAAGATTATTGAGGAGCTGGCGAACTAAACTATACATGTCCTCAGTAAATGATATTTTTTAAATGTTGTTTCGGGCTCTCCAAGTACACATCTATGATCTATGTTAAAAAAAACGAAAACCAGGCCTATGTTCAAGGGTCGATCAAATTTTGCTGTGAAAAGTAAGAAAAGTACTTGCTAGTCTCTATCTACTTATGTAGTTCGGTTATTTGCTTGTCCTGTAAAAACCAGTTAACGGGACTAGTCTGGTTTTGTTCGCCAGCTCCTCTATTTATTTTAAAACGTTACGCAGATCGCGATATCAAAAGCAATTTTTTTTTTGAATAATTGCTATTCTCATGATTATCGCGAACTGTGTGCATTCTGCGATTTTGTTATTAATTACAGTTAATCTGTTTTTGGTAAATTTTCGCACAATAAAAAATGTTGGCCTTTTTACATCTTTTCAAAGTTAATATATATGGATGTTTCCACAGAAAATGACCCCTTACAGCTCAAAAATAAAATTATTATTTTTAATTTATTTTTCCGCTAATATTACACAAAATAAATGTATCTTTCATTTTCCGAAGGATTAACTTTAATTTTCTTTATACTAACAAAAATATGCTACTTTGAATTTAATACACCGTGCACGTTTTTTCCTGTAAATTGCATGGTCACTTTTTAAACCCTTTGGCAACACTGCTCTAACGTTGGCTTAAGAACAAACAAGCCAGCTGAAAGCTGAACATTTTCTTCATGCTCAGCAATAATTTTGAAGGCGACAAGCTAAAATTTAATTTTTTGTGAATAGTTCAAAGCAACCTCACCGACTGTAACGGTCGTTACCCCGAAAGTACAAAAGTTAGTTTTTTTTTTGTAATTCATTCAAACGATTTAATTTTATAGTAGCGGAAAATAAGAAGGTAAGTAAGATATAGAATTTTGTAATGCCAAATAAGCATCAAAAGCCTATTTAGATTTTTTAAACATTTTTTTAAAGATGTAACGACCGTTACCTTCTTTTTTGGCGTTTGGCATTTGAACTGTTTTTGTCTTACTTAATTGGATTCTTACTGATTTTAGCTGAAAAATAACGGAGCAACTTACGAATATGCAAAAAAAACGAAAAGAAGACGCAGGAAAGCATGAGGCTTACTTGGCAAAAGAGAGAGAGAGAGAGAAAGAGCGCTCTGTAGAGAGGGTGCTGTAGATGGTATAGGGGCCACCGTCAAAATATCCTTGTGGTCTGCAATTATGTCCCGGCAAGCAATAAAGAACACTCCAAAAGCAGCTTTTGCTTCTTTAAAACTACAAAAAAGTTGGAAGGTATTAATTATACTACTTTACTGCGAAAAAGACGACATCAAATATGAAACTGAACTTTAAAAAAACGTTGGGGAAATACTAAACCCATCCACAATATTCAACAACAACATTATTTTCAAAAAGCTAACATAAATTCGGTGCAATCGGGCTTAACAGGCGTATCGACTTTAAAAATGAACAGCCTTAAACGCTTACATATTGACGTTTATTGTTCATCTGAAAGCGAATAAAACTATGCAGAAAACTCAACACACTAATTTTACGCAATAGAATATAGATTTTCGTTTATGTTTTTTTTGTTACCCATAATAAATGAATTCAAACACAAAAAAAGTTTAACTTTTTATAATGTAACGACCGTTACTTTAATTTTAGTTTTAGTGATTTATTTAAGCTAAGCGCTGTATTCAGTTCTGACGATTTTTTCGGTTTTTTGGGGTTTTTTCGGTTTTTGGTGATTTTTGTTTAGTTTTGGCACTTTTTTTTTGTTTTGGCGCTTTTTTTCGTTTTGGTGATTTTTTTCATATTCGGTGATATTTTTTTCCTTTTTTGATGATGTTTTTAGTTTTAGCGATTTTTTCAGGTTTTAGTGCTTTTTTCGTTTTGACGACTTTTTTCCGTTTGGCGTTTTTAGTTTTTTTGTGATCTTTTTAGTTTTGGTGATTTTTAGCGTTTTACCGATTTTTTATTTTGGTGCTTTTTTCCTTTAAGTGTTTTTTTATTTTGGCGATTTTTCGTTTTGACATTTTTTAATTTTGGAATTTTTTAGTTTCAGCGCTTTTTTAAATTTCAAGAGTTTGCCTCCTACGGTTCCCAAGATACAGCAAACTATCTACATTAAATAGTAAAAATTACATTAACTGATAAAATACCCTTTAATTTTTTATTGTTTTAAATATCAGTGTTAATTGGTATAGTCTATTCTACAGACTACACCAATTAACACTAACTTTGAAAAATTAAAGTGTCTATATATAAGTGTCTGTATATTACATTAGTATTTCAACATTTTTCGTTGCTCGCTTTAGAACACCATTTAACTTTTAGCTGTCATATATTTGTTGTTTTAGCGGCCAAAGTTTTACATATTCTGTGAAAATTTCAGGTCCGTAGCTGTTACGGCTCCCGAGAGAACAGCCTGTGACAGACAGACAGACAGACGGGCAGCGTAGCGAAAACAATATGGTTCCTTTACACTTTTGTTGTACGGAACCCTAAAAAGCAACGAATCGAGTTTATTTCTTGGTAAAATCAGGCTTGGGGGTAATGATTACATTTTGTAATTAATTACATGCTCAAATACACATTACATGTAATTTGTAATTGGTATACTACAATTACAATTACTTGTAATATGTAATTGTCTGAAGAGCAATCACAATTACATGTAATTGTAATTGAGGCATGAACAATTACAATTAAATGTAATGGGTAGTTGATATATAGCAATTACAAATTATTTTAATTGTAATTGAAGATTATCAATTACAATTACATGTATTTGGGCAAAAGTAATAGTAATTGCTCATAAAGGGGTAATAATTACTTTAACAATAAAAATTACTATAAATTTATTTTATTACAAATAAAATCTATTATTTATTTATTTTTAATATCTCTAAAATTAACTGGAAATATCTAGAGCTCTAAAAGAGGATAAAAAGTAGAAAAATTACTTACCTCGCAAAAATTTTTGCGAAAAATTTTAAACAGCCCCCTAAATTCATTAAACATTGTTCAATACACATTTGTCGCGAAAATCGCGAAAATTCGCGAAAAATTTTAAAATGGCAAATGGCCCTAAAATTGCTTAAAAATAGCTAATATTATACGGAATGCAAAAAAACTCGGCAAAAATACGTAAATGACGAAAATTCGCAAGAACTTGCTAACATCGAAGAAGCAATAAAGTTTTATATGAACTAAAAATCGGTAAAACTGTAAAAATCCAAGAACTGGTAAAAAATCACTATTATCGCGAAAATAGCGAAAATTCGTGATAAATTAAAAAATTGCAAACAAGCACTAAATTGATTAAAAATAGCTAAAATTGTATGGAATGCAAAAAACTATGAAAAAATCGCGAAAATTACGATAATTCTCAAAAACTTGTTAATATTAAAAACATAGGAAAGTCTTATAGCGATTAAAAATCTATAAAACTGTAATAAACCCAAGAACCGGCTAAAAAATCACTTATCGCGAAAATAACGGAAATGTGCGAAAAATGGCAAAACTGCAAACAAGCCTTAAAATTTATTAAACATCGCTAAAATTGTAAAGAATGCAAAAATCTCAGAAAAAATCGCGAGAATGAGGCAAATTCGCAATAATCGCGATAAAAGTAATTTTTTCAGTTTTTGCTTTTTTTTAACAATATTACCATTTTTTAATCAATATCAGACATTCATATCTTTTTAATCTTGCCAAATTTTTGCAAAAATTTTAAAATATAATTGAGTATATTGTAATTAAATTAAATTTTCCTTGTAATTCTAATTGCAATCATGCCAACACAAATTACTTGTAATTTCAATTGGTACGATTGCATTAACAATTACAAGTAATTTGTAATAGGCTTCCTACAATTACAGTTATTTATAGTTGTAATTGGTGCTACAGCAATTACAATCAAAATTAATTGTATTTGGTAGTAGTCCAATTACAATTACAAGTAATTTGTAATTGCACCAAGGTAATTACAAATTACTTGTATGTAATTGAAGTGAAAATGTAATCATTACTCCCCAAGCCTGGTGTGAACCCTGTTGAACATAAAGCATTGATTTTTTTAGTGAAGAAGGAACCCTTATGATACCATGATTTTTTTAAGTGCAATTTTTATGAAAAATAACGGGCCCAAAAACCCATGTGGGGGATACAGATAAAAACTGAAATTTTTAGAATATATAGCCTATACTTTGTCCGTACTGTCCACTTAGTCTGTTATTTTCATTTGGCAGGCGTCATTAAAAGACTGCCAACTCATCGACCTACCCTAATTGGAAAATTTTTTACTTAAATTTGGCTTTTTTATTTCCAATTATGTAATACAATTTCTGCGGATAATTATATAAGATCGTCCATATAAAAGTGCTGCCTTTAAATTATCTTTACGTTTACAAAATTTTACATTAACAATACATTAGTCGAATATACATATATATTTTTTTAATTTATCCAAGTTTTTAGACTTTTTTCCCATAATTACTCTTTTCTTGAACATGTGAAAATAATTGCATTTTCTTTACAGATGCATGGTTATGATTTGAATGGTATGCCTCCCTTGCATCCCCACCAACAGGGACCACATCCGCCGCCACCAGGTCAACAAATGAATGGGCCACCTGGTGGCAGCATGGACTCAGGGATTACCTCACACCATCATCCAGACAGTACAGATTCCTATGTGACCTATTTGGAGAGCGATGACAGTATGGCAGGAAGTCCGTAGAAAAACGAATGCAAAAGTATCTAATTTGCTTCTTTTGTTGCTTCACAAACAGAAACCAAACTAATGTTGACGCTTTCATCATCCACCTCATCCTTTTCTAATTGTGCATCATTAGCATTATCGGTAACAACTTCAACCGCCACATCCATATCATCACATCCAACAACTACTTTGGGATTTGCAGTTTTACATAGCAACCAACACAACGGTAATAAAAATAATGATATTTCTGGTAGTGCAACATCAGTACAAATGCCATTCGCAACAGAGCAATTGCTGCAGATGCTGCACAAAATAACTGGCGGTTCAACACCTGCTCCGGTATAACAACAGATGCATTCGGTATGCTCGAAAGGGTGTTCGAACGGAATGCTGTGAAGTCAGTTTATGTGTAACGTCGTCAAAAATCAGGGTCTGTGCAATACAACCAATATATTCCAATATATGTAAATACTTTTACGCAAAACAATCTCCAGTTCTCTCCTTCAAATAGATTGAAAATTAATTTATTTTCAATTCCTAATTGAAATCTAACCTCAGAAATTGTACCAAAAAATTTAATATTTGAAATATTAGAGGAAATTAAAAAACTTGATTATTTAAACGAAAATAAAAATGAGTTAAATAAAATGATGCAAAAACTTAGGGACTTTTAAATTTAGACTTGAACAATTGTGGTTTCAACATTTTAATTTGTAATAATTTTTGTTTGAATGAACTTTGAAATGTTTTCTATAAAATTCGACGTTCTTTATTGCAGAAGTGGCTAGGGCACTACCCGATTAGATGCTAGAATATGTGTATGTATATGAACACTTCAAAAAAAGTGTCGTTGTGTTCGAAAGAAATTTGAAACCACCACCAGGGGGAAAGAGCAATTACAACAATGAAATTAAAAGATCGAGTTGTATAAAAAAACACGAACATTTTATCCCAATGATCACCAAACATTGCCCCAAGGGAAAAACACCTACACCAGTAAAAACATGTATATAATACGTGTGTGTACTCAAGAGAAAAAAACGTACAAAATTTCATTTAGTAGCAACAACAATGAGCGTCTGTTGATTTGTTTTATGAAACTTGCAAAAAAACCAATCCATTGTTATTTTAAGTGTCTCTCTTTCTGGTGGACTCTGTTTTATCCACAGAAGAAGAACCAGGAACGTAGAAAAAGCGTTTTAGAAGTGACAATCAAAAAAAAAATGTGGAAAACTAACACAGTACCCAACAAGAATTTACTTAACAATTCACTAAAAAAGTAATTAGAAAAAATTTGAAACACTGATTACAATTCTACTAGAAAAAGTACTTTTTTTTTGTTCTAGATATCGAAAACGAATCCATTATACTTTGGATATGTACACTGCACTTTTTTTTTAGTTGAAAAAATCCTAAAGACAAGTAAATCTTTTAACGTCCATCTCAAAAATAATAAATTATATACATGCATAGACAACGTAAAGAGATTACTTAATTGCATATTTTGAAAATGGAATGTCCGTTTGCTCTTTTTCTGGATCCGCTACACTTATAAGACTTCTTTCTACTAATGCGTGATTTTATTTTAGAAAAAAATTTCTTTAGAAAATTTTTTAAGACATAAATTTTATTTTAATTTATGTTTTTCATGTTTCAAGTTTTAATTTGGAAATAGAATTTAAGTTCGAATAAAGCTACAAAATAATGTAGAACACCTCCTCTGTCTCTGTCCCGCTCTCTCTCTATCTCTCTCTCTCTCTCTCTCTCTCTCTCTGAGCAAAGGGTGGCTTCACTGGGCAGCCCGCTGCTACAGGATCTATCAGCCTTATCAAACTGCGACATTAGATGGATAAATTCGTTCATCCGATCATCGGGTTGCTTCAGTACTGAGCCGAATGAGGAAATTAATAAGGGGTTTCGCCTATATTCACGTCCCCGCTGTAACGCCTGTTGTGTTACAGGACCTAAGTGGGCTGGTTTTAACCTTTAAACTGGCAACCTATGCAACCTAACCTAACCTACAAAATAATGAGTGTAGGAAGTTGTTCAAATGCGGATTATATGTTAAGTTTTAGCTAAATATTATAAAATTAGTAATAAAAAAACTTCTAAAAAATAAAATCGTTCATCAAGACCCTCCTTAATATTCACATATCTGCCATTGCAATTACTCTTTGGAAATAATATGGTGAATGATCACTTTTCAGAAATGAATTTGACAATTTCGATGGTAATAAAGCTATTGTATAAGGTATGTTCTGAAAATCACATGGTTTTAAATCACATGTGATTTTAAAATCAATATTGGTCAAGCAGATATATTTTCAGTCTTTTTTTAATTTTTCTATTGTATAGAGCATCATATATTATTTCTGAAAGAAAATTATCGTATATGATTTTAAAAACGTCTGCAGGACTATTATTGATTTTGAAATCACATGTGACTTAAAACCATTTGATTTTCAGAACATGCCTGTATAGCTCTGAATGAAGGGCTCTCAGACTCTGTTAAAAAACGATTTTCCCCTATTTTAGTTATGCATTCCTGCTAAATTTAGCATTCTTGGGATACCTTTTGCTATCTTGCCAAAACATTCTTTAACTAAATCTGACGATATACTGAAAAATAAATAGAATTTACGAAATCCAAAAAAAAAATATGTTCAGATTATTACATGCAAACAAAAATTATTACAAATTAATGGCACTTATTGGGATTTGACAGACATAAGTCCGTCCTTATACTGCTTAGGGTCTATTCACATACATATTACGTAACACTCTTTTCTTAATAATGCTTCTTACAAAAATTTCAGTATAAATTACACAGGGGAATAAAATGGGCATTTTGGTTTGGTGCAGCGAAAACTATAATTGATAAAGCATACATATATGGGACATACCATTTTCAACACTACCTTTATTTTTTTTTTGTCAGTAGTGCGTTTCTCTATTTAATTTTAGCAATAGTTGTTATTGTTAAAAAATTAAACAAGCAAATTAACGATTTTGCCATTATGTACAATTCTTAACAATATTTGCTCTCTGTTAACTAACGATAAAAATTTTTCTGTTGTTACCAAATAGACAAGAGTCAGCTGTGCAGGCGTAACACGTACTGTATGGCAACATCTAAAGTTATTGTTTTACAACAATATACAAACATCTAAAACTTTTACGTATAAATATAATATTTCTATTATTTAAACATTTAATTTGACAATTATTTCGCAAAAATAAAGAAATTAATGAAAAAAATTTTCTGTACACTGTTTGGCAATCACAAATTCATTTGTTTTTGTTATATTCCTCTTTGCGCTTTTTGTTTATTTTAACAGAGATGCCACATAAAGTCAGATTTAAACAATGTTGTTAACAAGAAGTCACAGAATCGTAGAATCTTTAGTGCAAACAACTTATAAAGTTGACAATACATCAACTGTTGTTACTGTTAAAAGTTACAGAATCTCACTGCAGCTCTAGTTTCAGGTGATTCACACGCTGATTTTTAATCATGACTAAAAATCATTGCATTCTTTTGGTGGACGAGCGGGGTAGAGAAGAAAGAGGGGTAGAAAAAACATCACGATTTCTGTTTTCCATCACGCAATTTACACCGTGATTCTTAAGACATATCTTTTTTTTAATTTTTTTATAAAGCTGCTACCAAAAACTTTTTGCATTTATACAATGATTTTTCATTTCATGTCTTTTTTGTACATTACTCTCAAAATTTGCTTTATTTACTCGTTCATAACAACAAAAACCCTAACACAATCACATAAGAGAGAGAAAATGCAAATGGAACTAAAGAAATATATGAAAAAAAATCTCGAAAACAGAAATCTTGTCTTTTTTTCTACCCCGCTCAATCTCATACAAAATAAGACGTGATTTGAGGACAAGTGAAAAAATCACCGTATAAATTGCGTGCATGTTTATTTTTTTATTCTTCTTTAGTTTGATTTGAATTTTCTCTCTCCCTGTCATTGTGTTATGGTTTTTGTTGTTATGAATGAGTACATATAGCAGATTTTAAGAGTATTTTACAAAAAACGTGAAAATAAAAATCATCGTATAAATGCAAGAGGGTTTTAGAAGATGTTTTCAAAGATAAATTGAAAAAATACATGGTTTTTTAATCATCGTATGAATCGGATATTTGTAAAATATCGCGGTTTTTATTTATTAGTCATTCAATCTTTTTTTGCTTTTTCGCTTAATTTTTCCAAACTGAACTTTAAAATTAAATAACGCTTTTTAGATTAATAATCTACACAAAATTATCTTTCTTTTAAATATTATTTTGTTGATGTACGTTCCAGGATATTTAAAAGTTAACTGCGCTAGGGGAAAAACGGCAATTTAAAAATAAAAACTCGTCATATTAATTCAATAATTTTCAATTAAAAAGAAAAACTTTATTGAAATGCACTAAGGGATGTGAAAAATAAACCCGAATTTCGAGGTAATTTCTAAATAACTCGTTACATTTAGAAATTTTTTTTAATTTTAATTGAAAACTTTGTTGCCTGTAACGCTTTGTGTATGCTGTGTAAATTTTTTTTGTCAGAATTTTTGTGACCCACAATTTTATTAAGGTTAAAACTAAAAAAGCTAAATTTCAAAATCCTTGAAATATCATATAGGTATACCTAAATAACCGCCGGAATTATTATAGCCAAAAGAAATATATTTTAAATGAAATTTATTTGCTAGAGTTTAAGCATTGTCTATATGCATTTCATTGGTGCTTTGCCGAATCGTCAGAAGACCTCAAACACAATTTTGAACAGTTATAAACCCTTTATCTTATGTACAAACTTTCAAAAACCATTTGAGAATTCACAAATATGTAAATGATTTTCAAAAATAAGCATAGTAGGCTCTGAAAATTATACAAAACCCATCAAATAATTTATATTCGATATGAGCTTATTTTATTTTTCTACACCTTGAAATGCATATAGACAATGCTTAAAATCCAGCAAATAAATTTCATTTAAAATATGTCAAATAATAAATTTTTTAAAAGAAATATATATTTCCGTAGACTAGTTTCCTGTCAAACACATTTTTCATTTTAAGGTGTAGCACTCACAATTTAGATAAAAATATACAAAAAAATAAGGGACATAATGTGAGTAAAAAACAGCGATATTTCGAAAACGCGAGCTGACTGGAGAAAAAAACTAGCTTGACGTAGTAATGAGGGTTCATCAACTCGTACAAAACTGCGGTAAAATTTCCGACACCAAATAATCTGTTCCGCTGTTTCATCAAATCCGTAACAAATCTTTTACCCCCCACGGACCATTACGTAATATGTGAATAGCCCCTTAATCAAATGTTTTACCAAACCCTTTAAATTATTAAGCATTTTGATTAAAAACAAAAACCAACTAAGAAAAAAATTTTTTAAATTAAAACAAAAATGCTCACTCACTTTAAAAGTATTTTTTTTTTCAAAATTAAAATAAATTTGTTAATTTGTATGTACATGTAAATCAAGTCAACTTTTAATGTAAATATTTCTAAGAAATTTTGTTTAAATATTTTTACGGGTTTTGTTCATATATTCATTGATAAATTCAAAAAGTTTTAACTGTTTTTATGTGATTATTTCTAATTTATTTGCTTTTGAATCCAAAGTGATTACACTATGCAACAAAGAATATGAACCTCAAAAAAGAGATATTTTTATAATAATTTGGGGCTGCTGAACGAACACGAATATGAAATTTATTTATTCTTATTTTATATATCTTTTTAGAAATCCCGTTTTCTTGCAGTTTCTAAGCTATTTTATATATAGATATATTTCCTATTTCAGCCAATACATATATTGTAATGATCTGATCCAAATTCATTGAGTTACAGATATGAAAAAAATTTTATTTATACGTTTTTTCAAAATTCACCATTTTAAGTCGCTCCAGTAAAGCAAACAAAAAATTTTTAATTTCTTTTTGACTCATCTTAAAGATAATTTTGTTTTTAACGTATTAGAACTAAAATTGTTAACATTGTTCAAAAAATGAGAAAGTTACAACATCCGAGTTTGAATTACAATGAAAAAAAAATGTTGTATGGAGTATGAGTATAAGAACAATGCCTTGAGCGCAGAATCAAAATATTTTGGAGATATATCAATAGATCTCAAGTTCTAAAAAAGTTTCTCAAGTTAAACAATTATCTTGTATATTAATATTAAAATTTCATAATTTTTCAAAACCTTGGACTAGTAATTTCCTTCGTTTCTTTATTAGTTATGCAACAGAATTTCGAGTAGCTTACAAAATATATATTATATTTATTGCGGAAATATATTTTCTGAGTTGGCAAATATACAATTTTTAATTTGAAAATTGAAAAACAATAGGTGTGTTTCTTTACTCCACTTTGCGATCCCGCGGGATCCCAATATGCACGAAAAGCGTTCCCGTACTTCAAATTTGTGTAAATGAGAGCGGTTGTAAGAGAGTAACATTCTTCTTCTTCTTCTTCTTCTTGCACGAAACAGCCCATACCTTTTCGTGCAAATTGTGTTAGTTGTCAAACAGCTGACTATTTCAAAAAGATAAACAAAACAAAAATTTGAATTCGTAAACAAACTTTTTTAAAAAGGTAAAAATTTAAATTTCTTAAAAAAACTGTATAAAAATATTAAGAACAACAAAAATAAGAAGTGATTGTACATTAAACACTTTAATTTTTTGTTTTAAAAGTAGCAATTACTTGCAATATTTAATTTGAAATTTAGGAAAAAAAATAATCCAATTTACACTTTTTGGTGGGCGTGCTTAACCTTTCGAAATCGACCTATTTTTGAAATTTGTTGAAACTTTCATAAAAATTCTGATGATTCTCAGAATCAAAGCATAGCTTTTCTTTACTTGCTTACGTAAATTCCTATATAACTGCAAAAATTTTAAATATCAATAATGAACGATTTTATAGCATTAAGAAAACATTTAATTTGCACAAAACACTTTCCACTTGTTTTGACAAAAGTTTTTCATAAAAATTTTAATTGTTAAAATCTGAATACACTATTGAAAACATCACATAAATTTGTAAATTTTGATATGCGATATGTAAACCTTTCTCCTTTAAACGTGTAAAAGTAATGGACTTATAAGTAAAAACTCGCACTGATCTAAAGACCAACGAATGAAAATTCCAATTTAAATGTGTTTACTAAATATGTTGTAACTGTCTAATTTTTGTCCAATGTAATCAATTTTACGCTTGCTACGCTGAAAAAAAATTAAGATGTGGATCTAAAATAAATTGTAAAAATTTAATTTTGCTTAACTGGTGACTTAAAATTGTGAATTTTGAAAAAACGTTAAAAAAAATTTAATTAGTCGCGTTAGAAAAACGTAACGATTCCTCTGGTGCTGACTATCGCATTGGATACCATGCTTATAGAATATTTTATGGAACCAAAATGTACTCAAAACTGAGTGCTAAACTAATTAATTTACTTAAAATCAACTATGTCTTTTGTGCCTGTTTTTAATTGTTTACATTTAGCAGCTGTTCATATTGCAGTATATCCATCCAGCCGTTTCTAAGACGTAACTGTTGGGCGCAGCAGTTGCCAACAGTTTTACAACAGCTACGTCTTATGAACGCGCCCATTGTGTCAAATCTTATTATAGTGGATGGCCAATGTACGCGGCGAGCGGCAGCGGGCGGTGAGAGCACTGCCAGTTTGCAAAAGTCTAGTTGGACTCAAAAAATAATCAAACTAAATATTTGGCATGTCGTAATTAGTTTCATTTGGCAATACTGTAGGAAGCGGCCGCGCGGCAAAGTTGAATTTTCTTCAACTTTTTTTCTTTGCCGCTTGAAACGACATTGCCATACAAAATTTTATTGATTTGACAACCACAATATGAAAAATAAATTCAATTTGAATAAAAAATTTGTTTTTTAACAATACAATTTAGTTTTTATTAAAACAAAAATTGTTTGATTACTAATGTAATAAATTTTAAAGTGATTGTGTAATAATTTTTGGCATGTCTTTGCGTTTTCTTGTCGGGTTCATTTACCATCCACTATTAAGGCCTGATTTTTGATTCCCAAAACATAGTCTGTATATTGCGTGAAAGAGAAAAGACATATCAAAAAAAGACAATTCAGATGTACTGTTCTCAATAGTTTTGGAAATATCTCGAATATCTCGAACACTTATTAACAAAAGTAAATGAATGAAATATTCGTGTTCAGTGGCTCCAAAATAGCTTCGAAAATAAATCTTTTTTTGGAGGTTATGTCAAAAAGTTGAAATTTTGTGAACCAGTGATTAGGCTAAGGGTTGTAAGCTTATATTCAAAAAGAATCAGATAAGATCAATATTCCAAGAAACAAGGGAAAAATCAACATCAATTTAATTTTCAAAATAGATAGAAGAACAGAACAACGTTGTTTTCGAAAGCAGCTACGCTTCTATCGTCAGTGCTAATGTGTATCTGCTTTCACTAGCTGTTAGGTGCCTTCACCTGTTCTGCTATGAATATTAAATTGTTGATTTTTTCCTTGTTCCTTGGAATACTGATCATGTCTGATTCTTTCTGAATATAACGTTACGAACCTTATCCTAATAATTACTTTGGATTGTTTTTTAAATTAGTTCATTTGCAATGAAATGAAATGGTTTTAAGATAATTTTTTTTTTTAAATCAAACTCAAACCAAACAGATAGCAAACAACAATAAAAACATGTGTACTATAGTATATCGTCGTACTCATTGTAAAAAAATAATATCTTTGTATTATATAGAAAATAAATAAAATTAAATTAAAAATTAAAAACCCATTTAACTTGACTTCATATAAAAAATAGTCTCATAGTAATTATTAAAAAACAATTTGAATAATTAAACAAAAATGTAAAATAATATTGTAAAATTATTAAAACTATTATTGTTTTTAATTTTTAAATTAACTTTTTAGTTATTCAAAATGATTTATTAAAACTAATCTTATTATCATTTATTTAATAATAGTTTTAAGTAAATAAGTCTACAAACAAAACAAAACTTAAGTAAAACAAATGTTTATATATTCATAGTTATGTAAAAGAAGGGCAGAGAAAATAAAAGAAATAAAAAACTTAAATTTGTATTTTAAATTTTTTTCTGAGAATAAAAAACAAACAAATTAATTTTTAGTATTCATAGAAAATGTTTAAAAATTAAACCAAAAAAATAAAAAATATATTATATTTATCTGACTTTTATTACGGAAAATTTTGGAGCAAGCAAATTTTAGGGTGCTGTTGGCTGAAGTGGCTAGCATGTTGACTACAATGCGATGATGCCGGGTTCGATCCCTGTCGTCACCAACATCATGAATTTTTCTGATGTGCATTAGTTGTGTTAGTTGTTCTTAAGCCCTGTACAGACGGTTGTCAGATCTTACAATATTGTCAGATCTGCCAGTGTTCTGACGATGTACTGGCAATGAAAAATTGTCCGCACAAGGTATATTGTTAGTTCACACGGTTGTATCAAAGTTGTTAGAAAAGCTTACAATGCACTGGCAGACAATTGTCTGACAATAAATTTATCTGACAATATTGTCAGTAAAAAAATTGCCAGTTCACACGATTATCACATGCAGAAATTGTTAGATCTGTTTGGCGCTGCCAGACTGAGATCATTTAACACAAATTACACAGGTCAACACGATTTCTAAGGAACCGAAACCCGGTTAATAATTTATGATTTCGAATAATTTGTCATGCCGGTCCTTATGTGTTGAATAACCGGTTTTTTTCAAGGAAAATAATTTTCTAGATTTCGATTAAGAAAAAAAGCTTCGTCAGTCGTACCGTTTTCAGTCAACTTTCTTTAGGAAATAAATTTATTTTTTGTTTGATAATATTTAAAACGAAAGAAGCTAATAAAACCAACACTTGTCCATCGATTTTCATTATACATGGTTAATTTTGTTCGTAAGACACCTGTCCTGAAGAACAATAATTAACAGGTGAAGTGTTTGCAGTTTTAAATATTTTATGAGTTTCTATAAAGAAAAAAATTGTTAATTTGTAAATAACTCGGAAAGAGTTGATCAAATCATAAAACTACATTAGGATAGTTTTCAGGTAATTTGTAAGACATCTTTTGATGTTTTTTGGTCGAAACATTAGACATGCCGATTAAAAAAGGTTGTAGCTGATAGGAAAAAACTGAGGACTCTATTTTTAGCGCATTAAACAGCTTAGCTTAGTAGTTTTGTTCCAAAAAGTAATTTCACTGTAGACCTGTGTAATTAAATTACTTTGAAACAACTTATTTCAAGGAAAAGATACCATGAATGTGTATAGAATGTATATATGTAAAAAAGAAAAAATAAAATTTCCACATACATTTTGTAAAAACCGGCCTTCCGCTTTATTTGCACAAAACCGTATTCGAAACCGGGTTTTGTAAAAAAACAATTTTTCGAATAATTCGAAAACCGGTTTCTTGAAAAGTTCCGGTTTTTGCATACTCTAATACATATGATACTGAGCTCTAATACCTATAAACTACTTTTTTTAATTGACTCTGTATCTCGAGATTTTCCGTTATAAAGAAAAAACAGGAAGCTGCATCACCTAATTTGCATTTACTCGAGATGTAGATCTTCAATTAAATTTAAAAAAAACACAGAAGAATCGGAAGCGAAATAACCTTTAAATTACTTCCTCATTAATTTTTTAACAGTCTTATAGTTTCGGAGATATTCAAAAAGTTTTATCAAAAAAATTCATTTTTTTTCAAAAAAATTAAAAAAAAAATTTAGACTCATTAAAATTTTAAACTGAAGAAAATTTTAAATTTTATTCTTAATTTTGATAACTTCATATGTTACAAATAAAATGAACTAAAATGTATTTAAATCATTTCATAAATTCTGAATTTATTCACAATTCAATGGTAGCACCTAACTAAAATATGATAGGAAAACCCGTACAAAATGATTTTCTTAACAGCTTTTTTTAATTTTTGTAAGTCAGTTTAAAATAAATAAACATTAAAAACAAATCTATAAAATATGTGCTACTACTAAATTATGAATAAATTCAGAACTTATGAAATGATTTTAATAAATTTTAAATCATTTTATTTGTAACATATGAAGTTATCGCAATTAAGAATAAAATTACAAATTTTCTTCAGTTTAAAACTTTAATGAGTCTTTAAAAAAAATTTTTCAAATTTTTTTTAAATGTATTGTTTTGATAAAACTTTCTGAATATCTCCGAAACTATCAGACTGTTAAAAAATTAATAAGGCATTAATTTAAAGGTTATTTTGTTCCCGATCCTTCTGTGTTTTTTAATTTAATCGAAGAACTAGTTCTCTAGTAAATGCAAATTGTGCACCATCCTCTTTTTTCTATATAACGGAAAATCTCGAGATAGAGAGTCAATTCAAAACAAAACATAAATTTAAAAAATCAAAAAACCCGACTGCGTAAAAAAATAAAAGAAAACAATTTTAAACCGTCACAGATCCTAAATGGTCATTCGAAATTAAAAATCATAAGAGAAACCTAAAGATGATTTTACCTGATGAATACCTGTCGATTGATACCCATTTTGATATAGTTCGCCGACTTTTTATTTTTTTCGTATAAACAAAATGAATTCTTAAATTTTGACTACTGTCATATCTTTAGTGACACTCACAGAATTAAGACGAATCGATTGACGTAAGAATCGTCAAAATCGGTCTACGCGTTCGGTTTATATAGTGCCGTAAGGGAACACACATACATACATACATAGGCTGATAAACACAATACCCTTCTTTGCGTCGCGCAGTCGGGTAAAAAGTAAGCTATAGGCATTTGTGCTCAGTACCAAGTGTATTCAAATTGACTACGAAACCTTACAGAAAAAATTTCGTTTTGTTGGTCTGTGTTATCAATTATTTATCATTTGTGCTTTTGTTAACTTTAAAAAGTAAAAATATAAACTAATGACGCCATTGTCAGATGCAGAAACTTCGCACATATGACACTTAAAATATGTCTGAAAATAATCTGACAATGGCAACGCGATGTGTTCACACGATTGTGAGATGTCTGACAATTTTTTGTCAGCCAGTAGTATTAAAATCTACTGACAATGCTTTTTCTGCCAACGTTGTCAGACAAAAATTTTCACTTCACACGATTGTAAGAACTTTTTAGCGCATTTTACTTATAATATTGTAAGATCTGACAATCGTCTGTACATAGCTTTAGACTGTCTAATCGCCAGCTTTTGACATAATAATTAAATATTTGTTTTGTTAATTTTCATATAATTTTTTCAATCGTATTTAGTTGTTCTTATTTAATTGTGACATAAATATGGTCGCAAGCCGCTACACGCTTCCATCGTCAGTGCTCACGTGTATTTTGCTTATCACCACTAGTCAAGTGGCTCCGTTGAGTGTGATTTTAATTCTTATATATATATGTACAACTTTTTCGTTAAAATTGAATACGAGAATTAAATCACTTTCAAGTTGATATTAAACTGCACTTTCCCAGCGTTGCCACTAGCTTATTTACCTTCCTTCCTATTTCGCTGATTTTTGTTATACTCAAGACAAACTTTTTTGGTTTGATTTTATACTTAAGTATATATGAACATATAAACACGTGAAAAGCTCAAGCCAGTAGCTACGTGTTTATTAATATGATTATTTCGAACGCATTTGCTTGTGAGTCCTAATTTATTATTAGGTTATGGTTCGCAACGTTTAATTCAGAAAGAATTAGGCATGATTAATATTCCAAGGAACAATTAACATCAACTTAATTTTTTCAACGTACACAGCAGAACAGAGTGGCGCCACTTTCTCCAATTCTTTATGAATTAAACGTTATGAACCTTCGCGTAAAATTAGAAAAATGGGAGTGAAGAAAAATAAACCTATGGCAACGCTGGGAAAGTGCTTATGTTTATCGTGTTTATGTTTTCATTTCGTGTTGCATTCGATGTTTCAAAACATCAAAATATTTTGATATTTTCTGGTTGCATAGATGTTGGTTGCATAGTGTGAATCGTTGTTTACTGTTCTTACTGGTTTAGTTCATTGAAAACAAGCAAGCTGTGTGTTTCTCGCGTGATTTTTTATGCGAATACACAGTACAGAACTGATGTTTCGTTTATGGTTTAATTGTTGGTTGCAGTGTGTGTCAAAAAATGCAACATGAGTGATAAAAGTGTTGCTTAAACACATAACAAAGTGTATACCTACTAGGGTATTCATTTAATCGGGTTTCTGCTTTAATCGGTTAATCGCTCGATTAATTAATCGAGGTTTTGGCTTGATCGGTTAATTGCGGTATTAACCGGTTAACCGATTAATGAAGTTTTTTCATAAATCAAGTAATCTTAGCAAATAAAATTTCATAAATTATCTATTATTTTGAATTTATTAGTAAAAAACAATAACATAACAAACAACAATTCTTGAAAAAAAATCATAAATATGTATTCATTAAAAAATTAACAAATTTGTGAGATCATTATATCATTTATTTCAATAGTTTAAGGAGATCTTCTAAAACAATCTTTCAGAAAAATAATTTCTTTAGTTTTGATAAAACTTGGCTTGAAAAAATCCTTTCATTTATCGTAGATGTTGAAGAAGTCGAAAGCAATACATATTACAGTTTCTCAGTCCTTTTCCTGGATTTCTCTAAACTTATAAAATTTTCCATCATGCCATTAGAGCCCTGTTTTAATTTTTTTCAAATTCTTAACACTTCTAATAGTTTCGGTTAATTCTGTTAAAACATTTCTTGTATTACTATCGATAGTTTCTTCTGTTGTAAGGTCATCATTTAATTCATGCTGGTAGAGCTCTGCGAAAAACTTTATTTCCGAATTCCTTAGGTTCCGTTTTTGTACTGTTGCTAGAAGGAAATATTCCTGAGTGGTGGTAAAAGTAATTGAATTCATCTCTCATTAAATCTAATCCTTAGATTTTTAAGTAAATCGTTGGCAACAGTATTGTTAGATTTTATAAAACTATTAAACAAAAACTTAATACATAATTCCCTCAAGTTCAATTAGAGAAGCAGAGTCTTCACTAAATTCTTTTATAGGCACGTCCAAAAACTTTAATATTTTACTTAAGTAAAAATCACTGAACACACTTATTTGTTTGTATGAAAAATAATTTCGAAACACATACATTTTGTATATAGGACGAAACAAATAATTAAACACACAAAAATACGTTATAATAATCGACTGAAATTAACCGGCTTAGCCGTTAATCGAAAATAGCCAATTTTCAATTAACCGATTAGTTAATCTGGTAGTAATAAACCGGTTAACCGATTAACGGTTAACCGAATGAATACCCTAATACCTACCATAGTATCAACTTGAAAGTGATTTAATTCTCATATCTAGGCGCACGGTGGGGCGCCAGTTCAAATTCCGGCCAGACAGTGTGTATATTACACGAAACCACTCGAGCTGTTTTTACCCCCTTCATAACTTTGCTCCACTTGACACATATCCTATCTACCATATAAGCAAATCTGTAGTCGACTACAAAAATAATCAACTTATAGTTAATTTTTCTAGACTAACTAAAAGCTAACTACAATGTAATCCAGAATTGACCCAAAATCAATTCTTAAGTTGAGTGCATAATGGGATTTCGTGAGAGCTAACAATTTTACTCTCTCAGCTACTTTGAAACTATTTTCGAGTCTATATTAACTTCTTGCTGTCATTATTTTAAATGGTACCTTAGCTGGATGGTCATTGCGTTGACTATAAAACGTGTGGTACATAGTTCGAACACCAGCATCATCTTTTTGCATACTAACTACCAGTTGACTTAAATAAAGTTAACTTTAAGTTAGTTGGAAAGTAATGCAGAGTCGGACAATTGACTACCGCCTAGGACATCGCAATGTTAAAATAGTCAGTTGACTCCATTAAAAGTAATCCAGGCATCAACCACCATTAGTTGTGAAATATTTAGCTTAAAGTGCGTTTACAGTTAACTGAGTTGCTTATAGGGTATTAAGCCGCGAAGCACACACACAAACGAAGAATAAGATAGTGTATGTATGGCCACCACTGCTTTACACTAGTTTATAGTTCCACTTTCGACGCACGACTTGTGTTTACGCATCTCTTGTAATACTTAAAGAGAAGATATGCATCCTCTTTCCAAAGACTGGAGAGGGAATTCCGATATCAGATAATAAGGGGGAAATTTGCGATAATTTGCAAGGAGATGCTGAGCGTTAGAGCCGAAAATTTTCTGATTTCTTAATTTTTACGTATTATGTTTGCAATTTCTATCCTACATACTGAATTTCAGTTTACGAAGTACGCTTTTTATATACAAATTTTACAGATATGCATAATTTTTATCTGTCTAATATGCAATTTGTAGCCCATATACCAAATGTCTCTCTTGTAGGAGGAAAGTTTTCACTTTCTTAATTTTTTCTAGAATTCTTATAACGTATCTAATTTTTGAATTCGCGATTTTACTCATAATGTAAAATGGATTCTTAAGCCTAGTACGCAGTTCTGCCTGAATTTCAGGCCGCCATAAGAAGTATGTGCAAAAAAAACTAACTGAATTGAACAGCTTAAAGAACTACACTAACTCATTTTGTTCGTGAATTTCTAATAAACTTATTTTTAATTTGGAATATTTCTGAGCCTAAACTACTTAATTTCGCAGGGTTTAGTGAAAATGTCCTTAAGCTATTTGGCGCTAGATTAAATTTAAATAGAAATAACTTAAAAAAACATAAAAAATATTTCGTTTACAGAATATAAAATGCATGCTATGTAGTAACTTTGCACTGCATGTTTTCAATATTTCAGATTATTATTGATTTAAATTTTGAAGTAATGTTGTAGAGAACCACACAAATTACAACGGCATAGTTTTCTGCATAAGAATCGACCAAAGGTTGAAAGTATCAGCCCAATTATGTATTTTCCTGGGGAGTTTTTTCTCTTCCCATGCATTTGTTCCAGGGGAAAAAATTTAGACCTGTGAGATGACCTCAAAAAAGCTATGTATTAGACTTGTGCCAAACAGTTCATTTGAATGTTCGGTCATTCTAGTTCATATTTTCTCAATGAACTAGGTCGGTTTTCTAGTTCAATCGCTCCTTTTTAAACTATTTATGAATGGTGAAATACAATAATGATAGAATCATTCTATCTGCCTTGCATTCTATGATTCTTTTGCTTGTTGGCAAATTATATTATTGGGCCATGTGTTGTAGAATTAGCGCCTTGCACAAAAATATCTTCAAAATATTTATGAATTATCTGATTGTACAACAGTAACTACCCAAGAAACAATTTTGGCCGACATGTCTAACATCAGAAAATATCTGAGACTTAACCAATCAGCCGAGTTGTCTAAAAGTCGCTTAGACATTTGGCGGAACAGTAGGCAGTTTTCTGGTACCACGTTTCTGCACATTGTCTGAAATATTATCCGATTAATATCAAAATAGTCTGCATATTATCCGAACGTAATTTAATTTCTTTTAAGGCATTTAACAGAGTAGTCCGCACATTTTCTGATCTACGTCTTACGACTTTTAGCAGTCATCTGCATATTGTCTGATTTTAGCTTTCGCTATAATTCTCATTTATCTCTTGAGTTTATACGCACAAATACTTGAATTTTAAAACTTATAAAATATGGGTAAATGTTTTCTGATGAGCTGCCATGAGCAGCACAACCAGCGTTACCGTTCGTCGACTAAAGTCGCAATTTGCCACCTTTTTGACGGCCAATAAGTTTTTGTGCGACTTTTTCAAACTCATCTTATTTTGCGACTTTTGTCATTTTTGGCGAAATTTTACCCTTTTTTGGATTTAACTAAAAAAATAGTTCCGTCTTGCATACATTCTCGGAAACTGTGAAAAATTTTCAATACCGGGAATTTATTGCGAGAATTTTAATGTACATTCTGTTGAAATAACTTAATAGTACTGATATTTTTAATAGAATCAAGAACATATTCCCAAATGCTTAAGCATTTTTGGAGTTTTGTCTGCAGAATAATTATATAATAATAAATTGGTAAAATTGATTCATTAGAAGCAAGTGAACACTCTACTCTGCTGATAGTGATATTCTGCAAGAAAAAACTTGGAGAAAATTTTATATAATACAAAAAGTAATATTAATGAAGTTCCTAAATAAAATACTATGGAAACATTGAGTTCAATTAAAACAATTATTAAAACCTCTCTGGCCAACAGGTGAAAACAAAAGTACATAGTAAAAACTGTTCGAGGGTTTCCTAGCCTTACGCTACATCTGCTAAAACTTTTTTTTTAAATCGATCACTTTTAAAATTACCGTTTACAGAAGCTTACAAATTCAGCTCAACTTTTGGACTGAAGCAACGGAAAGTGTTGTTTTGTTATTTGGGGCGCTGAATTCGAATCTGCACTCGGTTTCTTCAAATTGGTTCTTGTTTTCGAGATGTACTGCTATGCCAAAAAAGGGGCAGTTTGTCCTATTATATTTAAACTATGCCAACAGCACTTTCGCACTAGCAAAGTTTACTTTGCAAAGTTTTAATTCACCTGGTAAAAAGACAGAGACATGAATTATTCCGCTCTCTGTATTTCTACCGGCTGAATTAAAACTTTGTAAAGAAAACTTTGCTAGTGTGAAAGCGATGCGAGGTTGTTTTTTAATCAGCTCAGTTGTTTCAGAGATATTGTGGAAATCTTGGCAAAAAATGTAAAAATTTTTGTTTTTAAGAAATTCATAAAAATTAAAAGACAGCAGAAATTGTATTCTTTTTGTATAAACATATAGAGAAATATGTTACAAACAAAACCAGCCATATTTCTTTAAACTCAATCCACATCTTTTGATTATATTCACAATTAAGTGAGGGAACTCAATCGATAAAAATCGCGATTTTAACTTATGCTGTAAAGCCCGGTGACATCATAATAAAAAAAAACTTTGCTACTATCACTTGTACTATTTTACAAAGTTTTTTCCAACTTCTGTAAAATTTTAAGAACTTTAGTTACATGGCTTTTCGTTTTATATAATACTTAGCTTAACGCTTTATATAATAATTTTTTTTTAATTTCTGTTTGGTTTGAATTGTTACTTTATTTTTGTTTTTCTTTATGTTTTCCTTAAATAAAAACCTAAGAAATGCGTGCGACTAGTTTTTTCTTGAAACGACCTCTTGGCGACTTTATTTTTCCAAAAGGACTTTTTGTGCGACCTTTTGAAAATTTCCAACGGTAGCCCTGAGCACAACAATGCATGGAGAATTTTAAACGACATTTCTGATAAATTTCTAATTTTAGCTCCGACTTTTCTGTGATATCAATACGCCAGGACCTAAAACGTATCAGATAAATCGGAAAATTTTCTGATGTTTTGTCAGACATTTTCCGACATTTATAAGACATGTCGAAAATTCCATTAGAATTTCCCTAGGATATTCTTCGGAATTTGTACGGTATAGTTTTTAGAATATCCTCAGACAAAGAGATCCGGTTTCTTGTCAACCACTCATATGATTTTCGGTACCGACATCGGATACGTATTCCGCATCTTGTGCAGACTTTCTGACCGACTTCGGACCAAAATCGACAAAAATTGTTTGTTGGGTAAACAGGATAAAAATAAATAGCAGTTTTATGTATGTAAATATTAGTAAATATGTGAATTAATGATGTTACGAATATTCGTATTCGAATCGCCGAATATTCGCTTCTTTCATGACATTCGTATTAGCCAAATTCAAGCAAATATTTTACGAATATTTTGCACATACGTTCCAAAAAATAATACATAAAAATATACAGAAAATTAAACAAAAAATAAAATTTTTTAATAATTTTTACTTAAAAAAACCTTGTCTCTAACGCAAGATAATAATCTTCTTTTGGTAAAGAAAAAACAAACAAAATTCATTTCACAACGACATAGTTTTTTTAAAAGTAAAGTCCGTTTTGTGCATATCATGTTAATTTAATAATCAAAGCTCAGTAGAATGTTGAACTTCAAAAATAAAAGTTTTGAAGTCTTTTCTCCTGCAAGAATATTGCGATTCGGTGTGTAAATAAACCCCGCACCACTAAACATTCGCTCCCTCTGAACGCTCGGTTGTGGTTTCACTAAATATTGCCTGGCTATAGGTAAAAGGAACTCGTAGTTTTCCTTATTTACTTTCCGCCCTGTCGTGGGTCGACGTCATTTGCTACCCGTTTTTCCACTAAATTTTCTCATCGGAATGTCATAATAATATTAAATACTTATAGTATGGTGACATTTTTTCTCAATTTATTGTTATTGACGCAAAGGGAAGATTTTTTCAATCAAATTTGAAATCAAGTGGCATTAAATTTGTATATTGAATATTCGTATTCGGCGAATATTGGCTCAAATATTCGTATTCGTATTCTCGAATATTGAAAATTGATATTCGTAACATCACTAGTGTGAATGAGGCAAAAAGTAATAAAAATTAACCTAGTTTCCCAGTGATAAAAATACCCATTACGTAATAGCTGATGCAAGCAATACTTAGTAGCTGCTAGCGGTGACGCTATGGCTTATTTTCCCACTTAGATTTAACATTAGCGTGTCATAGGCTGTTTAATCGGTGAGCTCTCACTTAAAATGTAAGCTACGATGTCAGTACCTGTCGCTACTGTGCGTTTACAGAATAAGTGGAACTTTAAGCGAGTTTGTTTTTTATATATATCTGCAAAATTTGGATAAAACATCTGCAAAATCTGCATAATATTTTTAAAATCTGCAAAAAATCTTATAAACTAAAAACACGTGCCAAATTTTTTTTAATAAAATAGAGCATTTATGGAAAAAATCCATAAATTTCATTTTAATTCCTTTCGATTAACAAAATTTTTAAAAGCAACTAATATAATCTCATTTCAGACTGCCTTATTCATAATACATATACATATATATCAAAGGAAATTTATTTTATAAACCTTTGACAAATTTTTATGAATATGGCTCATAATTGAGCATGTAAATTGATTTCAAAATTTGGGTTTATTCTTTTTAAAGATTGCTCTTTAAAATCAAACCATTTAAAAATTTAATCACTGATCTTAAGTTTAACACACATATGTATAAGTATCCCCAAAGCATTTTCAGGTTCTTGCGATGGTCGTTTGTGAGCTGGATAGTGTCTGAGAATTTTCTATTTTTGTAGTCCCATTCAATGTACCATAAAACTTGCCCAACTGAGCCATCAGTATTGTAATACTCCTCAAAAACAATAATTTTTAAAAAATTTTACGAAATATATAGCTAATGGCATTATTATACACCACTAAACGCGACTTCAAAAGACATTTCAAATAATATCATAAAGTACATAAGTCGTGTTAAGAGCATTCGACAAATGCATGCAAAAAAGAAATCAGATACGAACCGACTCACGAACCTGATATATTTTGGAAAACGTCATAAAATAAATCAAAAAACAAAACAAAAATGCGCTTTTTAATACATATAAAATTAGTTGCGAAAATTTTAGTTTTTACGAAATATCTATCTTATTGTTGGTGCTACGAATTAGACACGTCTTGCAAAACTTATGAATAAAGTATTCCACCAACAGTCATCGCTAGAACCTCAAAATGTTTTGGGATTTCTCATAAAAAAAGCAATTTTTAATTTTAGGTGAGTAACAAAACACGTTTTTCAGTAATATACATACATATTATGTATGTATATAAGATCAGATTTCCAGTAGTTTTACTTGTCGAAATGACATTGTATAAAATCTGCAATTAAAGACAAAAATCTGCAAACCTCACTATGTAAATTTTGCAGTAAAAAATCAGCAAAATGCAGAGAAATCTGCAAATCTGGCAACAGTGCTTACCCTACGTCTGCATGAGCCATCGACTTGAACATGACATGAATATGACGCCAGCAGAGAAACTGCAAAAGATAGCTTCAACTTCTTTGTTGTGGTGAATACGTACGATGACCATGTTCTGTCTTATCAATGTATTTTGTGGTAGTACAATAGAAATGGAATATTTACCAATTTCGTTCTGTCTATTTTCTTTCTATTGAAAGTGGTTGTTGGTGGCGAATCTCATGGCGAACATTGATGCTCAGCCAAATGTTCGGGCACCGATGTCAGAGCATGGACGAAACATGGACATGAGCGGTCTACATTACCCATTTGCGATGTCCGACATGATGCTCATACCAAGTTAATGGTTAGTGTAGACGCCCAGTTAGTTCAATTGAACTAGTGAATAGTGAAAACTTGAACTAGTTTTCTTAGTTCAATTGAAATACTTTGTTCGTAAACTACACAAGTCTACTATGTATTAGAAACCAAAAATATTAGGTATGAAACGCATAGGAACAAAAAACTTTGGAGCTTAATTACTCAGAAATTTGTTTTTTGCACTTGTACCCCTTGCTTAAGTCCCTCAATTGCAAACACAAAAATTTCCAAACTTATGTCTCGTCAAGACCTGTAGCGGGACTCTGTAACTTTTAACGATCCCACAATCGTAACATTTGTCGACATATTTAGTCGGTTGCCGTAACGATAGTGCGATTCTGTAATTCTGTTTAAAAAAACGAAAAGCGCAAAGAGGAATAGAAAGAAAAAAACAAAAGAATTTGTCCACGCCAAACAGTGTACAGACAATTATCATTTTATTTTGTTTTATTTTGAGAAATATATATATAAATAAATGTTTAAATATTAGAAATATTGTTATTTATACACAAAAGTGTTTATATGTTTCTATGTATATAAATGTAGAACAATAACTTTAGTTGTTGGCAAAAAGTACGTGCTATGGCTGCACAGCTGACTCTTGTTTTTCATTAACAACAGGCATATTATTGTCGTTAGTTAACCGACAGCGAATGTCGTTATAAAGGTTACTGAGTAGCAGATTCGATAAATGTTCGTTATATTTATTTTAACGATACGATTATCGTAATAAAAGTTACAGAATCGCGCTACTGGTGCTGTGAAAATAGAAATTCGGCGACACATTGCTGCCAGATTTGCAGATTTCACTACATTTTTCAGATTTTTACTTAGAAATTGACATAATGAGATTTGTAGATTTTTGTCCTTAAATTGCCGATTTTATACAATGTCATTTCGTGAAGTAAAACTACTGGAACTAATGTTAAAAAATATATAAAGCACTACAGCCACATTCATAAGAATCCTTATTTTAGGTTTAAGACTCACAATTGTTAGTGAACAGTTTAACGCTAAAAACTGTTTAATATAAAATTGTATTCATAAACACTAGGGTATTAATTTAATCGGGTTTCTGTCTTAACCGGTTAATCGCTCGATTCATTAATCTAGGTTTTGGCTTAATCGGTTAATTACGGTATTAGCTGGTTAACCGATTAATGAAGTTTTTTCATAAATCAAGTAATTTTAACAAATAAAATTGCATAAATTATCTATAATTTTGAATTTATTAGTAAAAAAAAACAATAACATAACAAACATAACAATTCTTAAAATTAAGCAAAAAAATCATAAATATGTATTCATTAAAAAATTAACAAGTTTTTGAGATCATTATATCAGTTATTTCAATAGTTTAAGCCTGAACACATACCGCAGAAGAAAAACATTTTTGTCTTTTAAGTCAAACACACTCGTATGATTATAACGCACACCAAAAAAAATTTGGTGTTAGTTGTCTCATAAGAACTAATGAACTGTTGTTGTATTAGTAAAAAAACTGTTTTATCTAAGGAGATCTTCTAAAACAGTCTTTCAGAAAAATTGTTTCTTTAGTTTTGATCAAATTTGGCTTGAAACAATCATTTCATTTATCGTAGATGTTGAAGAAATCGATAGCAATCCATAATACAGAATATCTAGTTTCTCAGTCCTTTTCCTGGATTTCTCTAAACTTATAAAACTTTCCATTATGCCATTAGAGTCATGTTTTAATTTTTTTCAAATTCTTAACCTTCTAATTGTTTAGGTTAATTCTGTTAAAACATTTCTTTTAATACTATCGATAGTTTCTTCTGCTGTAAGTTCATTATCTAATTCATGCTGGCAGAGCTCAGCGAAAAAAGTTTATATCCGAATTCCTTAGTTTCCGTTTTTGTATTGTATTTTAAAACACTGTTGCTAAAAGGAAATTTTCCTGAGTGGAGGTATAAAATAATTGAATTCGTCTCGCATTATATCTAATCCTTAGATTTTTTAATTAAATCGTTGGCAACAGTATTATTGGATTTTATAAAACTATTAAACAAAAGCTTAATACACAATTCCCTCAAGTTCAATTAAAGTAGCAGAGTCTTTACTAAACTCTTTTATAGCCATGTCCAAAGATTTTAATGTTTTACTTAAGTTAAAATCACTGAACACACTTATTTATTTGTATGAAAAATAATTTCTAAACATATACATTTTGTATATGAGATGAAACAAATAATTAAACACACAAAAATACTTTATAATACTACAAAATACGAAAAAATTTGTTACGTCGGCTAATCGGTTAATCTACAGAAATTAACCGGTTACACCGTTAATCGAAAATATCCAATTTTAAATTAACCGGTCAGTTAATCGGGTAGTAATTAACCAGTTAACCGATTAACGGTTAACCGAATGAATACCCTAATAAACACTCCAACAGATATTGTGTGCTTTAATGAATTTAGGTTTCGATACTGGCAATACCACCATGTTTTGTGGTTAGTGTTGGAATAAAAAGACTATGATTTCATCCGGATATTGAAATAAATGAATAGCTTTTTATTGCTTTCGTCTAAGCTAATTAGTTTTGAACTTTCTTTATAATATATTTCTCAACTTATTTAATACAAGTTTTCTATGAAGTAAAAGCAAAAAGGAGAAATGATTACAAAAGAATTCACACTACTCTTTATATCATGCATGAAGAACGTACTCGAATAACGATCCTATTTTTATTTGTGTTCATTGTTTGTACATCACTAACATTTCTTTTTACGAATTTTTGTTACGAATTTTGTTTAACTTAAATAGTTTAGTCGCATTGTCAGTCAAATTTTAAACGCTTATAGCCAAGATTTCAAGTTTTAATTTAAAACATATCATGCATTCTTGTGTGGTAAATTTGCAAAAATATTTTAAGTTAAATAAAATTGATATTTCGATAATATGAATATATTGAAGGTTTATATTAGGTACATACCATCTATAAACCTATTTTAAAATTTTCATGTAATATACACTTTTTAATGCAATTTTATTAAATTTTGCTTAAAAGTAGTTTATTACCCTGTTTTTAACTTGTATGCTACTTTTAAAAATCGTCAAAAGTAGGACAAAATCGTCAAAATGGCGATAAATCGTCAAATCTGGCAGCTATATCAGCATCCGTAATTGCGCCACCTAGATGTCAATTCATCCCGCAAACTACAATGTTTTTATCAGTTTGCACAGTGGTGCCAGAAATTTTCGGAGGAAAATCTTCAATCCTCGAAGAAAAAATCTTCAGTTTAGAAAAATATTTTAAATTTTTTTTTAATTTTTATTATGTGTAAGAAAAAATAATTTATGTTTGATAATTATAACTATATTACTATACATACATTTATAAAAGTACAACTATGAAAATTTTAAAAATAGTCAAAATAATTGGAAATAATTCAAGCATATTTAATGATAATACTGCGAACGTTTCAGATATTTTAAAAGATTAGATTAAATTTTAAGTTATAGCACGAACATTTGTTAATCTTGAGTATATAAAATAATTTCCAATGTGGTGTTTTCCAATTTGTTTCTGTGCGTCGTTTTATGCAAATTTACTGTTGAAAATATCCGTTCAACGTTTTCAAATGAAGTATTGAGATCTGTTAAATTTACTGTCAAATTTAAGTCAATTTTAAGTACCCGTAACTTACCTCCAGTTTTTGACTCAGCAATTAAATATTTATTTAGTTGATTTTCATATAAATTTAAATTGTAATTAAACACAACTTCTGTTTTTCAGTCGTATTTAGTTGTTCTTATTTAATTGTGACAAAAATATGGTAGCACCATCAACTATTATAAATTTCCCAAAAATTTCCTAAAAAAGCAGCTGTTCAATATAAACAAAGCAAAATCCAACAAATATATATTTTTCTTCATGCAAAAAATAAGAATAATCAAGAGTTTCTGCAATGTTTTAAAAGAATAAAAACAGCTTACAAAATCACAAAAAGACAAATATACCCAAAGAAAGCCCAAATTTTACGCCAACAAAAGTTGAATTTTCAGCGGCCACAATTTGTTTGTTTGCACAAGAACAACAAGCGGTCAAAATCATATGGTAATTTATAAAACTTAAATCGAATTTAAGTGTACAAGATTGGTGTTATAAGTTATATTTAAATGTGATCTATAAAAATGAGTTTTCTATTTAAATAGAAATTAAGTTTAAGAGCCATTTAATTATTAAGTCAGAAACTGGAGCTTAGTAACAATCCTTTATTTAATTATAAAATAAAACTTTTTATATTTATTTATTTATATAGAAATGTTACTTATGCCGTCTTTAAACTGTCTGAGTTTTCGTCTGATTTCAAAATCTAGCTTTAAGAATATGAAATTTAAAACTACAATATGATTAGATAGAAATAGAATAAGTTCTTTTTTCAACTGAGCTCAGACGAAAAATTAAAAATTTTATATTAAAACCGATATATCACTTTTACATATTGACATCCAAGATACATTAATACAGGTAGTGGTAAAAACACAGCTGTTTATCTATTTTCATTATTGAAAGTATCAAAAGTTGTTTATTATTTACAACCTGTTGAAGTGATGAAAGTGCAAAGAAAAAACTAAAGAAGTAATTTGAAAAAAAAAATCAAGACTTGGGCAGAGTTGGGAGTGAGGTGCAATTTTCAAAAACATATCTTAATCTAAACCGAAGCTATAACCACTAAAAGCCTAATACCGGATATGCTTGCAGACATTTTTAAAACTTAAAACGTGTTTACAAAGTCTAAAGTTTTTAGATATGTTCACGCTGCAATAATGGAGCGATGTATATGTTTTGAGTGAAAAAGTCATATTTGGTATTATATTACTATGATGTCAGAACGATAGCCATGCATCCATACATCATATTTTAGTCACAAAGTATGTCACTACTATGACTTACCAGTGATATAAAACATAGGTCACGTGCTCACTGGGAAAGAGCGAAGATTCCCTACAACAAAACGTCGGCAGAGCTGTTAACAAAAATTTGTTAGCACTACGTCTTCATTTGCGGTCTACACCTAACTTAACTTAACATTAACTTCAAGTTAATGTTAAGTGTAGACCGCTCAAGTTAATGCTTTTTTCAGGTTATAACATATACTACGTTTATACGCACGGGTTATTTGGAAATAAAACTGTAAATTGTTGCCATATAATTGTTTTATTGCGACTTATTAACAGCATATGCAGCTATATGCAGCTCTGAATGAAATTCAGGCTGCCAAAAGAAGTATGTGTAAAAAAAAACAAACTGGAATTCAGGTTGTTAAATTTCTTTAAAAAATTTCCGTTTACTAGTACGCAGTTCCAAAAGAAAAGTACACGGAATTTTGGCATTTATTGTCTATTACAGGCATGTACAGTGAGATAGCTTATTTGCAAATATTGTTATTCGCAAATAGTGAGTGTATAAACGTAGTAAGGGCCGTGTCAGATACAACTTTGTCGCTTTGCGTGACCAAGGCGAATTCAGTACCAGGTAGCCCTATCATCACAGATGATCATCAGCTGATTACACCCAATCAGTCAAACTCTATATAAGAAAAGAGAAAAACTTTAACCCGAACTGTCAAAGCACAAATAAAAATAGTCCTACACCTACTTTGTATGTGTGTTGTTTTGATGATAAGGCCACTTGATATTAATTCGCTTTGTGCGTGACGCTTCTAACTTTGATAGAAAAGTGTAAAGCAAAAGGTGTATGACACAATAAAAACTTTGACAACACTCGCGCATTGCTCGTTCACCAAAAAAAGTAGTTGATAATTTTGCTATTTATTTTTTTGTTATAAAAATAAAAGTCAATTATGTTATTTTACGATTTATTATTAAATAAATAAATGGCACATACATATTTACCTCTTATTAAAACAGACTCAAACGCACGATATGTTTCGTTTGGCAATACAATGAAAGAAAATTATTCCAGCTGATTGTCAAAGCAAGCAAAAAGATGAGAGTTGCCGAACTTTTCGCTTCATGCTGCGTTAAAAGTGCTTTATGTAGCATGTTTCGTATAAGTATATACATTTCATCTTAGATGTCAAAGCGAATCTGTAACGCAACGCGAAGCAAAAGTTTTAGCTGACATGGCCTTAATAGTTGTTAAGCTGGATTCACCCATTGTCGTCTCTCTTTGTGAGAGAGAGAAAAGAAGAGAAATAATTTTGTTCGGAACACTCTCAGCTTGAATTGGTTTAATTTTAATTTTTGTCCGGACAAAGTGGAACTGAGTTGCCACATCAAAGAATGTTTTTATAGCAATTCTTTCATTTTTTGTTTTATTTCTATAAATGTGCCCTACAAGTAATATTATAGTATTTAGTTTAATATTTAATAACTTAAACACTAGTATTTTATCCAATCGCTACACAATTTTGTCGGAGATGTTTATTTGTTATTTACATATAACATACGGTAGCATTGATTTTCCAGACAAATTGTTCGAAATAGGTGAATCGTGTTGCAAAACACTCTCAGTAAAAGAAATTTTGTTCGGACAAAAATTTTGTTCGGAAACAATTGGTGAATCCACCTTTAGTGCAATTGTTTTAACAACGCAGTCATAAATTCAAGTTACAACAGCATTTCAAGTTAGGTGGAGACGTGGAGTCACGAGCCATCGACTTGAACATAACATGAACATGACGCCGGCAGAGCAACTGTAATAAAGGGCCGTGGCAATTTATCAAACTGTTTGATCAAATTCATGTATGTGTTGGTAATATTTTCTTTTGCTTACCACAAATTGCATAAATTATCACAGCAACTTATCAAATTCATATCATCAAACTTCATTTGAAAGTTGTTGTGAAAAAGAAAGAACATGTGATTTTTTGGGCGGAAATGTTTCATTATTTATTAAAAAACTTTTTGTTTGTTGAAAATTAGTTTTTTTACTCCCTTTTTTAATTCCTTTTATTTTAATTCCTTTTAACTCCTTTCCATATGCAGTTCGAAGAGAGTTAAAATTTTGTGCGACATCCTTTTTTTAGCATTTGGTTTTTTTCTGTATATGTTTCAAGCAATATGTCGCACTAAGCATTTTTTAATTTCTTTTGCTATATTGCTTCGATTTAACTCGCCATAAAGCAGGCAAACCACGATAAACTTCAATAAATTCAATTTTGTTCATCCGTTTTTTTAAATAGTGTGTCTCCATAGAAATGATGTCGCTGCGAAAACTAAACAAAAATGACATTTGAAGTAATTACACAGCCACTCATCACACAAGCTTCAAATTTCGTCTTCGGCGGTAGTGAAAATCAAACGTGTTTTGCTTTTCATCAAACTCACATCAAACTATACGTGTGCGGTTTTTTGCACAGTAAAAAAAATCTCAGTTTGATCAAACAGTTTGATAAGTTGCCATGCCGCTTAAAAAATTCAGCAACTTCTTCGTTGTGGTGAATACGTACGATGTCCATGTCAAGGAAAAAGCCGAGGCAAAATTATCGGCGGCGGCGGCTGGGAAGATTTTAGATCGGCGGCGGCGCGCCGACAGAATTTTAGGCGGCTTACCTATTTACGGATATTTTGGGAAATAAGGTAGTAAACAATTTTTGTCGAAAAAAGTACGCAAATTTGTAACCCAGTCGTGAACAAATTTAAACGAAGTCGGCGGCTGGTTTTGAGCCGATGCGAGCCGATGTAATCGGCGGCGGCGCGATAGGTAAAAAAGCAACCGGCGGCGGCGCGCCGTCGGCTCGAACTCGACTGGCTTGTTTCTCTGGTCCATGTTCTACTTTATCAATGTGCTTTTCGGTAGTGAAATAGAGATGGAATATCGACCAATTTTGTTCTGTCTCTTTTCTTTCTATTGAAAATAATTGTTGACGGTGAATCTCATGGCGAACATTGATTCTCAGACATATGTTCGGGCATCGATGTCGGAGCATGGACGAAACATAGAAATGAGCGGTCTACATTAGCCATATGCAGTGTTCGACATGATGTTCATACCAACTTCATGACTACTGTAGACCCCCAGTAAGATCTTTGTTGTGGAGAACACGTACAATGTTTTTGTTAAGCCTAGTCATATTATTTCAAGGTGATGCGGCAGAGATAGCAAATTTCTTATGCTTGTTGTCTCTTTCTTTCGTATTGGAAACAATGCTTATTGTTAAGACACCGTTGTTATAACAATTGTTTTAACAACGCTGTCATAACAAAACAGTAACAACAGCGGTGCAAGAGGCCCTGATACAATTTTCCAATAATTTAAGTGTTACCATATGAGATAAATGTGTTTAAACTTATTGTAGGCTGTCGGCTTTTATTGTAATTGAACACTAAGTCGGCTAAGTCTGGCACTGCGTAATACAAATACTGCAAATACAGCGCTATTTTATTGCTTGCTATATAAATAAAAATAAAGCAAAGACAAAAAATTCGCTTTTTTTAATCAATTTCTCGTAGACTTCGACTTTTATGATTCTCTTGCTGTAATAGGTGCTTTCAATATGCCGTAATGCAAACGATTCTCCGTATAATTCTACAAACTTTGTTCAGAACATTTTTTCTGCGCTCTTTTTTTTTGTTTTAACTCTTCAAAATCGCGACACAACTGAGCGTTTGCAACATACACTACACAAGTTCACTGTACAGTTTTAGAAACTTGAGTAAATATCAAAATAGTTTTGATTTTTACTCAGTTCACTGCGTAAATAGCACAACCACCGCCATACACTACACAAACGCACTGTACAGTGTCAGACTTGTGCAGTGAACTTGTGTAGTGTATGTCCGGCATTAGCTGCCATGACCGGGGGCGGCTATGATACCTGAAAATAAGTCGGCGGCGGCTTAGCCTCGGCTGCTAACGGTCGGCTTCGTTCTCTGGTTACTATCTCAAACCAAGGCGAATTCAGATATTAATTCGCTTTGTCTCAAACTTGGCAGCAGAGAAACAAGCCGATCGGCTCAAAGCCGGCTTAAGAGTCGCCGCCGACTTTCAATGTAACTTCAAGCCGCCGCCGATCTATGCGGCGGGTAATTGTTTTTTTAGTTGCAAATTTGTACTACATATTACAAATTATGGGAAAGTCGTCAGGGGCTCGAAAAATTTTATATAAAAATTAAAAAAATATATAAGATAAGAAAACTTTATAAATATTTGTAATAAAGAAGTTCAACATTGAAAAAAGCAATTGATTATATACATTTCATCGCGAAATTTGTGAGATACAAAAGCAGCCGCTTTCAGCCGGCTCAAGTAGGATATGAGCCGCCGCAAAGAATTTTTCTAAGCCGCCGCCTCCGACTTTTTAAGACGGCTTGTTTCTCTGCTTGGCAGGGCTTTTAACAGCTGTTGTTTTTCTTAAATATGGGAAGAAGAAAAGTGAGTGAACTGATCAAATTTATTTAATAACCTAGTTGCACAAAATATCTGTATTATATAAAATGTCAATCGCAAAACGTGTACAGGTAAATAAGATGCAGAAGCATAACAATAACTTGGCCACATTATTAAACGCAAACATATTATTTAGCAATGGGCTACATTTGCAAGAAGTTGGCACATTTATGACTGCACTTGGCAAAATCCTTTCGATTCAGCTAAATTGATATCCAGGCACTTACAAGGCTTACATAAACCTATATACCATCCAATGAGTAAGTTCTATATTAAGCTAAATCATATAAATAATTGCCTACCTACATATCCATACATATTTGTGGATGCTAAGAACTTTTGAAGTGTTATTTAGAACTATAAAAAGAAAAAGTTATAAAATACTGGTAAATACCAAATTGGTATTTCCAATACCTTCTTTGTATACTAGGGTGGGTCAAAAACACTTTTTCGCTCAAATCGATTTCTAATAGCGAAATTATGCTGTATTAGGTCATTTAGAAACCTGTAAAGTATTATTAATTTATTTTTTGGGTAAGAGCCCACGCGTCGACCTATGTATGGGAAAAAATTAAATTTTTTTAAGTCATACTTTAACAGTAAAATTATATTATTTTAGGTCTAAACATATAATTGGCTAATAAAGTTAAACCGATTCATATCATTAAAGGCCGTTTCAGACTATAAAGCCAAGATGCAGTTCTGCCTTAATTTCAGGTTTGGAATTTATTTCTACACAAAAACTTGTTTTCATTCACGCAAATTCACTTAAATTTATTAATTTTAAAGTGCAGAGCATAAAAAAGTTATTCGCAAATTTGAGTTATTCGTAAAATTAACTTTCCCATACATTAGTGACCAAAAAATAAATAAATTAATAATATTTTACAGGTTTCTAAATGGCCTAATATGACAACATAATTTCGCTATTAGAAATCGATTTGAGCGAAGAAGTGTTTTTTGACTCACCTATTGTATATTCTTTAAATTCTCTATTTTTGCAGATGATTGTGGGGATCACGTCGTTGTTATTAACACAAAAGAAATTGCTTTACCGGGTGACGAATGGGTGAAACGAGTATATTTTCATCACACTGGCTACCCAGGAGGTGCCACCTGGACTCTTGCATGGCAATTGCACGATAAAGATCCCACTATGGTAATGCAGAAAGCAGTGTACAATTCAATGACAGGTAATCTTCAGCGGCGTTACACAATGCAGCGTCTTCATTTATATGCCGATGATAATGTTCCGGAGGAAATCTTGGCAAATGTGACAAACCAAATAAGAACACCACGCGAAGTGCCGCAACGTTTGGATCATATTGACAAGGAAACCTTAGAAAACTTCCCTGCAATCATGGACTATCCAAAAGATTATATATTACGTTAAACTTCAATAAATCTTTAAAACTAATTAAACTAATAAATTTATTTATTTAAAAAATTTATTTTATAGTTAGTAATTACACATGGGATAGTCATGTCTGTTATGCCCAACCTGACCAGACATCCCGCTTTAGGCGGGATTATCCCTCTTCAAGAGTTCGATCCCGCCTAAAATATGTCTCCCGCTTTTTCGAGTGTTAAAATCTCATAATTCTACTTTTTTAGTTATTGACAAAAATTTGGAAAATGTTTCAACTAGAGATGGGAGCGTGTCGACATTTTCCAACACGAATCCCGGATGTCCAATACGTACGAAGCACGTACGCCCAAATTTTTCAAAAACACGAAATCAAATTCTTTCTCTGATAAAGCGAATTTGACATTCGTGATATATAAACCCACAACTACAGCTGCGCTGACAGTTTTACCTTGTATTATTGTATCATGAATAAAAACAAAAACAAAACATTTTATTTAACGTTCTCTATTTGTATTTTTATCAGAGTACCGAAATGTTCACTCATTCTCATTCATGAGAGTGAATATGTACGTTTTAAATTTTATATATATTTTTTTAATTCATGTTTGATCAAATAGAAAAAAATTTTGTTTTGATTTTTTCATGAATGAAAATTTTTATTTTTAACAAAAGTGAAGAAATGAGAAACATTTTTTTTCAATTGCTCATATATGAGAATTTTAAATTTTGTTAATTTATCATAAATGAAAAAATCGTAACTTTTTTAAAAATCGTAAATTTTTAAAAAAGTGAAAAATGAGAAAACAAATTTTCATTTAATTGCTCATATATGAGAATTTTCAATTTTGTTAATTTGTCTTAAATGAAAAAGTAGTAGAAGATATTTCGTATGAGATTTAGTAGTAAGAAAAGATGTAAAAAGTGGAGAAAAATTACGCGTTTCGCTAATATTACGAAATTTAGCAAAACTCGGAAACACGTTCAAAATTGTTAGAGAATCGTAAAAATATATAAAAGATGGCTAGAACTGGTAAAAAATCTACATATCTATCGCGGAAATTATGAAAATTAAAAAAAGAGAGAATCACACCTGAAAAAGCGCAAATTTTTCGGGAACTTTCGCGATACAAGTTATTTTTTTGTCAGTTTTTGGTTTTTCACAGTTTTACTTATTTTTAATCAACATCATCTTTTTCATGTTAGCGATTTTTTGCAAATTTTGTCATTCCTCATTATTTTAGCTATATTTAAACAGTTTTAGGGCTTGCTTGCAATTTTTCGCGAAGCTCCGCGATACAAGTTATTTTTTGCCAGTTTATGGTTTTTCCACAGTTTTGCCGATTTTAATCAACATCATCAGAGTGATATCTTTCTGATGTCAGCAAGTTTTGAGAATTATCGCAATTTGTTTCTGAGTTTTTGGCATTCCTTACAACTTAAGCGATATTAAATCAATTTTAGAGCTTGTTAGTTGTTTTCCATTTTTTTCGCGAATTTTCGCAATAAAAGTGATGGGCTTAGATTTTTTCATATTTTCATGAAAATGTTCGCCAGTTTTAGCCACTTTAAAATACTTGACAACTCTGAGCCAATTTTGAAGCTGGTCTCTATTTTGCAATACCTTAGAAATTTGTCTTATTTTCACGATACCAGCAATTTTTGCCAATTTTAACACGTTATTATATTTGTAATGACTTTGAAGATACTTCTGCTTAAAAGAAAATGAAAAATATGATACAAAACATTCACATACATTAATGAAAAATAACAAAAATAACTAATTCGTTCCCTCTCATTCATTTGTGATAACCCAACATACCATACAGTAATCAAAATCCAATACTACTTGAGAATAAGCTTATATAAATAGTGGGCCTTAAGCTTTTCTTAACTTCGCTTATAATAATGTTTATAAAATGTGATTTCGCAAGCAGTTTTTAACAATGCTTGAGAAACTATTATTATACACAACTGTTTCTAAAGTATGCTTATAAACGTCATACATATGTTCAATAGAACAATATAACGATTGGAAAAGACTTATCTTTTTCAATAGATTCTACAGCGGCATTTACATCTAGTTTTGAATTGCAAATTGGGTGCACGTGTAATTTTGTAAATTACAACATAAAAGACATAAATATGTATGTAATAAATAAATGAAATCGAATGAATTTTAAGTAAATAATAATAATTTTCATTTTGTATATTTTGTATTATAATATAATTTTCTTTTTTAACTTTAAAAATATATTATTTGTTAATTTTATGCTTCAAAGCTTATCCGAATATTAAGACAAGTTAGTTTTTCTATACAAAAGTTATTATAATATTATTTTCATAATCTTATTCTACAATTGCAAGAATAAGCATGCACTTATAATATTTTCAAGAGGGTTCCGTTTTGATTTTTCTACAATCGTTACGATAGCTTTTTTCAACTTATTTTCAATACTTTTTCAAGATTAAGGCTTATGCTAGTAAGCTTATTATAATATTTTTCTCAAGCCATTTGGTATGTTGGGAAATAAAAAGCAAACTTATACAATACATTCATGAGTGAACATAGGCACACATTTTTTGGTTCATTTATGAATATGGAAAATAAAAAAAATTCTAATTTCTCATTCATGAGAAATTTCAAAAATGTTAAATTTCAGTGTTCATATATGAATATGAAAAATAAGATTTTTCATTTATGTGAAATATCAAAAATGTATAAATTTTAGTGCTCATACATGAAAAATTTTGAACTCTGATTTTTATTTACATATTTTTGTTGAGAAACAGTAACTTATCAAGATTTTTCGATCAATAATCTTGTGCGGCAAACTTCTGCATTCATACATATTTGAATGTGAAAATCCTTTCGTGTTTTATCGTGTCAAGTTTGCTCAACACGACAAGAACACGAACGAAATCAGATTTTCTGTCACGAACACTTCGTGTTGAATCGTGCGTGTTCGTGTAACGAAAAAAACACGACACGCGCCCACTCTAGTTTCAACTGAATAAACAAATATATATTTCCTTTTTCAACCAGTACAACTCATTTAAAATTGAAAAAGTGCATTTTTAGGCGCTGCTTCAAAACTCATTACTTGACAATTTCTAGCCCAAAGATATTTAGGGTCATATGCATAACGAAAACTTGGCATGAAGTTAGCATGACTGAGTTTTTCCAAATATTTTGAAATTCGAAATCATCACAGAATTAGCTCTGAGTCTCTGCTTCAATCGACAGTGATTTTTCAATTAAAATTTTATATAAAAACTCGTCAAACTCCACTTCAATTTCGTCATTTCGCGACCTCTTTCTGGTTTAGCTCATATGCCAAAAACTCGGAATGGAGAAAAACAACAAAAAAGATTTACATGAAGTTTTCTCAAAATATACCCTATGGATTTTTTCACCACTGCTTCCAGCATATGTTTGGAAGTAAAATTTAAATTTTATGAACTTTCATCAATCCGGTTAGAAAATTTCACAGTAAATATGTAAAAATTAAGAAATTCGACAGCTCCAATACTCCTATAAGGATGTGCAAATTATCGCTAACTTCCCCCCTTATATAGCTGCTCATCTGATATCGGAATTTCCCCAACCAACCCTAGAGAAGGGGTGTATATCTATCTGTACATTCTTTTATTATTACAGTCGTGCGTCAGAGCTGACACGCGCAATCTTTTATTGCTTTAATTAAACTATAAACTAGTTTATAGTAAACATTGTAGATTTTTCGTGTTTCCTAATCATTTTTGCATTAAAAATTAAACAAAATATACATTTTGGCGACTTTTATTCTATTTTTGACGAATTTTAGCGATTCGGACTAAATATATTATATATAAAAAATATTTTTAAAATTAAAAAAAATTGTATATTACTGAGAAAAACTAAAGAAAACCCAAATTGGCGATTTTTTACATTGAATTTGGCGAAAAAGGTCACAATAAATCTGACAACCCTGGTTAGTAATAGTAAATTGTTGTCGATGACGAGTATAAATGTGTAAATTTTTTGGTATTGTCTGGACGTGACGTCGACAAATAGTTACGGAATAAGAGTGATTATGTATAATTGTGCTAGGGATGCCAAGCGTGACTGGTTGTTTGTAAATCCCGGGATTTCAGAATTTCAAATCCTCGGATTTTTCTTTTTTAATAAAACACACAATTTATAAAGTAAAATATCTTCATTATGCGTATTCATTTAAAGCTGTGTTCTCACTATGTGTATTTGCCATATGGAATGTTACATTTTCACATGGTAAATTTGTACACATAGTCTGAACCCCTTCAAACAATAGCCTGTGTTATTTCTCTGTGTACAGTACACATGATTTAGAACGAGTTCTATTTTGAAGTGACAAAGAATCTGTCATCAGCTGGTTTTTAATAAAGCAATTGTTTGCGGACGGGAAAATGAAATAAAATAATCATTAAATTAATAAAGTATTAAATTAAATAAAATAAGTGTAAAATTAAATAAAAGAAGTATATATAACAATAAAATATGTATAACCACTCGGCTGTTTTATGATTGTTTTGCTTTATAGGTTATGTCAAATGTACGTAACATACCAACAGGTGAACACGAAAATTATAAACCTTATGTAAACCGCAAATTTTGACATACACATGAAATCACATGTGTATAAAAAAGTGACATTCCATAATACAAATACACATAGTGAGAACACAGCTTTAGTTCGCAACTTACTCTCGAAATAGAATCAAGCATTAATTTTCCGTCGGTCTGTGAACCAAATAAACAATATACAAATCTATAATATTAAAAAAAAGAGACAAATATTCGCAACAACCAAGTTGGGGTATTCACAAGGTAGTCATGAAGTCATATGTTTTAAAATAATAACACGAAAAAATATGACTGCTGTGAGCAATCCCTCATAATATAGTGTGCTATGTATACAGCTGAAAATTTATATGTTCGCAACACAAACAAACAAAATAAACAACAAAAAGAGCACAACAGTCATTTGTACCTATCAACAATCCAATTCAACAACAGCCCACTTAAACAACAAATCTTTTCTAATTTATTTAGTTTTCTCTTTGCCTGGCTCTGACAAACATATACTATCATCGACTCGACTAAAGAGTTTCGGCCGTTCAGCGCAGATTTATGCTTTAGTTATGACAAACAATAAACACAGCACACAAAGTCTTATTATTTTAGGACGTTTTTGTTTGAAGCACAAGAACAATGTTTTTAAACTATTGTAAAATATTAGGACAATATGACTTAATAACACACCGTTTGAGTCCCCCAAGTATTAACAAACACCGTTTTGTTTAATATTTTACGTATACATTTTTTATTTTTCTTTTTGTGAAGTAAATCATAAACCCATAAACAAGCAGGCACACAAACAACAAATATTTGTGGTACTCATATACATACATATACGAGTACAGTAAAGGCAAAATAACAACAGAAATGCCTACGTTACTGTTGTTGCTGCAGAATGTGATAACCCAGTAAACAAAAAGTTACAGTTGCGTACACGGCTACGCTCAAATTCAATGTCTATGACAGACAGGAATATAAAAATACATTTCTTGAAAACAGCTTCACAGCAAAGCACAAGTGCCAACAATATGAAAAAGAAAAACTACAGAAAGTGGCCCCCTAAAAAATGTGTAATGTCATTAATAAGTACATGACAAGCCTGCTACAATATCACATTATTGCTTTACACAGTTTTCGTATATAGACACTTAAACTTTTGCTTTGTCTCGTATAACACGTTTTTGTTACCATATATGTATGTATATTTTTAAAAGAGCATTTAATAACACGTTGATGGTACAATTGAAATAATTAATAGTTAATAAATTGAATTATATGTATACTAATTGTACAAGTAGCAGGGTGTATTTATTTCGAAAAAAACAACAGAATTGGCGACGAGGATAAACCTATAGAACAGTATTGGCAAAAGTAAAAATAAGAGCAGCACAACGTGCATAACCTAGAAATGGAAGCGCAAGAATTACTGCAAGCCATCACGGTTATGACCAGAGCCATGCAACGCCAACAAAGCCAGCAAAAAAACACCAGCGTTAATGTAATTTCAAATTTTGACGGTTTCAATTCAAAAATCGAGCCATTCAAAACATATAGGAGATACATTTGCAAATAAAAAAGGTTTTTGATGACAAAATCATGTGCGCAAAATTGTTACTTCAGTACATAGACTCATCGAGTTACATATTGTTGACTACGTTGGCAGCTCCTAAGAATTTGAATCAATTGGAATATGATGACATTGTTACACACTTCTGCCCTAAAAAGAATGTTCTCGTGGAACAACACCGTTTTCTTTGCGAGGTTCAGAACGAGAACCAATCTATTTCAGATTTTGTGGCCATTTTGCAAAGAAAAGGGAACTGAGTGCGAATGTAAGAAGTCAGTGGCAGACATTTTCCTTAGAGCACAGTTTATCAGAGGTGTACGTGATGGTTACAAACCCCAAAATTGACATTTAAGGAAGTCGTAGAAAAAGCAACAGCATTAAAGGCAGCAAAAATTAACAATAAAATATGTAATTGGTAATAATTCGTCGTGTTCAACAAGTGATATACATATTGTTACGTTTTTAGTCCTTTACATAAAAACGGTTTTATTATTTTCACAGGATTCGTTGAATTGCAATAAAATAAAACACGGATATTTATTTTACAAATAAATTGTCAGTAACACTTTATTTATTACTTTAAAAACACGTACAACTAAACGCGATGTACACACTAACTATTCTTGGCGATGTTTACTCGTCTAAGTTTAAAAACACACTTCTCCATGTCGTCTGGCAGCCTCCCCTTATACAGTAAATTATAAAACCTTCAGGTAACTTCGCTAACTTTCTGGAATGTAGTTGTCTCTTTTTATCTTTAAGTATACGGCATGATCATTTGGTCTTGCTATATTGTAGTGTATGTGCATGTGTAGATGCATGAGATTATTCTTCTGTTTGTTTATCTTTGCACACACACATACTCTAATGTTTGCAACTTAAACAAATTATGCTGTTATCAAGTTTACATCTCTTGCAGCTGATGTTGTTTAAGTTTAATGTCACTGTTTGTAATTGTAATTAAGCAGTCTCGAATAATCTTGTAGGTTCTAGCTACCGTTTCCTGAAGATTCCGGAAACTTCCATTTTTTGAATTCTATTGACAGTTGTCGAGTGATGCCAAGTTTAATTGTGGTACTTGGTTGCCAGGTTTTGATTTTATTACAGTGATTTAGGGGTATAAAGCAGATAATGATCGGGTTGTCAGTTTGTGCCGTTACATTTGAATCTGCATTTTCATTTCATAACACTGCCGCCCACTTAAGCCTGTTCTTCCCGAATAGGCACACAATCACCTTTTCCATAGTGCGCCAGTCGTTCCAGGTGTACGATTTTCATTTTGGACCTTGGGCTGTTGTACTTCTGTATCCTATAGACGACATCGTTCAACCTTTTAATAACCTTATACGGTCCATCCCAATGAGTCTGTAATTTTGGAGACAATCCCTTCTTTCGTTGTGGGTTGTAAAGTAGAACCAATTGACCCTCATTGAATCCCTCAGAATTTGCAGCCCGGTCATATCTTGCCTTCATCTTGTCACTGGCCATTCTAATTCGGTTGCGTACAAATTCATGTAGCTCATTTAAATTTTCTTGCTCTTGGGTAAAGTTAGTGCCTTCTTCTTTTGTTGGTGTAGGCTTAACGCCAAATTCCAAATCACCAGGCAATTTTAGTTCCGTCCCGAAGACAATTTTTGATGCGCACTTACCACTTTTCGCAGGTACTCCTCTAGAGTACGATTAAATCTTTCTACCATGCCATCGGACTGTGGGTGCAGCGGCGTCGTTCTTGTTTTCTTTATCCCATATAATTCGCACATTTCACGGAATATAGCAGACTCGAAGTTTCTACCTTGGTCAGAATGTAATTCTATTTGAACACCATAGCGACATACCCAGTTGTTGACAAATACATTCACAACTGTCGTTGCTTCTTGATTCGGTATGGCATATACTTCTGGCCATTTACTAAAATAGTCCATCACCACAAGAACATAGCGATTCCCGGCGTCGCTGACGGGAAAAGGATCTGCTATATCCATTGCTATCCGCTCAAATGGTGCACCCGAGTTGTATTGCTGCAGCTGTCCTCAACTTTTTCTTACTGGTCCTTTTGCTGCGATGCACTGTGGGCAGTTTGCTATCCAGTCGGCTACGGCTTGTTGACATCCAACCCAATAAAAACGCTGTTTTAGCTTCTCCAGCGTTTTTGTCACTCCCAGATGACCGCCACTAGGACCATTGTGAAACTCGTGCAAAACCTTATTCATCTTGGAGGATGGCACAACTATTAGGTTGGAAGCCATTTTACCATCTGCAATTTCCCATACGCGGTACAAGCACCCGTTTATCAGCTTCAGGCTATTCCACTGAGCCCAATAAGATTTCACAAGTGGGCTTTCAGCTGATATTTCATTGCGAGCAGGTCTTCTATTTTCCTCTTTGGCTGCTATAATTGTCGCCAATATGGTGTCGTTCCTCTGTGCCGCTGACAAGTCCTCATCGGAATCGATGTGTGTTAGCCGAACATCAATAACGCATTCCTTCTTTTCGGCCTTAACACAATGTCTGCACTCCAAGCTGCAGGGCCGTCGTGATAAAGCATCTGCATTGTTATGCTTTACACCCCTTCTATGCTCGATGCTGAAGTCGTAGCTTTGAAGACGTTCAATCCACCGCGCTAGCTGCCCTTCAGGATTTTTAAACTGCAACAGCCATCTCAATGCAGAATGGTCGGTCCTCAGCGTAAAGTGTTGGCCATACAGGTACTTATGGTAGTGTTTTATGCACTCCAACACTGCCAAAAGCTCACGTCGTGTCACACAGTAGTTTCTCTCAGGCTTTGAGAGTATATGGCTATAATAGCCTGTCACTTTTTCTGTGCCATTGACTACTTGCGACAACACACCTCCTATGCCATAGCCGCTCGCATCGGTATCAAGCAAACATTTTTCTCCAGCTATGGGGTAGGCTAGTACTGGTGACGTACTCAGTAAATCCTTTAGTGTCTGGAACGCATTCTCCTGCTGTTCGCCCCAGTGATACGGCCTCGACTTCTTGGTCAGCTCATGCAGGCTTGCAGCGACGTTGGCAAATTTTGGCACAAAGCGTCTGTAGTATGTACAAAGGCCCAGAAAGCTGCGCAGTTCATGAAGATTTGTCGGGCGAGGCCTGTCTTTAACTGCTCGTATTTTATCTTTATCTGTTGAGATTCCGTCTGCCGTAACACGATGGCCCAAATACTTTACTTCTCTCTGGAACAATGCACATTTCTTCACGCTAAGTTTTAAACCAGCTGATGATATGCATTGAAAAACTTCTGCCAAATGTTTGAGGTGCTCATCAAAAGTTTTTCCCATCACAACGATGTCATCAAGGTACACCAAGCAAGTCCTCCAGTGAAGTCCCTTCAGCACTCGTTCCATTAGGCGTTCAAAAGTAGCTGGAGCATTGCAGAGCCCGAATGGCATAACTTTAAACTGCCATAATCCATCGCTCGCGCTAAAAGCAGTTTTCTCCTTATCTTTTTCTGCAATCTCCACCTGCCAATATCCGCTTTGTAGGTCTAACGTGGAGAACCATTTCGTTCCAGCCAGCGTGTCTAAGGTGTCGTCAATTCTTGGTAGCGGATAACTGTCCTTCTTAGTAACGTCATTGAGCTTTCTGTAGTCAACGCAGAATCTCGTACTGCCATCCTTCTTTTTGACTAAGACCACGGGCGAACTCCAAGGACTTGAAGATGGCTCGATTACACCATTCCGCTCTATTTCATGAACAAGTTCTTTTACCTCATTCCGTTTTGCTAGGGGTACACTTCTGGGTGGCTGTTTGATCGGCCTCGCTTCGCCTGTATTTATTTCATGTTTCACTATTGCCGTTCTCCCTTGGCTTTGATCTTTCAATGCGAAGACGCTTATCTGCCTTTTTAGCAGCTTTTTAGCTTTATTTCTATAAGGAGCTGCTAATCCTGCTACCCATTTCCACACGTGTTCTTCAAATTGTTCACGCTCTTTTGCAGACATATTGGCTGGTTCAGTCTTTCGCTCGCAGTTTATTATTGCCTCTGGTGGAGTACATTGGCCTATAGCAGAATTTCCGTTGACGACTTTTTCGTTGCCTGATAAATTAAGTACTCTTATAGGGATCTTTCCTCCTTTGCAAGTTTTTACGAGGGCTTTTGCTGTTAATAGCTCACTCTTAATTTCTGTTGGTTCTACTACCCACAACCGATTGTCCTCACAATTACTGATTCAGACTGCGGTGGTAACGTCTGGTTTTCAATAGCAAATAGTTTCCTTACGTGCGTTTGATTGTCATATCCAACATCAAGCGGTATTTCAACATTACGCCAAATCATCACTTGTTGCCCCATATGCAGGTTGATGCCATGGTTTATCATAAAATCGGTTCCAATAATAACCTCGTCAACAATATCGGCAACGATAAACACATGTTTCACTCTTATATTGGCTATAGTCACCTTCGCCTCAGTCTTACCGTAGATAGTGGCAGGCTCCCCAGTAGCTGTACGTAGTCTTATATTCCTTAAAGGTTCACACTTTCCCTTTACTATATCGGGCCTGATTATTGACTGCGACGCTCCTGTGTCTATGGTGAAGATGTGCTTTTCGCCGTTGATGTATCCACATGCAGTAAGGTTGCTATTTTTCTGCTGCATTACTGATATGGAGATTGTGGGGCCGTCGTTTGTGGGAGCTAGCTCTTGCCCCTTAGTGCTAGCTCGTTTTAGTTTAACGGGGACTCTTGTGTTGTTTGTCGGCTCACTCGTTTACTGTTTCTTGGTGGCGAAACAGATCTGGCTCTTTTTCTTGGCGCCTTGCAGTTGCGCTGGTAATGGCCGACTTTGCCACAGTTATAGCACTTAACCTTTTCTCTATTTTGACTTTCTGCTAGCGCCTGTATTAGTGCCTCTTTCATCTGGCTAAATAAATTGTCCTCCTTTTCAGCAACGACCTCCACATTTCGCACTTTGCATACCTGCGGTTTCCAAATCACCCTAGCAGTCTCCTTAGCTAGTGCAAATGAAACCATTTCCGCAAAGGTAGCCTTTTGTGTAGCACAGACTGCAAGCTTGTTGTCAGGATCACGGATGCCGTTAACAAACGCCTCTGTTTTGACGTGATCCAGGAATGGATGGTTTTCGCCTGGATACGTAAGCTGCACTAACCGCTCAATTTCCATTGCGAAATCTTGTAGAGACTCATTGGGCTTCTGTCCTCTACATCGCAATTCCATGCGGTATATATCTCGCTTATGTTCGCCACCATATTTTCGCTGCAGTGCCGCCATTATGTCATCAAAATTGTTTCTGCAGCTCCCTGGTACGGTTTCGAGTACTTCTGCTGCGGCTCCTTTTAAGGCCAAAATCAACTCTATGGCCTTTTTTTTCACTGTTCCAACCATTTTTGCTGGCAACTGTTTCGAACTGGAACTTGAAGATGTTCAAAGGTGCGCTGCCATCGAAACAAGGCGTCTTTACTCTGCTGGAAGCCTCTGGAATAAATCCCACTGGTCCGCCTTGGCACTGAAGATTGCTCACTGTTACTTGTAGCTCGTGGAGTTTCTCATTTACATCTCTTTCTAAGTCTGAGAGTTTCCCGTCAAATTTGTTGACTTGTTCTTCAATGCCATCTACTCTTCTATTTATGGCCTCAGAAATTTCTACTAGCTTCTCATTTGTGGCCTTAGACGTCACCTGAACTTCAGCCTTAACTTCAGCTAGCATTCTCTCGTTGCTAGCTCTAGATGTTTCTTGAACTTCAGCTAGCATTCTCTCGTTTTTTTCTAAAAGTTTCTCGTTATTCACTCTAGATGTTTCTTGAACTTCAGCCTTCACTTCAGCGAGCATTCTCTCATTGTTAGCTCTGGATGTTTCTTGACCTTTCTTTATTTCGCTCAGCATAGCAGCTAACATTGAATTTATATCTGAGCTGCTTGTCGTAGCACGAGTACATATCTCTATTTCCTCCTTATCCTCAAAATCGTATGTCCCGATATCGATGCCACGCTGCTTGAACTCATCTATCAGTCTCTTCTGAAGTTCCACTTTATTGCCTACAGTTGGCAGTTCCAGCTTACTCAACTCCTTTTTTAGCTGCTCCACTTTTAGCTCTTCAAACTTCATGGCTTCTATTTATTTTTAAATGTCCTTTTGTAATTTTAATTTTGTTTTTTAAATTAATAATGCCCTTTTTATTTTAATTATTAACGCCTTTTTTTTATTAATTAATAATGTCCTTTTATTTTAATTTGCAATCCCACTTCTGACACCAATTGTTACGTTTTTAGTCCTTTACATAAAAACGGTTTTATTATTTTCACAGGATTCGTTGAATTGCAATAAAATAAAACACGGATATTTATTTTACAAATAAATTCTCAGTAACACTTTATTTATTACTTTAAAAACACGTACAACTAAACGCGATGTACACACTAACTATTCTTGGCGATGTTTACTCGTCTAAGTTTAAAAACACACTTATCCATGTAAATATAGTAAATTATAAAACCTTCTGGTAACTTCGCTAACTTTCTGGAATGTAGTTGTCTCTTTTTATCTTTAAGTATACGGCACGATCATTTGGTCTTGCTATAGTGTAGAGTATGTGCGTGTGTAGATGCATGAGATATTTCTTCTGTTTGTTTATCTTCGCACACACACATACTCTAATGTTTGCAACTTAAACAAATTATGCTGTTATCAAGTTTACATCTCTTGCAGCTGATGTTGTTTAAGTTTAATGTCACTGTTTGTAATTGCAATTAAGCAGTCTCGAATAATCTTGTAGGTTCTAGCTACCGTTTCCTGAAGATTCCGGAAAATTCCATTTTCCGTTATTTTTGAATTCTATTGACAGTTGTCGAGTGATGCCAAGTTTAATTTTGGGACTTGGTTGCCAGGTTTTGATTTTATTACAGTGATTTAGGGGTATAAAGCAGATAATGATCGGGTTGTCAGTTTGTGCCGTTACATTTGAATCTGCATTTTCATTTCGTAACAATATCAAGTTGAGAGTGATATAGTTCTCGTATTCAATTTTCAAGAAAAAGTTGTATATATAAGAATTAAAATCACTTTCAACAGAGCCACCTCACAAAGTAGGACAGAGGGGTCAATTTTGACGTTTTCAAAATGAAAAAATCAGCTTTTTGCCTAGCGTAAATAATTGAAAAGGAACAGCTATATCATGTACGAACAAGGGAAACAAGCAACAAGAAAAAACAAAAACTATAAAAATGTAATTCAATGTGAAAAAGTGTTTAATTATTAAAAAAACAGCGCAAATATAATTGTTTTATGAAGTAAAAAATTAATAAAACTTAAAGTGTGTTTATGTGATATTTTAAACTTTAATTGCTAATAAAAGCGTAAATGAAGCGTGCGTGTGTTTGTGCATGGATATGCATATGTTGTGTATTTTGTTTGGTTGCAAAAGTGGTTGAAAGTTGCAGAAAAAGCTAGAAAATACATAAAAACCTAATAAAATATTTATAAAATGTGAAATTTTAATTTTCTTGTACATAAAATAATAAATTATTTAAAAAATCTAAATTTTACTTTTATTTCGGCAGAAAATGAGTATGAAAGCTAATATACAAAAATTGTTGTTCCCTTTTGTTAACGTACTTCGTTAGAACTACATACAATATCTACTCTCTCGTGTCTCGTCTGGTTAGACTGTGGCCACCTTGCAAGTGGTGATAAGCAAATACACGTGAGCACTTACGATGGACGTGTAGCGGCTTCCAAAAGTGGCGCTACTCTGTCCTGCTGTGTACGTTGAAAAATTAAGTTCATGTTAATTTTTCCCTTGTTCCTTGGAATATTAATCATGCCCAATTCTTTCTGAATATAACGTTACGAAACTTAGCCTAATAATCAATTTGGATTCAAATAATTCATTTTATGTAATCTTTTCCATTTGTTTTTTGCATACTTTATTTTATTTTCCTAATTTGTGTCTAGTTAAATTTATGCAAAAGTACATGATCATTTCGCTCCTTTATTGCAAAGTAGTCATATCTCAAAAAACCAAAATTTTCAAGTTACTTAAGAAAAAGTTTTCATTAAGACCTTCTCTGTATGTTAACAAATTTTCAGGAACATATCTTAATCTAAACCGAAGATATAACCACTAAAACCCTAACACCGCCCATATACTTGCTAACAATTTTAAAACTTTAAACGCGATTTGCCAAGTTTAATTTTTTTGAGATATGACTACGTTGTAATAAATGAGCGATTTACGTTTGCTATCAGTGATGGAAAATTCAGTACTATTGTACTATTTTTAGTACTTTTTCATTCTCAAAATACCGAGTGAAATAACAAATATCGAGTGAAATAAGATATATTTTCATCGTAGATTGAGCTTCAGAAGCTAAATGAATCTGCAGTTTTACACCCATATTCATAAAAATTTATTGAAGTTAATGTTAGCTTACTGTACGAATTTTGTATGGGAAAACCGGTTTTACTCCACACATTAACTTTACTAATCCTTTATGAATATGGGGGTTAGCAATTGAAATCGTATTTTAGCTCTTTCTGTGCATGAACTAAATTTTTGTCTAGCCACTGGCTGAACTTTATTTCATATTTTCTGCCTTTAGATATGAATAGTTGTTGCTAGCTCAAGATACCTACATTTTACAAATTTAGTAACGAACAATACACCGGAAGTTCCATATATACAGTGAACATTAATCCGAATATCTTCAAGAGCTCCAGTTACATACATCTAGAAAAAACAACGGAAATAGTAAACAATATATCAATATGTCAAAAATGGTTCCTTTGTATGATAATTAAGAATACCTGAAGTATTACATATTCAATTCTTGAAAAAGTACCATTAAGATAAAAAAGTAAGTTAAGGTTCAGTACCATTTCAAAATCTGTATTTTCCATCACTGACATAGGTACAAACAAGGTGGATTTATACAGGTGATATCATAAGCACAGCTGTTCTACTTTTTTTCCGCAAATTAGATGCTCGGATGTCAAAATTTGTATACGTTGACATAGGGGCTGTGATGTCAAATGTTATTGTAGTGTTGTAGTTGTTTTAGAATCAACACCACCTGATAAAATTAATTCACCTTGAGGTACAACAAAAAGAAATTTTGGAAACAAGAGTAATAACAGCATGTTGATAGAACGCGTTGCAATCAAAACATGCGCGAGTGGCATATGGACGATTACGTAACAATGTGCGTCTACAGAAGACGCGCCTTAAGGCCATGTCAGATAAAACTTTTGCTTCGCGTTGCGTTACAGATTCGCTTTGACATCTAAGATGAAATGTACATACTTATACGAAACATGCCACATAAAGCACTTTTCACGCAGCGTGAAGCGAAAAGTTCGGCAACTGTCATCTTTTTGCTTGCTTTGACAATCAGCTGGAATAATTTTCTTTTATTATATTGCCAAACGAAACATATTGCGCGTTTGAATCTGTTTTAATAAGAGGTAAATATGTATGTGGCATTTATTTATTTATAATAAATCGTAAAATAACATAATTGACTTTTATTTTTATAAAAAATATATATATAAATAGCAAAATTATCAACAACTTTTTTGGTAAACGATCAATGCGCGAGCAGAGGGCGAAGCCGATGTAAAATGGTGATCGGCGCCGGCTAAGAACAAATATAGTCGGCGGCGGCTATTAGCCGGCTAAGAGCCGAAAATTTTTCGCCGGCGGCGGCTACCCAAATTTATCGGCTAACGGTCGGCTAACAGAGTATTTCTTGCTTACTTACATACAAGGTATATTTACAACAGGTATACTCGGCCCAATTATAAATAAACTTGCCTTTCTAGACGATTTACTGCCTTATTTATAAAAATAATTTTCATAAGAAATTTTTTTCATATGTTCCAAAACCGAATTAAATATTTTTAAATGCGCATGTTAGTAAATATCCACTTTTTATTATAAAAAATCGGCTTAGCCGATATTAGCCGCAATAATCGGCGGCGGCTAAGTGATTGTGAAAATCACCGGCGGCGGCTAATAGCCGGCTATTAACCAACCGGCTTCGTGCTCTGTGCGCGAGTGTTGTCAAAGTTTTCATTGTGTCATACACCTTTTGCTTTACACTTTTCGATCAAAGTTAGAAACGTCACGCAAAGCGACAAAGTTTTATCTGACACGGCCTTTACTTTTCGTCTCGACTTACGTAGTTTCGTGCATATAGAGTTGCCCATCTACAATAAATTTTATTTGCTTACTTTTTCTCATACAAAATTATTGTTTTTATCCAAATAATGGTAGTCCTTTTAATGGCGCACACTACTAAAAGCCTTTGCTTGTAAACAAAAGAAATAGATTTTAGCTAAAGATTTTCATTTTGCATATAAATACAATTATATGGTATATGTATTTATTGAGCGCGAGCTATAAAATAGCGATTAGATAATTTGTTGTGATATTTTAAATATAATTATTAAAAAGTTTTTGTATTTGAAATTAAAATAACATGATGAATGTTTTTCTATTTTTAATAAAATAGACGAAATCCCTTGAAAAAGTGAACAAAAAATTCACGAAAAGTCGGGAAGATATGAAATAAAAACTTGGTATTTTATTTACATAAAACACGGTAGGCCAATAGCTAAATTCAAAAATATAAACTAACAAAAGGAATTATACTGGCCAATAATATTAACAACAAAAATTCAAAATTTTATGTTGTCAAATCATATTGAAATTTTAGTTGTTGTGGAATTTTTTGCTATTGCTGTTTATATTGTTAAATATGCGATTTATATAAAATTCGATTAAGCAAAAAGCTGTTGAAAACTTCACAGACAACTACTTTAAAGCATAATTTTTTTTAAATACTATACATATGTATATGTATATAAAGTTGAGGTATAAAATCAGAAAAAGAGAATTTTCTCAAACTTCGGTGGGCGTACGATACGCCTTAATCTCAACTGATTGACCTGAAATTTTTTAAGGTTAGTTTATAAATCCTATCGATTTTGGGGTATGAATGTTGCAAAAGTAAAGCATTTAATTTTAGCAACCACCTTAAGCTGTGTTCTCACTATGTGTATTTGCCATATGGAATGTCACATTTTCACATGGTAAATTTGTACATATCGCACCCTAAATACAAAAGGGTCACAACTCAAAATACTAAAATTTTCAGGAGAGACCAAAAACTGTTTATGTGCAGAAGCAACACACTTAACATAAAAATAGACATAACTGTATTTTTCCAGTTAAAGAAGATAGTGATGTGAAAGACATTTTTGCAGTAGTTAGAGATGTGTACTCTGAATTAATTTATGGAAAAAAGTCAGTTTTGGAAAATTTTGAGTTGTGACCCTTTTGTATTTAGGGTGCGATATAGTCTGAACCCCTTCAAACAATAGCCTGTGTTATTTCTCTGTGTACAGTACACATGATTTAGAACGAGTTCTATTTTGAAGTGATAAAGCATCTGACATCAGCTGGTTTTAATAAAACAATTGTTTGCGGACGGGAAAATTAAATAAAATAATCATTAAATTAATAAAGTATTACCTAAAATAAGTTGAATAATAAAGCATTTGTTTGCGGACGGGAAAATTAAATAAAATAATCATTAAATTAATAAAGTATTAAATTAAATAAAATAAGTGTAAAATTAAATAAAAGAAGTATATATAACAATAAAATATGTTTAACCACTCGGCTGTTTTACGATTGTTTTGCTTTATAGGTTATGTCAAATGTACGTAACATACCAACAGGTGAACACAAAAATTATAGACCTTATGTAAACCGCAAATTTTGACATACACATGAAATCACATGTGTATAAAACATTGACATTCCGTAAGACAAATACACATAGTGAGAACACAGCTTTAGTGTGTAAAAACAATAGCTAACAGTACGTTTACAACTTACAATGCTGTCTTGACAATAAAGAATACGTATTAGTTGTCAAAAACGCTGATAATTGTCTTCGTGACGTAGGCGTCCAGACAATAATTATGACAGTTTATTTTTAATTCCCGAAATTCAGTGTTTTGCGAGAACTTTGTAAGTTAAAACTTAAAAAAAAATTCAAGAAAATAACAAAATTATAAATATTATAAGCTTTTCTTTTTGAATATTTATTTTTTATTCACAAAAACTCAATTTATTATCTGCATACATCAAATTATTGTCCGATTTACTGTCTTCAAAATATTCAAGACAGTAGTGAAAACAATTGATAAAGTGTGCATATTTTAGTGAAAAAATGTTATTGTCAAGACAGCATTGTCTAGTGTAAACACTGAGTAGAAAGTTGAGCCGCCGAAGATTTTATTGTAGCGGCGCCGCCGAGCCCAAAACTACCTTGCCGCCGTCGATAGTTTTGCCTCGGCTCGTTTCTCTGAGTTCACCTGTTAGATATTTATGTACATGCAATTATTTTACAATCTTCATTAATATTGATAAATATCGCTACATATTACTAAATAACTGCATATAAGTGTAATATAGACATTTCCTTTGTAAAGAATATGATAATCGCCCTAAAAATTTTGCAAGTATGTATGTATATTGTTTTTCATAATTTATAGCAGCAATGTAATTTGTATGGAAGTAGAAACAAGATGGGAACAATTACATATGTACATACAATGTATTGTGCCTGATGGGGCTTGATTCCACAACGATGAATTTTTTAGGAACAAATCTAGTTTACCAACGCACCTCCAAATGAAATAAAAATTACATAGGTTAATAGAAAATTAGAAGAAAAAATAAAATGGCAAAGGTGAAGTTTTCATATTTAAATGCGATTTTCTACTATATTTCTAAACGTATGTGACCAATTTTGGTATAATTTGAAAGCTTTTAAAGATATCTTTCTGAGTATTTAAAAAAATTTTTAGATTTTGAACTCTATTTGCCAATACAGTTTATACAAAATTTCACATCAAAATGTTAGATGTGCTCCAGGTAAATATGTATATAGTTTATTCAAATAAAAGTGTAATAAAAATTTTATTAAGTAACAAAGAACAGCTTCGCTAACTGAAGCATCCGTGCATAGCCGGCGTTCGCCCGGGCCCAAGGATTTTCCCCTCTATGGTATAACAAACACTGGCTTCACTAACTAAAGCTTTCCTGCATAGCCGGCCTTTGGTCGGGGTCAGTGATTTTCTCCTCTGTGGTATAACAAACACCGGCTTTGCTAACTAAAGCTTCCCTGCATAGCCGGCCTTCGGCCGGGCCTAAGGATTTTCTCCTCTGTGGTATAACAAACACCGGCTTCGCAAACTAAAGCTACCCTGCATAGACGGCCTTCGGCCGGGCTCACAAATGTTCTCCTCGGTGGTATAAAAACACCGGCTTCGCTAACGAAACTTTCTAGAGTCCGACCGAAACCAGTTTTTTGAGGTCGAACCCCAACCGAACTTGATATTCGGCAAAAAGGTCGAATATTCGGCAGAATGCGAAACTTGCCGAAACTTTTTAGCATTAACTGATATTGACATTTTAAAAACTTAACAGAACTGAAAAGTCATTTATTTTACTAACGGCCCTTTTCAAAATGTGATTAAAAGTTAACGTGGTCTTTAACGGCAATTTCGGCATACAAAACTCTCCGTTAAAGTATACGTTAACTTTTAACTGTACACTGTGAAAAAGGGCGTAAGAGTATTTCTACATACATACAATGTCTGTCAAAATAATGGTAGAAATTGTATATATTTCATTTCATCGAGCAAATATAAAACTTAAACATTAATGAGCATATCGCGACCTTGGTATTGTTTTGGCCCATAGGCCAAAAAGTCGGAATGGAGAAAAACAACAAAGAAGATTTACATAAAGTTTTCTCAAAATATATCCTATAGAATTTTTTTGTATTCTCACCACTGCTTCCGGCATATGTTTGGAAGAAACATGTGCATTTTTGTGAACTTTCATCAATCCGATTGGAAATTAACATATTTTTACTGAAAGTAAAATATCTTGTTATGTGGTCCAGTAACCACTTTTTTTGTTTTATTTGTAAAAAGTAGATTTTGTTGCTCCAAGTGTATACTAACTGCTGTGTATTGAGTAACTTGTTATTGAGATGAAAATAAGCTTATAAATGTTATTAGAAAAGATATTTACATGGAATAAAAAGTTAATATTGATGAAACTTGGTATTTTACTTGATTTCTGATTTTTATTTTTTTATTAAAAAAATTTTTTTTTTAAAATTTATCAAAATTGATGATATCGAGCACAATGAATGATTGATATCTCAGAAACCAGGAACAATTTCGCGAAACAGTTTTTGGATTCTGAAAGAGGGTATTCAAAATATATATACCCCATACTTAACTCAATTTTTTTTTAAATGGTCGGTGGGCCATAACAATACTAAGGTCGCGATATGACTATTAAAAACTTAGCGTGAAATTAGCTTAAATGATGAATAGAACTGGAATATTGGGTTCGGTATATATACATTGAGGAGTTTTTTTTTATCACTATTGATGACGTTACAAGAGCAGCAATCAAAAAGTTGAGTCGGAATAACTAAAAAGATAAATTGGAATATTTACCTATTTTTGACACTATTCATTTCTAATAAAGTGAAGTTTTTTTGTTTACACCCGCGTTTATCGATGATATACACAATAAAGAATTTTTCTCGACGGTATTGAATTTATGGTGAAGATTGAAAATGAGCTTTCATCATATTTTGAAATTATTTAAAAAATAAATTTACAATGGAAGTGGAGGAGAACGAAAGGATAAACTACCTAGACCTAACGATAGGTCAAACAAGAGCTTAAATAGAATTGGATACGAAATATACAGAAAACCAACCGCTACAGATACAATCATACACAATTCATCAAACCATCCTCAACAACATAAGAACGCAGCAATTAGGTAATTAATAACGAGACTTGAACGAATACCCCTAACACGTGAGGCCTATATGAAAGAGTTAGGAACAATATATAACATAGCGGAAAACAACGGATATAAAAAAGACCTAGTTGGCAAGATTAGAAAGGATATCGAGGCAAGTAAGAAACGGAACAGAGAACAGGAACAAGAAAATAAAACCTCGGCTACCTTTACGTATATGGGAAAATCAACATACAAACTGGCAACATTTTTTAGAAAACAACATTAACACAGTATTCCAAACAAGAAACAACTTGGGTAGAATACTGCAGAACAGAACAAACGAAACAGACTTCCTAGATAAACAAGGAGTGTACAAATTAACTTGCACATGCCAACACAGTTATATCGGACAAACTGGAAGAAAGATAAAAACAAGATTTCGCGAGCACATGAGAGACTACAACAAGAAACTGAGAGAACCAGGAATAACACCAGAATCGAATTTCGCAAACCACATATTCGACAACAAATGTACACCAGGACATATTAGAAAAACAGTTAAACTATTACATTCACAACATAAAGGACGGCGACTGAACGTATTAGAGAACATGGAAATGTACAAGCAAAAAATATTTGACGGAAGAATAATGAATTACCAAATAAACACTGCTTCAGACGTAATATTTGAACCGTTAAAATATTTTTACACAAAAGAAAACAATAGTCCAGGCAACGTAGTAGAAAATGAACAAAACAAAAGGATTACCCAGAAACGTACAATTACGGATTATTACCTATGTAGGGATAAAACAACTGATAACTAATAGAGCAGATTATAAACCAAATATTAAACACAAACATAATAGTAAGAGAAACAGGTAGCAGGTAGAGATACACAAAAGCATATAGAGGCGAGAGAGAGAGAGAGAAAGCGGGAGAGAGAGAGAGAGAAATAGGCAGCAGAATACAAAAGGGATCAAGGAAGGAAGTTAGGTATACAAACGAATCATAAAAGAAACAACGTACAACAGAAAAACGATTTAGTATTCAATAGAACACTGAAGATGGCACATAGCCGAAATCGGTCTGTTTACAAACCAAATTTGACGTGGGATGACGGAAAATCGTTCCAAATTAAAAAATAAATAATCAATTTCAGTGTAAAATTACAGAAGTAAATTCGATTGCAAAAAATCGATTTATTATAACATAAAATATATTTTCGATTGGATTCGAAATCGGTTTACCATTTCCTAGTTCTTGCTATTTATTTTGGTAACAAACAGTTGAATAATTTATGTTACTATGTATATCTTTTGGTTGCGCTTTATAAAACTAAGTAAAATTTTCACTAAATTTGAAAAGATACAGGACGGGAAAAAAACTGATTCATGGCGGTGACATATTTTAAATTTGGAAAATACTATTTCGATTAACTTCCTTATTTATAGAAAATAAAAAGTTTCGGTATTCGGCTAACAAGTTGGCCTAAACCGAATATCAACCGAAACCACAAATTTTGCCGAATCCGAAACCGAATATTCGGTCGGACTCTACTAAATTCTAAAAATTTTACAGGAGTTGGAAAAAACTTTATAAAATAGTACAAGTAGCAACGTTGTTTTTTTATCACGCCACCGGTCTTTACATCAGAAGTTAAAATTGAGATTTTTATCGATTGAGTTCCCTCAATTAATTGTGAATAAAATCAATAGTTGTGGATTGAGTTTAATGAATTATGGTTCGTTTTATTTGGAACATAGTTCCCGATATGCTTATAGAAAAATAATAGAATTTTTGTCGTTTTTTAATTTTTATGAAATTTTTACACTGTTTTTGCCATGATTTCAACAAAATCTCTGTATATTAAAGATAATGTTGTTTTCGAGTTAGGAATTTTTTATTTAATTGAATAGGAAAAAACGTTCTACAATTAATATTTGTCGCTCAACTGCTTCCTTTTTGACATAAGGGTATATCTCAAAAAGTAGAACAAATTTTAAGAGACCTACTGCAGATTCGAACTCAGCGCCCCAAATAACAAAACAACACTTTCCGGTTCTCCAGTATAAAAGCTGACATGAATTTGTAAACTTCTGTAATCGGTAATTCTAAAAGTGATTGATTTAAAAAAAATTGTTTAACAGATGTAGTGTATGGCTAGGAACAGTTTTTAGCATGATACAATAATATAAAGGTAGAACCACAAATGACACAAGAAATAAAATTTGACTTTAGTGCCGATTATTTGATTACTATTGTTTTGTAAACAGAGCAAATCGTTGCCACACACTAATAAAGGAAACTTTTTTTTAGGAAAGTTTTTTGATATGTGGAATTTGAACTTTGGAACTACATGTTTTGTGTACGAAGTCTCCTTTTTTACTTCTGAAGGCATTTTCAAAATGAAGCATTAAAATCTTTTTCGGCCTTTATTAATGACAAGGCTTAAAATTATTTAAAAAATTGAAAAGTTCTAGTTATAAATTGGACTTTTTCTTAAATTTCGGCATATCTGTTTAACGGTAAACACAAATTAGAGGAGATTTGGAAAAATTCATGTGTCCGTTCAATGAAATTAGCACAAAACTTTCAAATTATCAAACAAACATCTATTAAAAAAAATGCAAATAAAGAGGACGATTGTGTGCAATTAAAATACTAGATTTATAAACATGTATTTGGTTTAAAAGCTGATTTCTTTATTTTTCAAAGACAGCAAGAAAACATTTTTATTCATGAATATTTAACTTTAAAGTATAACTATTCTGCAGACAACACTACAAAATTGCTTAAGTATTTAGGAATAAGTTCTTGATTTTATTAAAAATATCAGTACTATTAAGTTATTTTATTAGGATGTACATTAAAATTCTCGCAATAAATTCCCGCAATTGAAAAAGGAACTATTTTTTTAGCTAACTCCAAAAAAGGTTAAAATGTCGCAAAAATAAAAAAAGTTCCAAAATAAGATGAGTTTGAAAAAGTCGCATAAAAAATCGCTGGCCGTCAAAAAGGTCGCGAATTGCGACTTTAGTCGACGAACGGTAACGCTGGTTGCAGGGCTGCTACAAAATTGCATACATTGTTTCGAATAAAATGATACTGTCTTAGGGACATATTGACTTGGCAACCTTATGAAAAACACCAACTACGCATTTAATGGGAAATCGTGCGCATATTGCAATGTTGTATTCTATCATTCTTGATACAGAAATACACATGATACAGCATACAGCTGGCTTGTGCATAGTTCCCAGTTTTATTTCATACCTTATCCCGAATTTCCGATTTTTCATTCCGAAAAATCCCGAAAGTAGCTATTTTCTCATCCCCAAAGTGCCTTAAAAAGAAAATCATATTATTTCAAAGGAAACATAATGGCCCTTATCGTGTTTGGCGATTTTCGCCTTCGACTACGACATTTTTGTAATAGATTAAAGAAAAATGTCGTAGTCGAAGGCGAAAATCGCAAACACGATAAGAGGGAATATTTTATATTATGCGTACATATATTTATTTAATTAAATACTTTTCTATTGAATATTTTTAAAATTAATTGTATTTATACATACTTTGAGTTCTAAATATCTACATACATATGGATTAGGGTAAGTACATTTTGGAATTTTTGCAAATATCAAATTTTTCATCGCATATCCGTAAAGACCATGAAAAAAGTTCCCACTCCAAACGCGATGAAGTTTTGAATTTTAGTTATCATTTCAACATAAAAAATATAAAATTAATTAAAATTATTTTGTATTTTTATCGGTAAAGCTGTTTTAATAAAGGAGCGGATTACATATATCGCTACCTCAGTATTGGTTTGCTCCATAAACATAGGAAAAAGCATTAGAAAGGAGCAAACCAATACTGAAGTAGCGATATGTGTGTGTATATACACTAAGGCTTCGGGTTTCTGCTTTAATCGGTTAATCGCTCGATTAATTAATCGAGGTTTTGGTTTAATCGGTTAATTTCGCTATTAAGCGGTTAACCGAATAATAAAGTTTTTTCATAAATTAAGTAATTTCAATGGCGCATATAATAATGTTCTTAAATGAAACAATGCTTTCTTCAGAGAGTATCAAACAGAACAGGATTTCTTTATTTTATTTGAATCATACTAAACCTAACTTATAGAAACTTAGTCCTTGTCTCTCATATAACTAACTCTTACAATAATAAATATTTAGTCTCTAAAGGCCGTGTCAGATACAACTTTGTCGCTTTGCGTGACGTTTCTAACTTTGATAGAAAAGTGTAAAGCAAAAGGTGTATGACACAATGAAAACTTTGACAACACTCGCGCATTGATCGTTTACCAAAAAAGTAGTTGATAATTTTGCTATTTATATATATTTTTTTTATAAAAATAAAAGTCAATTATGTTATTTTACGATTTATTATAAATAAATAAATGCCACATACATATTTACCTCTTATTAAAACAGAATCAAACGCACGATATGTTTCGTTTGGCAATATAATAAAAGAAAATTATTTCAGCTGATTGCCAAAGCAAGCAAAAAGATGAGAGTTGCCGAACTTTTCGCTTCACGCTGCGTTAAAAGTGCTTTATGTAGCATGTTTCGTATAAGTATGTACATTTCATCTTAGATGTCAAAGCGAATCTGTAACGCAACGCAAAGCAAAAGTTTTATCTGACATGGCCTTAAGTATGTATGTGTATGCGATATGTTTGTATGTACCCTGCAGGAAATGTCGATAGTAAAATTGTACGGATTCACTAATGACTTTGTCACCAGTACTACTGACTAATTGTACCCCAGGCAATGTTCTGTGCTATAGACATTTAACATGTGCTTGTCATTGAGATTCTACTAACCTCGGAACTATTGACTTACTATAGACTACGTGGTTCTTATGGGACCATTGGTACCAGAGATTCAATAGTGCATTTTAATGATTCTAGTCAACACAAATAAAACTTTCTACTATCTAAGGCAGCGTTGCCCAAGCCCTATGCGATTGGTGCTCATTTGTTTTTGTAAAAGCACTTAGCTATAGGCTGTGTGTTTTAATACACACATACAGCACTCAGCACTACCCAGCGGGAAATAGAAGGAGTACGGATGGCTTCTAGAAGGCCTTTGCACTCCTTCTTTTGGATAAACAAGGCCTGCTCGCTCCATTCCATACTCATATCTTTTTTACACACGTTGTCGTTGCGGGGAAGGTCTTCCGTTTGCCAGTTCTAGAACGCCTGACAAAATACCTTCTAAAAAGGTAATTTTGAAGGGTTTCTAAGGAAGGTATGTTAAAAAGCAAATGGAGGTACATTTTTTTAATCTCGGTATTTTTTTTATTTTTATAGCAGCTTCTTTAATTTTGATTAATGTTATTTTTTATATCGACTTATTTCCTTTCATCTAAAGTAATTTTTATACGAATGTATTTATTAAGAATTTTTAACGTTGTGAATGTGAATAGTTTCACCGGTGTCAGTATAAGTTAATCATCTCCATCAAACGGCACAATACCAGCACATATGATGTCTCTTGAACGTAAATTTTAGCTTTATATACAAATTACTTGCAAAAAAAGAATATGAGAATGCTATTTATAAAAAAACATTTTTAATCAATAAAACCAGCGTTGTCAACTCGATGCTTTTCGCACTGTTTTTAGTGCTTTTTCAACTTTTCAATGCGAAAATTTGTAGAGATGCTGTTCGGTCCTTTTTTAATCCATTTTGAGTGCTTTTTTGTGACGGTAGCACTAAACCCAAAATTCCGAAAGAAATTTGTTTATCTAAAAAATATTTATTAAGGGTAAAATTTTTTGTTAATGTAACTATTTCCTGAACATACTTTCTTGCAGTCTTGCAACAGAATAAAAGTACACTCGAGAAAAAAAAGCTGTGGTTTATCTTGTAGCAGGAAGCTATGCCCTTTTTAATCAATACTTGCTAAGAGGAGACTAAAACCTTTCGAATGATACCATCATTATCTGATAACGCGCTCTAAAGCTATTTAATTTTAAATATGACGAAATTTTCTCAAAAATGGCTAAGATGCCCAAGAGAGCGGGTCAATTTGTATGGAGGGAAAAATGGTATAGCAGAAACGCAATCTACGGACGATTCTGAAAAATGTTCTCCAAGAAACCATGGGTCGGATATGAGTTCCTAGCCCGCGTAAATCAATATTTAGCTTTATATAGAGTTGAAAACAAATAAATACAAATTGGTTTATTTTCCCCTACCGATTTTTATAAAATTTGGTACGGATGATGCCTTTGGTGTAACTAGTATTAGCACGAAATCTTGGCTCAATATGATTTCTGGTTCGCGAAATATAGCGGCTTGAAAATTTTAAAATTCAACAAAAATGTATTAAGCCGACATATCAAAATTATTTCTACTTTTACTTATCTTCTGTCTACATAATTTGAGGTCTGAAAACTCCAAAATAATAGCATAACATATGATAAGTCCACTTTGTTTCCTTGAATATGACCCTCAATGAAACATCTATGGTAAGTAAGTAAGGGTAAGTAAGTTTTTGGATTAGTACATTTTTGTTCAATTTTCCTATTTCACTAATACTAGCTATAGCAGAGGCATCATTTATACAAAATTTTTGTAAAAATCGGAAATGGCAAGATGTTAAATTCAAAAAAGCACAGTAAAATTTGACCTCTGAAGATTGAGAAATAAAATCATAACATATGCCATTTTAAAGTGCATTTTGTGCCCTTTAATATGACACAACAATGGAACATCTAGGGTAAGTAGGTTTAAATATATACATAATTTTGTAGAATCAGTTTAGTATATTTTTGTTGAATTTTCTATTCTCTAATCGCTATATTTCGCGAACCAAAAATTAGATGGGCTCACATTTTTCAGTAATACTAGTAATGCCAGATGCATTATTCGTACCAAAATTTACAAAAATCGGAAGTCCAAGGAAAACTGTTTTGTTGTTATTATTTGTTTTAGCCCATAAAAAACATTTATGTCGACCTGCGCGGGCTAGGAATTCATTTCCGTTCTATGGCTCCTTCGCGAAAATTTCTTAGAATTGTCCGTAGATTATGCTTCTGCAAAATAAATCCACCCGCTCTAATGCCCACGCTTATACTTGATAGCCGTAAGAGGAGTAATTCTTGCGCCATGTGATGCGCATGTAAGAGTAGAGTAGAGTAGAGTAGAACATATGTATGTAGAATTTCATTATAATCGGACAGCGTAACCGGATCTTGCCAGACAATTTTGAAATTACTCAATATAAGAATTTTTTTTTAAATAAAATGAAAAACAAATATCAGTACTTTTTTTCAAATATTGTTTCAGTGCTTTTTGAAATTGAAAAGTTGACAACGCTGAACAAAACGAATTTCTTTTACTGTGGCAAAAAAAAAACAAAATATGCTACTCCTTCTCTTCTCGCTTCTCATAGAAGCGAATGTGGAATGTGTATCTTATCTTTTATACGGAAGAGCCGAGGCCTTCTTTAAGGCATTATTTAGCAGTTGGATAAGAAAGGTAATTGAATAAAAAAACTGTCTAAGCAGGCCTTTAATAAGGGCTGAATTAAGAAGATCTTCTGAGTTTTCCCGCTGGGTAGCAATACGAAATACACAAACAACATTGTCTTATTAGTTTTTTTGTCGTTCTTCACTGTATACACGCAAATGCAAAGCAACAACAAATAAATATATGAAATAAAGGGTTTCCAGGTAGTCAAAATTGTGTTTGAAGTCTACTGACGATTTGGTAAAGCACCAATGAAATGTTGCATATAGATAATGCTTAAACACCAGAAAATAAATTTCATTTAAAATATATGAAATATTTTTTTCTTTGTATGTATTGGCTTTTACAACAAAAAATATTGAATAAAAATTTGTTTTTCTTTAAATGTATTGGTGTTTGCTCTTCCATAAGGAACTTTTGTGCACCCCTGAGCTAAGGCAATTAAATTAGATTTTTTATGAAAATTTTTAGTTTTCCGTGCAGCCGCATATATTTTTAATACAACAAAATGATATAACAAAAAATCGTTTTCTAGCTGTCAAAAACTTCTCTTTTCATTAAAGGCAATATAAAAATTGTAGACGATTCGTTAACAATGTCACCAAAAAGTCACTGTTAATGCCACAAGCCTTAACAACACCTTTGAATATATCCGCACAAACTAAAAGCTTTTCTTTACACTATATGAAGGCTGATTATTTGATTTATTTATTTCAGTCTATGGATAAAAAATTCTTACAGACTATGATAAGAAAAATACTTATAGTTATATTGTATATACATACATATATCTAATTTAACAATGAAGTATGTGTAAAACGTAAATATGTACAAAATTATCTTTACAGTTTATAAATCACAGTTATTTTACTATATTAATGTCCTGTCTCCACAATGCAAACAAGCGACCTGAGTAAAAAATTTGTATGGAAACCGCTCAAAAAACTAAGTGCTTTTCATACAAATTTCAGACAAGCAATGCTTGTTTGCATAGTTATTTTATTACACTAAAAAGTAGGAGTTTAAACTCAGATTTCTCAGTGCCGATTGAGCAACTTTTTGTAAATTGAAATTGATCTCATTAAGCTGAACAAATGCACGTGTTAAAGTACCATTACGTGCATAATTAGTAATATGAAAGGGTACATCAAATAGCTTAGACTACCTAAGATTCCTAGGTGGTATATAAAACGGTACCTTATTAAGCAAATCTGGGCAATCAATAAAACCATTGATAATATCATATACAAATAGTGCAGATTGAACTATTCTACGCGATTCTAGAGTACGTAAGCATATGAACAGGCATTTGGACTCATACGGAACGGAAAATAAGTAAGGTAGCGGGCGTGAAACAAATTTAATAAAAATGCGTTGAACTCTTTCAACACGAGAAATCAGATTAGAGACGTGAGGACTCCAAATATTCTAGCTTAGATCTTACAAACGAAGTATAGATATGCTTGAGTGTGTGGGTCAACAAATTCAGAGCAACTTATTTAAAAATAAAACCCAGCATTTTATAAGCCTGGGGTAGTATGAATTAAACATGAGATGCAAAAGACAAAGAGCTGTCAAATATCACCCCTAAGTCCAACTTTGAATTTGACGTTTTCAAATTTATACCATTAATGTTAAAGACCACCACAGTGGGAGTCAGAGACATGTGAAAGGAGACATGTACACATTTACTAATGTTTAGAGTCAGACTATTAAGCCGACACCAATCACTTAGATTATTAATCTCAGTTTGCAAAATATGCGCGTCATTCGTTGATTCCAATTTCGTAAACAATTTCAAATCATCGGCATATAACAGATACCTCGATTTCAAGAAACAGCTACCAATGTCATTAATGAACAAGTTAAATAACAATGGACCAAGTATTACGTGATATATAATTAATGTACTAAGTATATCTATTTTCGTTTAGAATCGAAGGTTTTGCAATCTGGTAGCATGTCGTAGATACTATTTCCGGCTTTTGTACAGATATAAGCTTTGTTCATTTACTTTCCTATCACTTTCCATCAACGAGAGAGTAAAAAGGAATTTTGTAAAATTACTCTCAAAAATAATAAAAAGTAAATGAACACTTTACCATCCAAAATTTTCAAGCTAAAATAGTGTTATAATATATAGGTATATATGAGTACTTAATAACTACTCCTATATGTGGAAAAATGTAATATATGTACCTATTACTATAAAAATAATGTGATTTCGGCATTTATTATTATTTCTTTTCAACAAAATTGAATAAGAAATTGAAAAAAGGGTACATATCTGAAATTTTAAACTTTTGAGGTAATGAAAACAAAAACAAATTATTTTGTAATGAAGTACAATATTTAAAAAATTTATATATGGATTACATTTTGGGACCAATTATCAATCGAAAGTTGCAGAAATATTTTTATGTTAACGTCATTTTGGCATGTTCTGTGTTTCACAAAAAAATAAAATTATGTGTATTTCTCATAGCATTGTTGTTATAAATAATTTTTTATAACAACAATGCCAAGAAAATTCACATTATTTTATTTTTTGTGAAACACAGAATATGCCAGAATAACGTATGTTTATTTGTGTATTTTCGTTAGTTTTGGCAATATTTTTGTTTTAGCGTTTTTTTTTGTTTTAACGTTTTTTTTTACTTTTTGACGATTTTTTAGAGATTTATTTTAGTTTTGGCGCTTTTTTGGGTTTTGGGAATTTTTTCGGTGTTTGCTGATTTTTTTAGTTTTAGCGATTTTTTGGGTTTGACACTTTCGTTTTAGCAAATTTTCGGTGTTTGGCGATTTTTTAGCTTTGACGCTTTTTTCGCTTTGGTGATTTTTTCCATTTTTGGCGAATTTTCGTTTTTGACGATATTTTTAGTTTTAGTGTTTTTTTCGTTTTGGCGACTTTTTTCGGTTTTTGGGTTTTTTTTAAAGTTTTTTTGGCGATCTTTTTAGTTTTGGTGATTTTTTGCGTTTTAGTAATTTTTTTGCAATTTTGGTGTTTTTTCCGTTAAACGCTTTTTCATTTTGGCGATTTTTCGTTTTGACATTTTTTTAATTTTGAAATATTTAGTACATATTAGCTTTTTTTTAATTTCAAGAAATTCCCTCTTATGGTTTCCAAGATACTGCTAATTGTCTAAATTACATAGTCAAATTTACATTAACATTAAATATATTTATGTATGAACTAATTGGATTATCTACCGCCATAGTGTAAAGTACCGAGTATCTAGATACTCATAATATTTGCAATACTAAAATTTGCTGCAACATCCTCTGGCCCTGATGTACTAGATCCTGTGTTGCTAAATTCCATTGCTTTAGACATCTTATTTTTGTGCGGTTGGTCCTAAATTAAACAAAAATTGGTTTTCTATCGTATTAATATATTTCATCGCTTTAAAAATTAACATTCACTTAGAATTTCTTAAATTTTGCAAAAATATTTTTATTTCCCAACTTCTTTTAGCAAACTTGATTTGTAAATACAAACACAAAACAGCTGTTTGAACAATTATTGAAAGTAAAAATTTTACTATCAAGAATTTTCAACAATTTTTTTGTGTCTCAATTTGTTGCTCTCTTTTGACGCTCTCTCGTTGAAAATTTTTGGAGTTAATGAACACTTTCTATCAAAAATTGTTAACAATTGTTAACAATTTTCAGTAAATGAACACAGCTATAATTTTGTCCATTATAGTTCTTACCACAGCCGAAGACAGAGGTAATCCTTCATCCAATAAATATTTCTATATAAAATCCTAATACCAATTTTTTATTTCTATAATTTCTTTTTCCTATTGGGATTTTTTTCAATACGTTCTGAGAAAACAAATTAAGTCAAACTTATTTTGTTTATTGGCTCAGAAGACTTCATTGGTTTCCCTATTTCTCTCCAGTATTCTAACTCCTCCTAACTGAGCTCATCATTTGGTCCCATCGAACCAGATTGGAAACAAGGAAATCATAAGCTCTCTGAGATTTCATTATTATTGGACTGACAGCTATATATTACCCTGCGTTTAGACATGTAAGTACTTGCATTCAAGTTCTGTGTACGTATTATCAACGAAAATGCAATTTGTATTCGTTTCTCTGTCTTTCTCATAGCTGAACCAAAAGTGTGTTAGTAGAAAAGTTTGAGTGTATTGAGTTTTTCGAACTTGCACTTGCATGTGTAAAGGCCAGGTAACATTAAGCATAATACATTTCATCATTCCAGTATATCAACATTCCAGTGCATGTCCTAAAGTTTTCGCGCCTTTTTTCTTCGTTTTTAATGCAATTACATATGTACACATATTTATGTATACACATTTCCATACATACAACACATTATTCCCCTGATTCGTTCTTACCTTCTCCTCATTTGTACTTGGGCTTATTTACTTGCATACTTACCTTTTCATTTTTTTCTGTTCTTTCGTTCTCTTTTTTCCCCTAAAAGTTCTACCATTATCAAGATACATATATTTGTTAGACTGCAGGAGAACCCTTGTTTTATTATAACTTCTCCTTTTGTATAAAAATATCCCCTGGCTTAATATTCAATTGGGGTATTCACAAGATAAGATTCACATGATAAGACATGTCATAAAGTGCTAATATTTTAAGATAGTTTAAAAACATTGTTGTTGTCCTTCAAACAAAAAAGTCCTAAAATAATAATACTTTTTGTGCTGTGTTTATTATTTTGTCATAACTACACAGTAAAAATCTGAGGCGAACGGCCGAAACTCTTTCGTCGAGCTGTTGATAATATTTACAATCCGCCGCCGTTGATATAAATGAATGTATGTAATATGGAGTAAAGTATGTCCTAAAACTGTTCACAGTTTTACAACTTCACATTTAATTATATTTTTATAGCTGCGTAACAAGTAAAAATAAAAAAATCGAGACATTTAAAAATATGCAAGTGTGAAAATTTTGTTTGTATACTTTAGCTGGCTGGCAGCCAACTAAGGTTTTTCTACTAGCAGCCGCGTGGAAAATTAGTCGGCTCAGTCGCCCGCAACAGCTGGTTTCGTTTATGTTTATTTATTTGAACAGTTTCACTTTCTGTTTGCGTTGAAATTTGTTTTTACTTTAATTAAAAATTAAGAATTTAAAAGATATTCAGCTGGGTTTTATTTACTTTATTAACAAGTTGAATAATTTAAAAACAAACTGGCTATTATTTAAATTTTGTCACTTGTTCTTAGCATTCTGATTTCAAGTATTTATAATTGCTTTTTTTTATCAGCTGATACAAATTTGAAATAGCACACTAACTTATGAGGGGTTGCTCACACAGTCATATATTTTCGTGTTATTATTTTAAAACATATGACTTTATGACTACCTTGTGAATCCCCCAAATATAAGAATTAATTCGCGAACTCTATACTTCCATTGATACTCGTAGGAGAAGTGTTATAAAAAAGAGAGCAGAGCAATTTTTTGATTACGAGAGTTCCATTAAAGATAAATGTTTCCATAAATAAATTCTAGCAGCAAAATAATTTAAAGGCTTAACAATAGTCTTGGTCGACATCTTTTTAGTTTCTCGGACTTTTTTTTTATTTTTTCTCAAGCTTATACTATCTGATGTTAAAAGTTCAAATTTTTAGCTATTGTACTGTGCCTAAAAATTGTCAAAGTGTTCTTCAAATTTGCTACTCTTATTGCAAAAGGAACTTTTGGTAATAATTAGAGCCCGACTGAATATTCGGTTTCGGATTCGGCCAAAATTGTGGTTTCGGCTGATATTCGGTTTAGGCCAACTTTTTGGCCGAATACCGCAACCGAAACTTTATTTTCTATAAATAAGGAAGTTAGTCGAAATAGTATTTTCCAAATTTAAAATATGTCACCGCCATGAATCTGTTTTTCCCGTCCCATATCTTTTCAAACTGAATGAAAATTTTACTTAGTTGTATAAAGCGCAAACAAAATATATACATAGTGAAATAAAGTATTCAGCTGTTTGTTGCCAAAATAAATAGCATAAACTAGGGCATGGTAAAATGATTTCGATTCCAATCGAAAATCTATTTTATGTTATAATAAATCGATTTTTCGCAATCGAATTTACTTCTGCAACTTTACATTGATATTGATTATTTGTTTTTTTAAATAGATGTTTTTAAATAATTTCAAAATATGAAAAAAGCTCATTTTCAATCTTCACGATAAATTCAATATCGTCGAGAAAAATTCTTTATTGTGTATATCATCGATGAAACGCGGGCGAAAACAAGAAAACTTCACTTTAGTAGAAATTAATGAAATCGTATAAATTTAGTGTCAATAATAGGTAAATATTCCACGTTATATATTTTTAGTTATTCCGACTCAACTTTTTGATTGGTGCTCTTGTAACGTCATCAATAGAGTGATAAAACAGTCCTCAATGTATGTGTACCGAACCCAATATTCCAGTTCTATTCATCATTTAAGCTAATTTCATGCCAAGTTTTTATTAGTCATATGCTCGTAAATGTTTAAGTTTTATATTTTCTCGATGGAATGAAATATATTAAATTTCTACTATTATTTTGACTGACACTGTATGTATGTAGAAATACTCCCGCCCTTTTTCACATTGTACAGTTAAAAGTTAATATATACTTTAACGAAGAGTTTTGTATGCCGAATTTGCCTTTAAAGACCACGTTAACTTTTAATCACATTTGTGAAAAGGGCTGTTGATAAAATAAATGACTTTTCAGTTCTGTCAAGTTTTTAAAATGTCAATATCAGTTAATGCTAAAAAAGTTTCGGCAAGTTTTGGATTCGGCCGTATATTCGGCCTTTTTGCCGAATATTAGGTTCGATTCGGGTTCGGCCTCAAAAAAATGGTTTCGGTCGGACTCTAGTAATAATACATAAGCCCAATTCACAATCTTGTGCAAATGGTCTTGCATCGTTGCATTTGCAAAATGGTATAGTGTATTGATATTCACCACTAACAATTGTATAGTGTTAACAGCTGATCCTATTCCAGTACAAAAATTAATTGGTTGTACATAAATTAATGCATTCTATACTGAAATCTTTTGCATTTAAAAATTACTAAAATCCTAATAAACTTTCAAAACTAAAATAATCAGGTATGTGATGAAAATCGATTTAGAAAACGAAGGACTTTTGGAAGTCCCTTTTAACTCACTTTTCATCAAATTTTTATAATTTTTGTCATACAACTCTTTTGTAATAAAGAGATATTTTTATAATATTTGTGATAAAATTGTTTTTAATAAAGAAATATTATTAAAAAACACCGTTGAAAACTGCTTCGTTTTCGGAATCGATTTCCATCACATACCTGAATATATTTAATTAAATTACAATAGGATATATTGCCTACGCATTCTTGACTCAATAAATCTTTCGGTGAGTTACACTTACCTTCATAGTTTATTTTTTGAATTGCAAATTAAGAATTTCGTTCAAACTTTTATATTTTCATATTTTCGGCAATTAATAAGAACATATTGTACAGTGTAGGCATATTTAGTGCTTGATTGGTGCATTTTTTCTGCGATATCTCCCCTTACTCATCTTTGGCTTTGAAATTCAGGCCACTACAGTCAAAATATCTATAGGCGATTTCATGCGTCTATGTGACAGTATTGTCGAATTCGAGGCTGATCTAAATGACCAGTACCCGTTGAAAACTGTGCATCATATTGAAATACACATTTCTGAATTAAAATTTACCTGGTCTCGCATTAAGAAGGCTTATGAAAAAGTTTTAATAGAAGCTGAATTACAACCTAAAGAGAAGGGCGATGAAGAAATATCCAACATTGGTTCTTACAAAGCAAATTATAAAAATACTTATACTACCTTCTGCAATTGTCTAACGAAGCTTTCCGAAACGGCCGATTTAATTCGTCAAAAGGTGTGCCTTAAAAGTTCGCCCCCCCTGGCACTAGCTCCACTCATGCAGATAATAATCCTACATTTTCTGGATCCGTAAATTCTAATAATCTTCATCTACCCCCGATTGAAATAGAAGCCTTTCACGGAGATTATTCTACCTGGCCAACATTCCGTGACTTGTTCACAGCTCCAAGGCGAGTAACGCTGAGAAATTATTTTACCTTACGCAAAAAACTACGGGGGAGGCTAGAGAAATCGTAAAGAAGACTCCACTGACCCATCAAGGCTTTGACTTGGCATGGAAGACTTGTGTTACGAGGTATGAGAACCGTAGAGTCCTGGTAAACGGCCAGTTGAAAATCTTATTCAACCAAAGTTATTTAATTAGTTTGGCTAAGTTCATTTTTAATTTAATCTTTTTTATTTAAGAAAGAAATTCTAAAGCATGAACATTCAAATAAAAATTTGGCTGTACGGAAGGTTGAAGTGCCAGCTGTTTCGTGACCACCAAGTCTACTCATCAGAGTCCTTTAGCCACACTACCACTGACAGTGGCCACAACACTGTAGCGAAAATCCTACTAATATTAGTAAGCTCAACTAGCAGACTGTCGCCATCTTGTGGTGAGTCGCACCTTATTGAGCTTTTTCTAAATGTTCGGAACTTCACTAACTGTCTTCTCTTAGCATGTTCAACTATTTTAAGCTTTTTCCATTTCAGTCTTACCAGCGTGGAATATCATTGATATTCTCAATGCTGGGATTTATTGAATGTTTATTTTGCCCAAGTTTTTGGAACAGTACACATTCATGTTTTAGCTAAGTACCTTTAGAGTTTTTTAATAATTGAGTTATGAATTTTCACTCATAACTCAATTATTAATCTTATTCAATCTTAAGGTTATTTCCGTAGAATCTGGAGAAGCTCTCAAACAAATCCAAAGAAGCATTAATTCGTGTATTTCTATACTCAAACTGTACAATATTAATGTCGATAGCTGCGATCCCATTTTTATATGTACAAATCACCTTCCGGCGACCACGTTGACATTGTGGGAACATCAGCTTAAGAACAAAACTGAGATTCCAAAGTGGCCTGAGTTGGAGGCATTTCTTAAAAATCGCTATAGGATCTTAGAGTCGGTTTCGGAAATTCGTAACACAGGCAATTTTAGTGAAGGTAGATCTAAATTAAAGACCACCTCTAATGCAAAATCAAACAAAAAAGTTCATAGTTTTCAAGTGAATATTTCGGGTCTAAAGTGCAAATTATGTCCTAATGAGAGCCATGCTATTCGATAGTGTCCGAAATTCCTTCAGATGGATTATAATCAGAGATTTAACGAGATCAAGAAAGAAGGTCTGTGCTTTAATTGTTTTTCAGGAACACACAGTGTTCGCAATTGTACAAGCAAACATAATTGTCTCAATCCTAATTCTATTCCTTACACTCAATCAAATTCTAATGGTATACAGTCCACAAACCCTTCAACTTCTCGTGTTACAGTACTTTTCGTTTATAGTCACTACTGTTTATAGTCACATTATCCATATAGTCCATTTTATCTGTATTTATTGCTTCAATTACCAAATTTCATAGAAAATATTCATGTTATAGTCCAATTAGCGATATAAGTACATTTGGCATATATGCCTTCAGTTCACAAAGACAGAAATTCATACATACAATTTTCGTTAAAGTCACAATCGAAAAATTTACTAAATTGTTTAGTAGTTGTTTAATAGTTTAGAGCCATTTACAAAATTATTATGAAAGCATTGAATTGTTTAGTATTCCTGTCACCAACTCTCCACTAGAAGAAAATATTACTTTTAGTCTTTTGTACCAGGGATGAAATACCTTGTTATTAACTTTTGCATGCGAATTTGGTTATATACCTCTGAATGGCATATATGAAAATTAGGCTTATAGTCACATTAGCGATGTAGTCTACAATTTGCGTGCAACTAATGGTTGTGACTATAAGCGAAAAGTACTGTTTCTAATCATGTTTTGCAGCTAACTGTAAAAGGGTCTTGCTAGGCACAGCCATGATAAATATTTGTCACCTGGGTGTGAGATATAGGGCACATGCTGTAATCGATTTGGGGTCGGAAGGAACTTTCCTGTCAGACCGCTTGTTTAACCGACTGAAGCTTCCTTTCCAACGCACAAAAGCTCAGATATCGGGATTAAACCCATCAGTTTCTGCCAATGTTGCACGAAAATGTTCTTTTGTTCTTGGAACAGAATTAGATAAGGAAGTACAGATCCCAGTAACAGCATTTGTGGCTCCTCAACTGTCAAACAGTCTTGCGTCTCATTCCATTCCTGGCACAACGTTTTCCACTCTTCCTGATATCCCACTCGCTGATCCAAATTTTCATTCTAGCTCAAATATTGATATTTTAATTGGCGGTGACATTTTTCTATTGATCATACGCTCTGGTATCAGGCATAATATGTGCGAAACATTAATTGCCCAGAAGACCATATTTGGATGGATTCTTACTGGTACAGTCCTCCAGAGCTGCTGTCCAGGTTTTAATATAAATTCATGCTTCTGTGAAATTTCTTTAGATAAAGAAATTTCACGCTTTTGGGAGGTGAAAAATCTTCCAAAGAAGAACTTTATATCCGGACTACAAGAATAAATTCAGATGGTCGATATATCGTATCGCTTCCTTTTAAAGAAACTTTTCCAGAGTCTCAATTTTTCCGTAATGAGGCCAGGCTCATTCGAAATCCCGAGTTAAAAGTCGAGTATGACAAAGTTGTTCGGGAGTATGAGGAACTTGGTCATATGACAAAAGTGCAGACAAGTAATATTTCCAAAACCCATGTAGGGTACTATTTGCCACATCATTCCGTCACCAAACTTGATAGCACCACTACAAAAGTTCGCGTAGCTTTCAACGCGTCTTCTTCTTCTTCCAATGGGCTGAGTTTGAATTCCTTATAGACTCAACAACATCTAACATCTACCATCAATTTGCGAATTTTCCCATAAGAATTATACAGGGCTGAACGGCCACCATATATCAACATAATTATAAAATGTTCCTATCTCAATTTGTTCCACCCACCATCATTCGATAAATTTAGTGTCATCACTAAAAAAAGGCATAATAAAGTGTACAGGAGGCTGCGTTACGTCTGCTACTTAGTTTTTGCTCTGGTAGTTTTGTGTATAATTACGTCAAGCACGTGTATTTTTTTGACAAGCATAATCTAATTATTGTTGTATTTGTTGCCCTCATATGGCCACCTGTGCATTAGCACTAATTGATGGTAGATTTTAGATGTTGTTGAGTGTGAAAAGCCTATTACTCCATGTTGGACCTATATTACAGAATGATTAAACATTACTGGTCATGAATTGGAGATTCTTCCGATTTGTGTTTAATGCAGATATCCAAAAAAAATTTATAGGCAGATTTTAGTTGATCCGAGTCAAACTCATTTCCAGAGGATTTTATTCCGAGATGATCCAAAAAGTGAGTTATCAGATTATGAAATAGAAACTGTCACGTTCGGTGTGAATTGTGCACCATACCTCGCAATTCGAACATTGTTAAAGTTATCCGACGATGTTAAAGAAATTTATCGTAAAGCTAGCGCCATTCTCCACAATTCAATGTATGTGGATGATGTTTTAGCGGGAGCTCATTCAAAACGTGAGGCTATAAGTGCTAAAAATGAAAAACAATGCTAAAAATGAGCTTATCCATGCTTTGCAATCAGCTGGGCTCTCACTAAGAAAATGGGCATCTAAGGATATTTTGGCTGACATTACACCAGATCACCTTCTTCATGAAGATTTCTTGAAACTTGAAGATAACAGCTCTGCGAAAACTTTAGATGTCCGATGGAACGCGTGCTCTGACAAGTTTTATTTCGTTACAAGCCTAATTCCAGACGGCTCAAAATAACTAAAAGATGCGTTTTGTCCAAGATTGCTAAGCTGTTTGATCCGGCAGGCTGGTAAGCACCTTTCGTTGTGATTTCCAAAATCCTGATGCAAAAAATATGGATGGATGGAACTGAGTGGGATGAGGTTAGGCTTGCCAGACGGGCTTGAATGAGCTTGATTATCAAGATATTTTAGGTGCTGTCAAGTTATAAGCTAAAATGTAATTTGTCAATCTGAAATTATATTTTTAACAGATAAAAAGAAATAATATCAAAAGTTGTATGAAAAAATATTTTATAAATTTTTAGTCGAGTATACAATTACCAAAACTGTTTACAACTTAAAACAATGTTCTTCTCGGTCACCACTCATAATTTATTCAAATGTATTTTTATTGACAGTACCCATTATTGCTTGCGATAATAATATGTAGCTCTTGTTGTTTCTGCATATATTTTCCTCGTACAACTAGACTTAGAGCTGGCAAAAAACCAGCCAATGTAGCAAATGGTCGGGCGCGGATACAGGGGAGGAAAATGGGATATTTGCACCCCAAAACGAAAAAATATACTTCATTTCTATTGAGTTTCTAAAAGAAGTTTTGCAAAATAGTGTATCAGTTAAAAGTCCCCCCACCGAAAGCTCAAGCCTGTAAATGGTAAAGTAAGAAAATAAAAAACGTGATTGATTATGGAGCTCATGTATTGACTTTTATATTATTTTAAATTTCTATGAGAATTTAGGGTAGAAGTTCCCTAATGATCTGCACTAGCCACAGCGAAATGCGCATAGGAACTTGCTAATAGTCCTACAATAATCACCCTGCGGTAAATGTCGCACCAATCGTTTTGAACGTATTGTTCTTGAAGAGACACCATATCCGAGTTCAATCGCTGCTTTTCTGGTCGAACGATATCATCTGCCGTTTGAAAGGTTCAACGGGGATAAATGGTGCCACTTCAAGTTTCGGACCCGGTTTGATGGAGAAGGAGGGACCTTCACTGTGAAGGCCCGTATTGCAGACGATTTGCCTGAAAGGCCGCCGGCAAAACGCCTGGATCGTAGCGTCACTGACGCTTACCACAACTTGCGGCTGGCTGATCCGGATTTTTTGAAAGCCATACCATCAACTTTGTGTTGGGAGCGGATGTGTATCCCAGGTTGATCCGGAGCGCTCTACAAACAGCCTCTATTGGATCCCCACTGGCGCAGGACACTGTACTGGGATGGGTGATCATAGGGAAATTTGCCGTTTAAGAATTTTCACATTCACATTTTTCAATCATACCATAACATTTTTTTTATATAATTATATGTATTGTATTAATTTACTTTTATACTCATATTCATACAATTACATTTGAAATTTATCTTTTTTACACTATTTGAGTTATAAATTGTATTATACATTATACAACATACATGTATTTCACATTCCTTTTTTTTCATATATCATTGTAGACCAGCCCTCGTTACTATTGCAATATAGCAAGAGGGCGGGATGTTTACGCACGGTAACACCGTGTTGTTCTCTTTTGTTTTCCTTTAGCTTCGAGCTAAAGAATTTTTTTCTATATCAGTCAGTTGCAATGGACATAAAACAATAGTGGACAGCGAAATACTTAACTACATATAAATAAAAGTTAAATAAAATATAAAATGTCTCAAAAAAGTTAAAAAGGGCAAAAGAAATAAAATTTTAAAAGAAATAAAGAGTTATTTAAAACCAAAAACAATACAACGCTTTAAATTATTTATAAAAACCTTACCCTACGTCTATACCTGATATATTTTTACCATGACAAATGTCAAATTCCATATAGGAAAACCCGCTAAAATAAAACAAATTATTTTTCAATATAAAGTTCGACTTTTGTCATGATAAAAATATATCAGGTATAGACGTAGGGTTAATTGGGAATTATATCGAAATTATTGTGTGTTTGGCTGCGAGTGTATTATATTGCTACCCATTCTGAATATTTGTTTTATTTATATTTTTATTCGAGTTTGTGTAAAAAAGGCTTAAGTTTAAAACAACAAAAACAAAATATTAAATTCTGAAACTAGATTATATTTGCATAAGCTGCGGACAGCCTTATAAAATATATTGTACAACTAACTAAAGTGGAAAAAGGCAGCAGCAACGCTAGTGGAAATCAATTGATACAAAACATCACCAATATAGAAAAAACTAACCGCAGAAGAAATTTTTCTCCAGCATAGAAAATATCCCCTAGGTAAAGAAAAAGGAACCATCGTCCAACTTTAACAACAGCCACACCAATAACCATCCATAAACCGGTGTCATCAGATTTCTATATATATCCAAAAAGTCCAACCCCCGTGTGCCCTGCACTCATATTTTGTTATATTGTCAAGACTGTTTTTGTTTTGTAGCCAACAAAAGTAGAATTTAATTTATTTACACGACAAAAGTAGCATGGACAACAACCTGTAATCGTGTAGCCGTGAAAATAATCATTTTCGTATATACACATGTATTCTATTTTTGACATTTTGTATTCGGTAGCTTGCTGTGGTGACTGTGCTTATAACCTAAAGGTACGGTCACATTTTGCAAATATTTGCCGAAAAAAACGTGACCAACAGACAAGCTAAAAGTGTATTCCCTTTAATTCCAATATTGAGCAAAAGTAGTGGTTACGCCTTTTTGGGAAAATATTTGCCAAGTGTAACCGTACCTTAAGTGTAGCCTTCGCATACCAACAAATTAAAGTCTGCTATACTTATTGCTTCTGCGTTACCAGATTTTTATATGTTTTTGGAACTACTTTATATGGTTACCATAAATAAATTTATTCTTAAAAAACATTTTTATTTATTACAAAAATATAAACGAATTACATGCAATTGAAATTTATGAAAAAAAGCTAGAAAAAAGAGCTAAAAGCTAATAGCCCAATTCACTATATCGGTTTTGCACGTTTCCCGACAAATATTTGGTTGAGTGCTTATTTTTACCCGACTGCGCTACGCAAAGAAGGGTATTGTGTTTATTATCCTATATATATATATATATATATATATATATATATATATATATATATATATATATATATATATATATATATATATGTATGTATGTGTGCTTCTTCGCGGCACTATATAAACCGAACGCGTGGGCCGATTTGGACGATTCTTACGCCAATCGAGTTATCTTAATCCTGCGAGTGCCACTAAAAATATGACAGTAGTCAAAATTCAATAAGGCGGCCAATAGACGCCATTTTGTGAAAACGAAAAAAAGAAAAAGTCGGCGACCTATATGGTTTTCATTCGACAGGTATTTGAAAATAATCTTTAGGTATCACTTATCGTTTTTCATTTGGAATGACCATTTAGCATCTGTGGCGGTTTAATGTTGTTTATCAACCAAAACCCCCAATTGCGAAAGAAGGTAACTTTTAACAAAAAATCTAAAACCAAGCTGTCTGTATACGAAAACTAAAAAGAAAACAAATAATAAATAAAAAAAAACAAAAAAAAAACCCGACTGCGTGAAAAACTAAAAGAAAAAAAAACAAGTGCACTGTGCAGAACAAAGCGACTTTACAGTCGGGAAGCATTAAAAATCGAATCTTCAAATCTTTGCAATAATGGTTCGCGGATGTAAAAGTCGCTGTGTTCCGCACAGTGGACTTGGTTTTTTTTAGTTTTTTTACGCAGTCAAAATAAAAACATTTTAATATTGAAATCAGCCCCCTTATTCTGTAATTCGCTAAAACTAAATCTAAATCTCGATCGCTAAAATGCTGAAAAATACAAAATTTACAATTTTCGGCGATGACATGAAACACTAAAATTTTGGCGAATTAAATTTTTAAGACATTGCCTTATTTTGCAATATACGTTGCAAAATTGCACTCGTAGCTAAAAACCGATAAATCTACTTTAGAGATTTTTAGCGGTAGAGATTTAGCTTTAGCGAGTTACAGAATAAGGGGGCAGATAAAGGTAACACCACAGTAGCAGTTGAAAAGTCAGAATATATAACGAAAATGAGAAACATTGTGCAGGACATGTGCACTTACAATCGCTTAAAAACTGACCCTACAACAAAATTACAAACAGAATATAATTGATGCGATGGAAAAATACAAATTACTCACCAATGTAGCTACCGCACCAAGGCTCTATGGACTCCTTAAAGTGCTCAAAGATGGTATGCCGCTAAGACCTACATATATGATCATCTATAAACTCAAGCTCATATCGTTTATGCAGATACATAGTAAATATTCTAAAACAATCTTAACAAGGAACTCGAAATACAACGTAAAAATTATCGTATCTAAACGTACAAGTAATAAAACAACAAAACAAAGTAACTATAAAATGGTTTCAAAAACCAACTGCCTCTGTACGCGTCATAAACTTCTATTCGAATCATCCAAAACACGTTTAATTTAATACAGCACAATATTTCGCAGAAAGGGTGCTTCAAATAAGTGATGAAGTTTACCATAAAAAAAACAAACCACAAATCCGAAAAAAATTGTTTTCCATACTTAATGACAACAAACATCATCAAGAATGCAATAAAAAAATCTAAATAAAATTCCTGTAATAAAAACGAAAAAAATATTCAAGTCGATGATACATGTCCCTGGGCTTTCTGAGAGAATTACATATTCAAACATTTTTGACGAACAAAACGTTAACATATCTTTGAGAACTGATAATATCTTAAATATGCTGTTTTCTAATACAAAAACAAAAATAGATATACATATTAGATAAATCTGATGTAATTTACAAAATTCCATGCAACCACGGTAGCCAGATTTGACGATTTATCGTCATTTTGACGATTTTGATAATTACTTGAAAATTGTGGTGTTTTGAGATATGGCTATGTTACATTAATAGAGCGATACGTATGTGCATAAGCACATAAAGAATTTAAATGCTGCAAGTTATTGGTATTGCAGTTTTAAATTAATATTGATAAAATTTTGTGAATACATGAAGGGCTTTAATACGTAAGCCAAATAAAATCAAAAATTGGTTTTATGTGCTCATTCTCTTGCTAGGTGCCACAGATTTGCATCCTAGAGAAAATTTTTGATAAATTCTAGTATTTTTCAAATAATTATGCTGCGTATTTAAAGTAGAAAATTCCAATATCCATGCAATTTAAAATTTTGTTTAAACTTAAAAGCCGATCTATTCAATATTTTGTTTTTCACTAAGCCTCTCATACATATTTTAAGTAATGTTTATGTATGTATATAATTTTTTCTAAAAAATACACTAAATACTGTTTACTTTATGTACAAATTGTTAATTTATTTGTTATGTTATTCATAATAAATTATTACTCTCTGTATAACGCTGATTTCTATACAAAATTTGTTTTATCAACATCGAAAAAAGTGTTTTTTTTACTTTTTACGAATTTTTGATGATTTCGAACAATTTTTGACGTTTTTGCGGCCGAAATTTGACGAATTCATCCCTATTTCATCTTAAAATGCATGCAACGGAGATGAGTCTGACGTATATGTTGGATCGACGAAGTCAAAATTAAAAGCGAGATTAACTGCACACAAGTCAAACTACAAAACACGAAAAGGTATAACAGACCAAAAAACAGCACTAGCAGCCAATTATGCACTGAACGGTCTCACTAACTACAATAATAACTATTAAACTAAATACTATGATATTACTTGCATGCCATTTATAAAAATAAAACAAGAAATGTAAGAATTGCTATAAAAACAGTTTAACTTTGAACAAAAATTAAAATTAAACCAATTCAAGCTGAAAATGTTCCGAACAAAATTATTTCTCTGCTTTTCTCTCTCTCAAGAAGATAGACGCAAACTACATATAAAAAAATTTTGTCCGGACAAAAATTTTGTTCGGAAACAATGGGTGAATCCACCTTAATACTCCCGCGAACATCCGTATGAACTATAAAACAGATACTGAAAATTGCGCTCATTCATACAGACATATGTATATTATCAAAATATAAACAAAGGAGCTTTTAGTGAGCTTTGCATTCTTGAAGAAAGTGGACGGCTTTACTCTACATTGTAAGGCAATAATAACTTTATTGTAAAAAAATACATAAATAATTGTTTTTGGTTTCTTTTTAATTTTCATATTAACTTTTTGCATGCCGTCTACATTAGACATGAAATGCTGTTAAGACATGATGTTATAAAAGCGTTGTTAGAACAAATGCTCTAACTTCCATGTTAAAACATGAAGAAATCATTAACGTGAGCAGTCTACACTTAACATTAACATGATGTTAGGTGTTAATGTTAGTCATTTCATGTCTAATGTAGACGTGGGGTAACATCAGTGATGTCAATGTTTTTGTAATTTTTTTTTTACATTTTAGTTTTTTTCCTGAAAAAGATCACCGACGGTGATTGAAATATTGAAAATAAAATATAATATTTGATAAAACGAAAAATAAGAGTAATAAAAAAACAGTGACCTTTAGCTTGGGTTTGGCAATGGGGGATTCCCGGGCGGGAATTCCCGGGAAAAGTCTACTTTTAATTTCCCGTTTTCCCGGAAAAATCTCAAAATTTTCCCGTAAAAGTAAACGTTATTTCATAAATATATGGACTTTTTTGACATACATATTCATAAAATGGCGTAAGTGACCGCCAAATTTATTTTGATTCATACAAGAAATTTCTATTATAATCCTGTTTTTAACCGACTTAAAAAAAGAAGAAAGGTTATTATTCGTCATGTATATATTTTATTTTTTATTTCTATGGATGTTCTCTCAAAACTCTGCTATTTATAAACCGATTTCGGATTTTTTTCTTTATTTAATAGGATGTACTTCCATATTGATCCCGTTGAAAAGTGGGTGTGGTCACGCCCTTACTAAGTAAACACACATGCCTTTTCATCTACTCCTAGTCTACCGATTCCTATGAAACTTTGCACACACATTAAGCTTCTCTTTGCATACTACATCACGATTAAAAAAGTGGGCAGTGCCATGCCCATGTAAAGTAAATGTCCATTTTCAACAACTTCTACTTAATCGGTTCTTGTGAAACTTTGCATACACATTTAGTTATTGCTACAATACAACATTATGGTTAAAAAAGTGGGCAGTGCCACGCCCATGAAAAGTAAATATTCATTTATACATCTTCTACTTCATCGATTCTTATGAAACTTCGCACACAATTAGTTTTCGTGAAAGTAAAGCATTATGATAAAAATTATGGACAGTGCCACGCATATTTTGTACTCGGTTTTTTTTTGCAAGAATTATTCTTTAATATCAAAATTTTCAATGTTTTTGAAATATTACAAAAGTTCGTTTGACTGACTGTACGACTAAATTTACACTATGAAATTGTTTGAGTTCTCTTTTAAAGTTGCTATGTTTTTCATCGTCTGTTTAAATAATAATACCCTGTCTATCGATGTCGAAGGACATTTTTCATTCTTACAATTTCATTTGAAACAAAAACAAATTCTAAAACTTTGTCCTTGTTTCAATGTAACTGTAAGAAGGAAAGAATTCTTTCGACATGATAAACAGGCAGTAAAATGTTCATACCGATTTTCGAAAAAAATTATGGGTCCACACTGCAGACAAACCCTTTCGAACAAAAAAGAATGTTGAAAATCAGTTCACAAATGACAGAGTTATGCGTCTACAAACATAAAAAATAAAAATACACACGAATTCATAACCTCCTTCTTTTTTGAAGTCGGTTAAAAAATGGTATGCCAGTTTCAAAACTTCTTCCATATTTTGTATATAAAACTAGGATGTTATTAAAAATAAAAAGCGTTTTCATATTTTTAGCTGGCTGCCAATATTGACGATAGATAAATGAAAAGAAATAATAAGGCACACAAAATTATTCATCAAGCCAATAATAAAATTTTAAATAAACTTCAAAAAGAATGAGTGTACAAAGAATGAGTATCTTCTTCAAAGATGTAGGAAATACATATATTATGTATAACTATGTATTTTTCAAATGTACCATAAAAAAGAACTACTTTTACTTATTTCTTAATTTATTATTTGTAGATTAATTATGAACTAAAATTTTTTCAAAATACATACATTTGAAATTTAAATACAAAAATTAAATTAAATAAGCAAACCAACTCTGTTTACTTTTCTTGTTGAAGCAATAGATGCGTTCGACTACCCAAAAGTTTTTACTATTATCCACCGGATCTATTGAAAAAGTAAGCAAACAGGCCTACTATTAGTTTGTATTTTATTTTCATGTTTGTTTTATACACTCTCACACAGAAAAAAATACACAATAATTATATTCAATAAAACCATGTTATTAAAAAAATATGAATTTCAATAACATTTATCTTTAACATAATAAAATATTTCGTTGTAAGTATTTCTTTTCCATGCCGGTTATTTCTTTTCTTTTTATACATTAGTACTTAAAACAAGTTGTATCCCATAAAAAAGTAAATGGGATATGGCTCAGCTATAGAGTGTATGCTTTACGTCCGGAAAGCCTGGGTTCGTATTCCAGCCATGTCAATATTTTTTTAATTTATATATATATATTTTTATTTTGAAATAATTTTGTTATCAATATAGGCGAATTCTTTATCACAGCAAATTTGAAAAAAAATTATTGAATACCGGGATTTTTGTTATCAAAAACGAAACTTATTTTTTTCTGTGCAGAGAGTCTCTCTGAGTAATTTTGTTAATTGCATATATGCTAGACAAGTTTCCTATAGTTCTTAGTATTGCATATCTGCTACTGTGCAGGAAATGTAAGTTTCTTATGTTTTGTAATTGTTGTGTTGCATATTGTAGCATATATCGTAGACTTGCAAGAGCTGCAAAGTGTGCAATAGCAGTTTCCTACGAAGAGTGATTTCCCCTACTATTTGTAGGAAACTGCTGTTGCAGTGGCAACTCCATTATGCTATGTAGTTGTTACCAGTATTTGGAACCAGTTTCGCGGCCAGTATTTTTTCAGTTTCGAAAATTTTTGTTTTACCTCCAAGCATTGACTTTTGTTATTCAAAGCATTGATGTGCATGGCGCGCCATAAGGAACTTACATTCCAAAAACTATCAGCTGTGGAACCAATTTTACCTGTTAAATGAATATACCTTGGTAACTACTAAGAAGTTTAAAGCTAAAGTAAAATATTTTTTGCATACTGCCGTTAGAGAATAGAAAAAAATACTCAGCCTGATATTAGTCGGAAAATGTGCAAAGCCGACATAGGGAATTGGGCTATTAATTAGCACATTTGAAAAATATATACATGGCTGATTATCATTTTAAATGCTTTTTTCGTGTCCGTTGAAAATATAGTAAAATATTTCATAAAATAAAACTGCTTTAGACTATAAATAAATGTACATAAGTTTTTTTTTGTGTAAAGCGCAGTATTCCCGGTCAAAATGCATGACACAAGCATTCTGTACGTGTGCATGAAGCTATTACCATACACATACAAGCATAGCACTGGGTGTGGAATTTATGTTATAATGAACCACATGTCAAATTGCATATAAAAATATTTTTATGTCCAAAGTTTGAACGCTCTAAGTATGAAAAACACTACTATATGAGTTTACCTTGTTATTGTTTTTCTTTAGTACCTGCATGACCTATTACGAATACACGTTCATGCAAGCGAAAAATCATAAGATAAACTAAAATTATCTTATTATAAGTTAAGTGCAACCTAAATGTCAAATTACATATAAAAGCTTTTTTCGTACAGAGTTTGACAGTTCTATTTATAACCGACTGCTTTGAATAGCTTATCTTGTTATGACTGTGATGCATACATGTTTGTACGCTTACCAATTACACGTGCAAAATAAAAGTGCTATGTAAGCTAAAAATCAAAAATGTTTGATTTTGCTTCAAGCATCGTTGGTGTGACGCAAAAAGACAAAATTTCACTAATACTACTACCATGCTTATCATGCATTTTGACCGTGAATACTGCGCTTAAGACTCACTGTCCATTATGTGTTAAGGGCAATATACACAGTCAACATGCTTGACAAGCGTGGTAATAGTATGTGTGAAATTTCGATAGTACTAGTGATACCGACGACGCTTGATGGAAAATCTACTTGGTTTTGATTTTTCGTCAAGCACACGTACACAAATCTGACATCAAGCTGATTGATTGTGTATTATGCCCTTTAAAAACGAAGAACGAAAATACTGTTTATAATCTCATCAGATCAAAAGCATCAGCTGGCATATGTTTGAATTTTTCTTAAGCCCGAAGTGACCCACACTGGGGTCTTCTGGCTCCGGTCTCTTTTGAGCTACAAATTCTGAACTCAAACTGCAGATTTATTAAATTTTTTCTCCAAAATCTTCCACTGTGCGCGATATACTTTTACGATAAGATTAATTACTTTCTTTATGCACATATATACCTGTGGCTTTATTTGATAACCACCCTGTCGGAAAATCACTAGTCGACTACAAATATAATCAATTTGTAGTTAACGTTTCTTAGACTAACCAAAAGCTAACTAAGTACATACAATGTAATCCAGAATGACATGCAGATAATCAATTATTAATTTGAGTACATAATCGGCTTTGGTGAGAGCCAACAACTTTACTCTCAGCTATTTTGAAACTCATTTCATATTAGCTTTTTGCTGTTATTATTTTAAATGGTACCTTGGCTGGGTGGTTAGCGCGTTGACTATAAAACGTGTGATACATAGCTCAAACCCCAGCAACAACTTTTTTGCAAGTATACTAACTACCAGATGAATTAAATAAAGTCAACTTTAAGTTAGTTGAAAAGTAGTGCAGAGTGGGACAATTGACTACCGCCTAGGATATCGTAATGTTAAAATAGTTAATTGTTTCCATTGAAAAGTAATCCAAGTGTCAGTCAGAACTAGTAGCAAAATAGTTAGCTTAAAGTTAATTTAAAGTTAACTACGTTTCCGACAGGGCACGTATGTGTGACATACATACATATGTATATACAAAATACGTACTACATAAGCCGTTATCAACGAAAACCACAGAATAATAAATATCAATAAGAAATCGTGTTATACTATCAGCTTACGTTGGGTTTTTTTTCGCTCTTGTTTTTCAGTTTCAGCTAGTAACCTGAGAACACAACTACTGCCATCATCAACTTCGTGTGGTAATACTAGAAAGTTTCACCAGACAATTCGATTGTATTCTGTACAAAGCCAACGAAAAATGGGACGTCTTGGTAAAGTTGATCCAAGTTCATTCTCTCAGCCAGACCTGATAACCACTCAACACAGTATCTTAAACTGGAAAGTAGACTTTGAAAACACCAAGTTGAAGGGGTCAGTTACTCATCGCTTTCACGTTTTGGAAAATAATTTACAAACAATTGTAAGTATCTCTGTACATTAGTGTGGAGCGATTTTTTTTATTTAGCAACCGCTTTGGAATACCTGTAAAAAGTTGCTCTTTCCATAAAGGTTCCATTAGACGTGTCATACCATAACACCATAGCCATAACCGTTGCCATAGTCATAACCATACTTACTGCCTTCGATTAGTTTTGCCTTAACCATAAGCAGTTTGTTTTCATTCATTTTATTAGAAAATACATATATTCAAATATAAAATCTACGAATACACAAAGAAGCACAACCAAAAATATAAATAAAAAAATTCATCGAATATAAAAATTAAAACAAAACAGAAAAATGTACAATAAATTCGTTCTCTCAGCTTATGGTTATGACAGAAAATCAAAATTCAATTGGTTTCTATGGTTATGGTTATGACTATGGCGTTATGGCAAGTCACCTATAATCAATTATATTGTTGTAAATAAGGTTGGTTCGAACAGCTGTTTTCTATGGTTATGGTTATGGCACGTTTAATTGAACCTTAACTCCCAAATATACACAGAAAATTTCATTTGGCATATGATATATTAGGGGTGCCCCCAACATCATTAAGTTTGGCTAAATTCTTCAATTTAGTCAACAAATCACAAATATTTTATTAACGCTAAATGTCATTCTGAGTGTTGTCCTGTTAATATAAAATAGAAAACGTCAATCTTGAAACGTGCGTGTTGAGACTCGGATTTGTCGGACACAGAGGAGGGGATTTCTCAACTCTTCAAACGTTATTCCAACGATATCAGTCAAATCTCACACGTACTATTCAGCGATGCAATTTTTAGTCTTTTTTACGATATGACAAAAAACGATATGACATACTGTGTTGTCATATCGTAAGTTTTTTACGATATGACAATACTAAGATAGCCATACACGCGTAGCTGGCAGAAATGCCGATTTTTTTAGAAATGACAAAGGACGATATGACATACTGTGTTGTCATAAGTAAGTTTTGTGCGATACGACTACACTGAGAAAGCCATACACCGTACATGGCTTTCTCAGTGTTGTCATATCGTAAAAAACTTACGATATGACAACACAGTATGTCACATAGTTTTTTGTCATATCGTAAAAAAATCCTAAAAATGGCATCGCTGTCCATCACATACTTAAAGCTTTTAAGTTAATTTAATAACCAACGTGTAAAGATAAAGGAATATATTCCAATCGAATCTATCAAGTGAAATAGTACTACTATTTCACTTGTGCGACCCTTTCAATTTCACGGCCGAGATGAAGAAATAAGATACATGTAAGTATTGTTTTCAATTTCCTATTTACGGTTTAAGTAATTATTGTAATACTTTTGCACATATTAGTTCTCTTTATTACAGTAAAATTTCTCAAGTCAAAACACGACCCAGGAAGACCTGTCCTGTGTTTGTTTTACCACAGAAGATACCAGTATCTTAATTACCAACTTATGAAAAATTATCTATTAATTAAAGCCTGATAAAACAGCAAAAGAGTCGACCGTTCGTGATGTATCCGAAAGATTCGCGCAGAAAATTTTAGAAATTTAGCATAGGTACAATAACACTACAACTTATACGTTCCTAAAATGACAAATATAGAAGCTTAATGAAACATTATCAAGGCCGTCAAAGAAACAAAATTACCAAGAAAATATAAACAGGTTTATAACTGGGTCTCACAAATTATTTAATGTTTGCAGTTGCAAACTTATCTCAAAAGAAGAAAGGAAATAATAAGGTTTATAGCGTACCATAGAGATAACTAATTTTGACAAACCGTGTTGTTCTCGTTGGTTACCTGATGACTTGACAATCGAAAGGAACAGTTCAAGCGATAGCGTAGCTTCCACTTCTTACTTTGAAACGCCAAAACAAATAGTTGCGCCGCCACCGAAAAGAAAGAGAATTTTAAAAGATGTTGGCATTATTTTAGAAAACGAGCCAAATGGTGTCATTGATCGTTGAAAGATGCTCCGAAAAAGAACTGAGGTCTGAGCAGCTTTACAGGATGCATATAGCAAAAAATCCGACGAGTACTAGAATACCATTATGTAATTTTATCAGAACCAGGAAGAGACTATTTCGGGCATACCACGTGTGAGTTTGGAACTTCCAAAAGTATTAAAGATACTATACTAAATAACTTAAAATCCAAATTGGTGAAAATCAGTGAAATAGTTGTTGTTGGTTGCGATGGAACAGTAGTAAACACAGGCTTTAAAGCTGGTATTATTCGTTTGATGGTGCCATTAGGTCTCAATTAAACAAATGTGAAATAATGCCAATAGCCGAATTCACCTTCTTTCGTACAATATTTACCTGAAGGAGTGATTTGAGTACCGACCAAAAATATCTTTACGATATTATGACCGCTATCAGAACTGGTGTGTTTTCTTCAGATTTAGGTAATATTGAATCTGGATCTCTCAACCATTCTAGATGGCTCATAACACCAATCGAATTCTAAGATTATATGCTACTTGTAATAAACTCAACTTAGTTAAACACAGTGTTTATTAAAATATTTATTTGCTGACGTGGTCTTTATTCTTGCTTGTACAAAACTTGAGTAAAGATAACACATAATTTGGATAATCATTATACTTAGTGAATACTTAACTTAACGGGTATAACGGCTTTGCTACACATTGTACTTTCAGTAATTATGATAAATACATATACAGTAGGTACCGGATATAAGCACATCACATATAAGAAAATTCGCTTATAAGTAAGTGGATCAAAAACACCGTGTCTTTTTCTGTACTTTCCATAAAAATGTTCTATAAAAGAAAATCGTATATAAGAAAAAACCTGATATAAGAAACTTTTTTCAAACACCAAAGATGATAAATGCTATGAAAAAAGATTTTATATAAGAAATTTTTATAGTGCAAAGTGAGATATTTAAGTTAGCTTTTTATACGAATTGTTTCGCATACATAATAAAAAAAATTTTAACTGTCGAACTTAATTTGTTTTACTGTTTATAGAAAAATATTACATATGTATGCTTTATTGAATACACACTTATAAGAAAAATTGTTTCTTATATCCATATATATGTTTATAAAAAAAAATTTCTTATGAACAATAATTGCTTATAAGAAAAAACCGCATATAAGAAACAATTTTGTACCATTTTTAAAGTTTCTTATATCCGATATGTACTGTATTGGGATAATGCATTTATTGGGAGAATACATGTACATAAATGCATACATTTATTGGGAAAATGCAGTGTACTAAAGTGCCATACTAATGCCTTTAATAGAATGCAATCACTCCCTTGTACTCTGGAAATTATTTTAATCACTGTGCAGCAATACCACACTACTAAACTGGATCCCGAAGAAAAATGTGTGATATTAGCCACATACGTGCTGAGAGTTTATGGTCCGATGTGGTTTACAATAAAATGTAATCCCTCGTGTATAAACGGAGTTAAGTACCTGTGGCAAACAATTAGTCTTAGCAGCTATTTGATGCCGATTTAAAGAAGATCATTGACAAGGTAATCCACCGAAATGGATATTTCGGTCACCCAGAAAATCTTTATATTGCTGTGCAGGTATATCGATGAATTTTAAAGGCATGAACTGAGAATGGCCCAGGACTTCGAACGTTTAAAATGCCTACAATTAATTTCGATGCTGATGACTATACCCACATTATGACGTAGCGGCTGCCTTTAAATATAACTGATGAAGACTTGAAAGCAGATGACATAAAATTATAGATTTTCATGTCACATTGAAGCCGTAACATAAAATGTAAGATGAGGTTGTCAAATTCAATCGCAGAGAGAATTATGTTACGTGAAGACTTCAAATTAGTGTTATCTTAATGTTATAAGAATGTATATGAGAGCGTCGTTATGAGAAATTTTGTAACAACGATCTTATAAGATGAACTGTCAAAAAACACACGTACATGAAAATAAATTGGTGTGCATGTGTGATTGCTTATTTAAATAAATGAAAAGTGATGTTTTTGATAAAAATTCTTTGTTCTATAAATTAATAAATGTGTTTGTTTAATTGATTTAGAAATTAAAATTTGTGTGAAAAATGAAAAATAAAATATCTAATTGTGCAAAAGTAGAACATGTTAATTAGATGAGCATTTGCATAAAATGAAATCTTATAGGAAAAGCGAAATTACGTTTACCCCAAGTATGAGATTAAGAAAAAATCGACATTTTGTTTTTATTATTCTGCCGGCATTTCCTCTCATGTTTTCTCAAAGTTAATGTCTCGCGAAGACGCTGTGTAACGTATCAGATAGTCTTAAGACAACATGAAATAATCTCGTATGTGATGGAAATTGATCGATTTCAAATCTCTCGATTTCATAAAACTATAATTAATTTGTTACTTTATTCGACCTTACACTGGATGAATATTATTTATTATTTGGGCTCAAGGTCACTGTTTTTATTATTAATAAAACTCTTATTTTTCGTTTTATCAAATATTATTTATTTAATTTTCGATATTTCAATCACCGTCGGTGATTTCTTCAGGAAAAACTAAAAACAAAAATGTCCAAAAAAAACATTAACATCACTGATGTAAACAAAAGTTAATGCAAAAAAACAGCAAGAATCTAAAAACAATTACATATTTATCTACTTATTACAATAAAAAAGTTATTATTATTATTGCCTTACAATGCAGAGTAAAGCTGTCCAATTTCTTAGAGAATGCAAAGCTCACTAAAAGCTCCTTTGTTTATATTTTGATAAAATAGGTCTGTATGAATGCGCGCAATTTTCAGTATCTGTTTTATAGTTCATACGGATGTTCGCGGGAGTATTAATTATGTGCAGCATTTCTATTGTATATCTTTTCTTATAATTATTCTCCTGTTGTAATATTGTTGTATTTTCGATATTGGGAGAGTGACCGTTCTGTGCACAGTGGGCTGCCAGTGCTGTTTTTTGGTCTGTTGTACCTTTTCGAGTTTTGTAGTCTGACTTGTGTGCAGCTAATCTTGTTTTTAATTTTGACTTCGTCGTTCCAACATATACTTTGTTACATATGTCAGACCCGTCTCCGTTGCATGGAATTTTGTAAATTGCTGTTTTTTTGCATTAACTTTTGTTTACATCAGTGACGTTAATGTTTTTTTTTGACATTTTTGTTTTTAGTCTTTCCTGAAGAAGATCACCGACGGTGATATCGAAAATTAAATAAATAATATTTGATAAAACGAAAAACAAGAGTTTTATTAAAAATAAAAACAGCGACCTTGAGCCCAAATAATAAATAATATTCATAAAACTATAATAATAGCCAAATATGTCTTAAGTAAATCGCACGACACAGTGAACTCGAATTTACGATCAAATAAAATATTCTAAGCCTCGAAAACAATGAAAACATCAACAAGTTATTTTTCAGGATATTTTGTTTTCTGAAATCGACTCGATTTGAAATCGATCGATTTCCATCACATACCACAATAGGTGATTTTTTCTGGATTTTCGATTGTGTTGGGGCACCTCAAAACATCAAGACAAGTAACTAATTTGTCGTACGTTTAATTTACTTGTTGAAAGGCAACTTTATATTGCTATGCCGCTGAAAAGAAAATATTTTTTAATTCGGAAGTTATTATTATTCGGCTTAAGTTCGCAATAATTGAATTAATGTAAGTTAATTTTTTTTTAAGAGTGGAATATTAGAATATCTAATCAGACTAGCAGAAAGGACTAGTACTACTAATTTCGACAGCTACGCTGTCATCATCAGCGTCCTTTGTTCGCTTTTACCACATTTGATCGTGGATACTAGTATTAATAAAACATCAGCTATTTAACCAAATTTTATGAGGAAATAGAATATGAGTTATCCTATTCCTTTTATAAATTTATATATATATATATATGTATATATATATATATATATATATATATATATATATATATATACATATATATATATATATATATATATATATATATATATATATATATATATATATATATATATATATATATATATATATATATATATATATATATATATATATATATATATATATATATATATATATATATATATATATATATATATATATATATATAATGGGTGTTTTTTATTGAGGTATAGAACTTTAAGTTGGCATCACTTTTTTAACTGGCAGCCATTTTGTCAGCTGTCAAGTGATTAATATTTAGTTTGGTTTGCCATTTCATCATGAACAGGTTGACAAAAGAACAACGCTTGCAAATCGTGCAAATTTATTTCGAAAATAATGGTTCAGTTCGCGAAGTTTACCGCAAGCTCCGTCCATTTTATGGTCGACATAATCGTCCATCAGAGCAATTAATTCGGTTAACCATGGATCGTTTTCGCACTACGTTTACACTATGTGATAATACGCATCCGCAGAGACGTCGAACAGTGCGCACCGAAGAAACAATTGCCGCTGTAGAGCAAAGTGTTGAAGAGGACCCGAATGAATCGATTCGCCACCGTGCACAGCAATTGGAGCTTTGTCCATCAACTTTATGGAAGATTTTCCGCAAAGATCTTGTCTTGCGACCTTACAAGATCCAGCTTGTGCAAGAATTAAAGCCGCGAGACCATGCAATGCGTCGTGATTTTGGTGTATGGGCCGAAAATGAGATTGATCTCGATGCTGATTTTCATCGCAAAATTTTGTTCAGTGATGAGGTTCATTTTTGGTTGAATGGCTACGTCAACAAGCAAAATTGCCGCATTTGGAGTGAAGAGAATCCACATGAGACCCTTGAGACGCCATTACATCCACAAAAACTGACTGTTTGGTGTGCTCTATGGTCTGGTGGAGTCATTGGGCCATACTTCTTTCGAAATAATGCTGGAGAGTCAGTTACCGTTAATGGAGACCGGTATAGAGCCATGATAACCGACTATTTTGTTCCCGAATTGGATGGCATGAATGTGGATGAGTTGTGGTTCCAACAAGACGGCGCTACATGCCACACAGCGCACGTCACAATCGATTTATTGAAGGAAAGATTCGATGAGCGCATAATTTCGCGGAATGGACCTGTCAATTGGCCACCAAGATCGTGTGATTTGACACCATTGGATTATTTTCTTTGGGGATATGTGAAGTCGCTCGTCTACGCCAACAAACCAGAAACGTTAGGGGACTTGGAAGCCAACATTCGTGGCGTTATTGCCAACATACGGCCCCATATGCTCGAAAAAGTGGTTGAAAATTGGACCTGTAGAATTGGCTTTATTCGAGCCAGCCGCGGCGGCCACATGCCCGAAATCATATTTAAACATTAATGGCATAAAATTATCCTTCCAATAAAGCCAAATTGATGGACATTAAAACGATTTTCTTGTGTTTTATTTCAATTCGAAGTTCTATACCTCTAAAAAAACACCCGTTATTATTTATTTATTTTTTAATTTAATTTTTTTATATTTTATTTCTCTTGGTTTATCTATGCAGCTGTTAGATGTTCGAGATGTTACAATTTTAAAGGCCGAAATCGTTTGTGGAAATTCTTCTATACCTCTAAATTATTTTGTGAGCGATTCTGTTGATGATATTGGTGCTAAATTGACTTTAGAATTACCACAGGGTACAGCTACCGGAGAGTAAGTTCTTTTATTCGATAATATATTAATACTGCCTGTCCTGTAAATCGAATCGATTTAAAACTACTCGATGTAGAAAAATTAAATCCACTAATATCAAAAAATTTTCAGATGTTTTTTAGTTTTCTATATTTTTAGAGCTTAAAATATATCTGAAATTAATTTATTATATACAGGTATGTTCTGAAAATCACATGGTTTAAATTAAAGTTGTGCTGTTCATGAACGAACTTGTTCAATTGAACAGTTCAGTGGTATGAACGAGGTGTACTTGTTCAGTCTTTTTGTCCTCTTTGTTCATTTTATTCTTTCTATTTGATTAGACAAACGCTAAATTTCTTCGAAATACATTAATATTTCACAAAATATATCCATATCTGCTAAATAAAATAATTTGCATTAATATATTTGCTTTAAATTTGCTCTTTTAATCAAATTGCTTAAAATAAAATAATATCTCCCAGTATGTTTGAAAAGCTGTTCAATAGGTTGGAGCGTTAGATTTTTTTTGCGTATTTCAATTTCGAAGAGAAAAAAAAGGTTTCATTTTATTTTTAGATACATGGGAAAAATAATGAAAAAAATATTGGGACCTATTTTTAGCCCTCTACCGCAGCATCAAGATTTTAAATATGAGATCAAATTGATCAATTTGTGAAACACCATATGATGCAACATTATAGATTCTATATAGCTGTTATAACTCATTACACTCAAAATATCCACTATTTTACACATACAAGGTCAGATTTGAGACAAACTTAAGATGAAATCATGAAGGAGATTTTCGAACTTCTAAGTCTTTGTCATATCTTGCAAAAAAACATTTTCTAAGATAATTTGAGGTCGCTGAACACGAAAATGATATTAATTTATTTTTCTTTATGCGAGTTTTCCCGATATTTGCAAAAAACAAGTTTTTTTATTCGTTTTTTTTAGTTTTTTCGCTTGTTGGCGAAAATTCCGAGCACGGCTCATCAAAATAAAATAAATTGCACACTGTTGTATAGATATCTCTCCATTCTTTGATTCAATACATTGATTGTGCCGATAGTATAAAAAAGTATAGAGTTACAGGCCTTAAAAATAAAAAAAAAGTATATTTTAGACCCAAAAAACTATAATTTTGAATTGCTCCATTAAGATGAAAAAATATACTAAGTTATATTTTTTTCGGGCTGTCTTTCAAAGATAGTTTTGTGACGATCACATGATGGATGCAATTGCTAAATTCTGACAAAAAATAAGAAAGTTATTAGCCCTTAAGCGAAAACAGCCATATTAGTTTTTAGTTATTCTTCAGACAAAATTAATTTAAATCAGTTTGTACTAAAAAAAATTTTTTTATTGAAAATAATTTTGTATGGAAAATAAAATCAACTTTTTTCACTTAATGGCTTATAACTTTCTTATATTTTGTCAGATCTCCTCGATCTTAAACTTTTTTCATTCCGTACAAAAATGTTTTTTACGTGTAGCTTTAAAAAATTATTAAAATTAATTAATGAAGCAAATTAATGTAAAATTCATATAATTTCTCTAGCTACCAGCCGTGGTAGAGGGCTAAAAGATGTCGCAGAAAATTAAAAAAATTGTTTTTGTATATAATTTAGCATCATTCCGGATGTATTCGAAATTTATTGGATGACTTTTTTTTCCTTCATACACCAACGCTCCACTCTACTGTTCAATCATTCAATACACAAATAAAGTGAACAGCTGAACGAAAAGAACGAACTTGCTCATATTTTTGTTCTGAACAAAAATTAATAGTCACTAAAAAGAACGATTATGCCCAACTTTAGTTTAAATCACGTTATTTTAAAATCAGTAATGGTCAAGCAGATATATTTTGATTCTTTTTTTAAAATTTTTCTATTGTATAGAGCATCAAATATCATTTCTGAAAGAAACTTATCGTATATGATTTTAAAAACGTCTGCAGGACCATTATTGATTTTGAAATCGCATGTGACTTAAAACCATATGCTTTAAAATACATCAATGGAGTCATTATTTATTTTAGGAATACACGAAATTTACTCGGATTCGGTTTACAGAACAGGGTCGAATTGTTCTTATCTTTATTTTAATATTTCTGGGACTTTCATATCCAAAAGATTTTGTGGTATTAAACATTTTTTATTTACAATATTATGAAATATTATAAGTTTCTATTACTATGTTTATACGCAGGGCTTATTTGCAAATAAAAACGTAAAATGCTGCCAAATACTATTTAATTGTCATTTATTAAATCACTGAATATTTATCTATTTATTAATATTTTTTATCTATTTATTAACAAACATGTGTAAAGGTATACGGTGATTTTTTCACTTGTCCTTAAATCACGTCTTATTTTGTATGAGATTGAGCGGGGTAGAAAAAAAGACAAGATTTCTGTTTTCGAGATTTTTTTCAGATATTTTTTTAGTTCTATTTGCATTTTCTCTCTCTTATGTGACTGTGTTAGGGTTTTTGTTATTATGAACGAGTAAATAAAGCAAATTTTGAGAGTAATGTACAAAAAAGACATTAAATGATAAATCATTGTATAAATACAACAAGTTTTTGGTAGCAACTTTAAAAGAGAATTAAAAAAAGACATGTCTTGAAAATCACGGTGTAAATTGCGTGTTACAATAGAAATACATACTTGGAAGCACTGTTTTTATTTGAAAATAAGGGTAGAAATACAACATCGCGGCTGAGGGTCCGGTTTCCGTTTCTCAAAGAAATTACAAATTAAATGAACTGCGGTGGCGGATGCGGTTTTTTTTGCCATTATTTGAAATTTTCTACACAATTTGACTTATTTTCCCATAATTTTTTTTAGAATTTATACTAATTTAATTTAAAACTGTATAATTCAATAAACATTGTAAGTTTTTGGTTTATTTTTTCTAATTTAATTTTGTATTTATTTTTTTCATATTTTATTTTCTCTATTTCGTTGTCATGCACAACAAATTATTACCATTTTTATTTTTTGTTCACAAAAACATGAAAATTGTTGCTGACTATGGCCACAATTGGAAGAGAGTTATTAAAAAAATGAGAAAACGCAATGAAATTAAAATAGATTCTATTTTCATGCGGTTTCTTTGGAAGTTTTAAATTGTCAAATATTCATATAAAAAAAAGAAACGCAGCCGCAACCGTGAGGTTGTATTTCTACTCTAAGTCGTGCGTACTATATGTCATATATAAACTTTAAAAACTTGTAGCCACTAGCTAAAAAATTTTTAAATTATACAAAGTTCATATTTGTACACCCTCAACTTTTAAAAAAGAAGACATCTTGTATTAAAATAAGGAACTATAATATTTTTATTGTTCTTGTACGAATTTATTTATAGAGGCTCTGTTTAACAAATCAAATAACACTACTCAACACTGAAAAATAAACTGACTTCAACATGCCCTATGATTGGCCACACTAAGCAGCATAAAACTGCATGATTAGAAGCTGTCCGCCACGTCACAAGTAGTACATAATATGCATTTTTTTTAGTTTAAATATGCACTTTTGCTATTTCTCTATGTATTTCAAAATCGAAATCGAAATGATCACATGTTTTCATAGAGTCTTATGTGTTGTTTCCACAATGCAAACAAGCACTGCTTGTCTAACATTTATATAAAAATAAATTTTTTGAGTGGTTTTCATACAAATTTTAGACAAGCAGTGCTTGTTTGCATTGTGAAAACAGCACATTAATCTTCACAACATTTCATGTCATTTGAGTTTAATTTTATTTATAGTTTGTTTGAGGATAAACTCAGTTATCGGAATGAAGTTAGAAATGTCCTTTTTTGAGTTATTTAGCTATGAACCCACACGCAAAGAAAAAACATGGTTGAGGCAACCATAATCGAAGAGCAACATACAATGATTGAATATATGGTTAAAAAAACCATATATATATAGTTCAAAAGAACCATATATATAGTTCAAAACTATCACATACATGGTTGAAGCAACCATATGTATGTTTCAAAAAAACGACATATATGGTTCAAAATTACAATAAATGGTTTGAAATAACCATATATATGTTTAACATCAACCATATGCATGGTTCAAGCAACCATGTATATGGTTCAAAACAACCATATATATTGTTCAAAATTACAAAATATGGTCTGAAATAACCATATATATGGTTTAAATTAACCATATAAATGGTTCCAAATAACCATATATATTTTCTATATAATCATATATATATTGTTTTCTTAACCATAAGTTGATTAAAAAATTTACAGGAGCTAAAAAATTTTATTATTTAAATTTAAATCAAAAACAAAATTTTTCAAGTGGTCAGTGTGTTGAATCTGAACTAAAAATTATTATCTATTTTCACATAGATACATACATATTTGTTGACACATGTTATATTTACAATCGGGCATGTTTTGAAAAACATTTCGTTGTGAAATCGGCAACTTTCAGGATAGAATCGAACTGAAAAGCTCACTTATTGGAGGTTTTCAGTTAGTTTTTGTGTTTCAGATATTTCACATATTTTATCAGAACAAAGCTACGAATGCTCTGAATTATCCGATTAAAGAACACTTTTCTTCGCTTTTGAAATTTTGATATTTCAAAACTAAATGGTCTTCAGAACATGGCCGAACATTAATTGCCGGAATATATCACTTTTGGTTATATTAATTTCTATTTTTTTTTATTTTTTCACATCAACCGCTCACAAAAATAAACCAAACGCTGTCAAGTAAAACACAAAACTAGCAATAAGCATTCAACAAAGGGATAGAACAAAAACTTTTTTGGAAGAAGAGAGCCATATCTGTTTTATAACCATAGAACCATTCTGTTGTTGAATTATTAAATAAATCATGATTGTAGTCAGAATTTTTTCAACAATATATATTGTTCAAGCCAATCATGTGTCAATTTTCATGAAATCTAATAGTTTCATGATTAAATGCAAACGTTAGTTTTTTGCCTTAAACTAATTAAGGTTCACAGTCATTAAATACAATAATAAGTTATTTGCCATATTCAAAAACTGTGTCGGGAAACATGTCATTGCTTACGCAACCATGCCACAACTAAATCTTTTCCTTGCGTGTATGATTGGGCACACTATACAATATAAAACTGCATATTCGAATTTTTGCAATTTATAGTTTTAATATAAATATCAGTTATATCGTTAAAAAAGGTGAGATGAAATTTTAAGTTGTTTTTTATATATCTCAGGAACTACCTAAGGGCCTATTCACATATTACGTAACGCTATTTACAAAATTTTCAATAGAAATGATCTAATCCGTAACAAATCTTTAACCCACCCCCCTCGAGCGTTACGTAAAATGTGAAAAGCCCTAATGGATTATTAAACTTTTAGCCAACAATATGTTTGTTACTATATCCATCTTTTGTGTGGTATGCCAATTGCAAAAGTTTTGTTCGAATGTAAAACTTATTGAGACAAAACTCAAACATAACTGAAAAAAGGATATTTCTAACTTCCTTGCGATGAAACTCACTTATTCTGACTCAAAGTATAAACAAAATTACACTCAAAAGAAAGAAGATGTTTTTCCCGACACAAATACGCAAAAATATTGTATGATTTGATGTCCAATTTTTAAGAATTAACACAAAAAGTACAATATTTGGTATTTTTTCTAAAATTTTTCTAAAAACTTTTTTGCGATATAACTTTTAAAATTATTATTTTTAGGTCTGTACGTGCTGGACCTTTTCACACCACGTAGAGCCATCTCAGTTTAATTATTTTTACCTCAATTTGTCGAGTAGTGTAATTAAAATGACATTTCGATCAATAATTTTATAGAAAACTAGCTAAAACCAGTGTGCTTCTCTACACAATATCCCCTTTGTGATGAAAAGAAAAAGAAAACTTGTATTTTACAAAAAGTATTTTACAAAATTTATCTTTTTTAAGCATGAATTTTTAGTTATACAATTAATTTTGCATTGATTAATGAAAATATGAGTTTAGAATAATTTTTTAATGCATTTGAGCTCAAAAAATTATGATTTTTGAAACATTTATTTGGAATTTTTCTATTTGGTGCTAAAAATATTTATCCCAAACAGTAACAAAAATGCAATTCTGCAGAATGAAAAAAATTTTGAAAACTTCGATAAATTTCAACACAAAAATGTCAAAAAATTTTAAAATTACAGAAAGAAGAAACATAAAATTTATCAGAAAAAATTAAATTAAATAAAAAAGTGTTTGTGTGTGCAAAAAATACATTCTACAGCATTTTCAAGTTCAAAAGTTCCTCTCTCTGATGTGTGTTGAATTGCTTCTCTCAAGTTTGTTGAATACACAAGCCCTATACGTGAAGAGAGTTGTCAATTTTTTATTGACAGGCCGAGAGTTGGAAACTACGTATTTATCTATGGCAGCAACAACCAACGAGCGAAAATCCTATTTACTTTATTCAATCAATTAACAGATGAGTCGCCATCTCTTGACTATTTCCAACTATTATTGATTTTTTAAGGTTCGGAACTTCAATAAGTGTTATCTTATCAACAATAGTTGAGAATAGTCACGAGATGGATATTCAAGTCATAGATAACACGTAGATAGTCAGACATTCTGTAAAAGAAAAATTGACAACTCTTCACTCATATGTGTATTTGTTATTCAACAAACTTGAGAGAATGAATTGGCACACATCAGAGAAAGTAATTTTTGCACTTGAAAATGCACTAAAATTTATGTATTTTTTGCCCACAAACACTATTTTATTTTATTTAATTTTTGTATTTGTTTTATAATAAATTTTATGTTATTTCTTTTGGTAATTTTAAGATATTTTTTTAATTTTGTTGACATTTGTATGTTGAAATTTACCGATGTTTTGAACCATTTTGTTCATTCAGCAGTATTGTATTTTTTTTAATATTTGGAATAAAATTTTTTAGTACCAAATAGAAAAATTGCAAAAGATCAATATTTTTGAGCTCAAATGTACTAAAAAGGATTCTAAATTAACATTTTCATTAACTAATGCAAGCGTAGTTCTATATAATACCTAAAAATGCATGTTTAAAAAATATAAATTTTGTAAAATACTTTTTGTACAACTAACATCCGTATTCTAAGCCTTGTGACAAAATTAAAATTATAACAGATGACAATTTGTATATTGTTTAAAATACAAAAATTATCATTTGTTATAATTTGTTCATTCGTCACAAAGCTTAGAATACGGGTATAAGTATGGTTTTGGTGCTGTGGAATATTTTTTATTTTAAGCCAATACTAATACAAAATGTTCTACTAACACTTAGGTTTTTGACGCCTTAGTTGACAATCTACGTAACGTATGATTCAAGTGCGAAATGATCTCTCAAGTGTGTTGAAATGAAAAAAACATTCTCGCTCGCGTAAGTTGAACTCATCATTCCAACTAGCATTTTCCGTTTCTCAAAGAAATTACAAATTAAATGAACTGCGGTGGCGGATGCGGTTTTTTTTTTGCCATTATTTGAAATTTTCTACACAATTTGACTTATTTTCCCATAATTTTTTTTAGAATTTATACTAATTTAATTTAAAACTGTATAATTCAATAAATATTGTAAGTTTTTGGTTTATTTTTTCTAATTTAATTTTGTATTTATTTTTTCATATTTTATTTTCTCTATTTCGTTGTCATGCACAACAAATTATTACCATTTTTATTTTTTGTTCACAAAAACATGAAAATTGTTGCTGACTATGGCCACAATTGGAAGAGAGTTATTAAAAAAATGAGAAAACGCAATGAAATTAAAATAGATTCTATTTTCATGCGGTTTCTTTGGAAGTTTTAAATTGTCAAATATTCATATAAAAAAAAAGAAACGCAGCCGCAACCGTGAGGTTGTATTTCTACTTTAAGTCGTGCGTACTATATGTCATATACAAACTTTAAAAACTTGTAGCCACTAGCTAAAACATTTTTAAATTATACAAAGTTCATATTTGTACACCCTCAACTTTTAAAAAAGAAGACATCTTGTATTAAAATAAGGAACTATAATATTTTTATTGTTCTTGTACGAATTTATTTATAGAGGCTCTGTTTAACAAATCAAATAACACTACTCAACACTGAAAAATAAACTGACTTTTCAACATGCCCTATGATTGGCCACACTAAGCAGCATAAAACTGCATGATTAGAAGCTGTCCGCCACGTCACAAGTAGTACATAATATGCATTTTTTTTAGTTTAAATATGCACTTTTGCTATTTCTCTATGTATTTCAAAATTAAACATCGAAATGATCACATGTTTTCATAGAGTCTTATGTGTTGTTTCCACAATGCAAACAAGCACTGCTTGTCTAACATTTATATAAAAATAAATTTTTTGAGTGGTTTTCATACAAATTTTAGACAAGCAGTGCTTGTTTGCATTGTGAAAACAGCACATTAATCTTCACAACATTTCATGTCATTTGAGTTTAATTTTATTTATAGTTTGTTTGAGGATAAACTCAGTTATCGGAATGAAGTTAGAAATGTCCTTTTTTGAGTTATTTAGCTATGAACCCACACGCAAAGAAAAAACATGGTTGAGGCAACCATAATCGAAGAGCAACATACAATGATTGAATATATGGTTAAAAAAACCATATATATATAGTTCAAAAGAACCATATATATAGTTCAAAACTATCACATACATGGTTGAAGCAACCATATGTATGTTTCAAAAAAACGACATATATGGTTCAAAATTACAATAAATGGTTTGAAATAACCATATATATGTTTAACATCAACCATATGCATGGTTCAAGCAACCATGTATATGGTTCAAAACAACCATATATATTGTTCAAAATTACAAAATATGGTCTGAAATAACCATATATATGGTTTAAATTAACCATATAAATGGTTCCAAATAACCATATATATTTTCTATATAATCATATATATATTGTTTTCTTAACCATAAGTTGATTAAAAAATTTACAGGAGCTAAAAAATTTTATTATTTCAATTTAAATCAAAAACAAAATTTTTCAAGTGGTCAGTGTGTTGAATCTGAACTAAAAATTATTATCTATTTTCACATAGATACATACATATTTGTTGACACATGTTATATTTACAATCGGGCATGTTTTGAAAAACATTTCGTTGTGAAATCGGCAACTTTCAGGATAGAATCGAACTGAAAAGCTCACTTATTGGAGGTTTTCAGTTAGTTTTTGTGTTTCAGATATTTCACATATTTTATCAGAACAAAGCTACGAATGCTCTGAATTATCCGATTAAAGAACACTTTTCTTCGCTTTTGAAATTTTGATATTTCAAAACTAAATGGTCTTCAGAACATGGCCGAACATTAATTGCCGGAATATATCACTTTTGGTTATATTAATTTCTATTTTTTTTTATTTTTTCACATCAACCGCTCACAAAAATAAACCAAACGCTGTCAAGTAAAACACAAAACTAGCAATAAGCATTCAACAAAGGGATAGAACAAAAACTTTTTTGGAAGAAGAGAGCCATATCTGTTTTATAACCATAGAACCATTCTGTTGTTGAATTATTAAATAAATCATGATTGTAGTCAGAATTTTTTCAACAATATATATTGTTCAAGCCAATCATGTGTCAATTTTCATGAAATCTAATAGTTTCATGATTAAATGCAAACGTTAGTTTTTTGCCTTAAACTAATTAAGGTTCACAGTCATTAAATACAATAATAAGTTATTTGCCATATTCAAAAACTGTGTCGGGAAACATGTCATTGCTTACGCAACCATGCCACAACTAAATCTTTTCCTTGCGTGTATGATTGGGCACACTATACAATATAAAACTGCATATTCGAATTTTTGCAATTTATAGTTTTAATATAAATATCAGTTATATCGTTAAAAAAGGTGAGATGAAATTTTAAGTTGTTTTTTATATATCTCAGGAACTACCTAAGGGCCTATTCACATATTACGTAACGCTTTTTACAAAATTTTCAATAGAAATGATCTAATCCGTAACAAATCTTTAACCCACCCCCCTCGAGCGTTACGTAAAATGTGAAAAGCCCTAATGGATTATTAAACTTTTAGCCAACAATATGTTTGTTACTATATCCATCTTTTGTGTGGTATGCCAATTGCAAAAGTTTTGTTCGAATGTAAAACTTATTGAGACAAAACTCAAACATAACTGAAAAAAGGATATTTCTAACTTCCTTGCGATGAAACTCACTTATTCTGACTCAAAGTATAAACAAAATTACACTCAAAAGAAAGAAGATGTTTTTCCCGACACAAATACGCAAAAATATTGTATGATTTGATGTCCAATTTTTAAGAATTAACACAAAAAGTACAATATTTGGTATTTTTTCTAAAATTTTTCTAAAAACTTTTTTGCGATATAACTTTTAAAATTATTATTTTTAGGTCTGTACGTGCTGGACCTTTTCACACCACGTAGAGCCATCTCAGTTTAATTATTTTTACCTCAATTTGTCGAGTAGTGTAATTAAAATGACATTTCGATCAATAATTTTATAGAAAACTAGCTAAAACCAGTGTGCTTCTCTACACAATATCCCCTTTGTGATGAAAAGAAAAAGAAAACTTGTATTTTACAAAAAGTATTTTACAAAATTTATCTTTTTTAAGCATGAATTTTTAGTTATACAATTAATTTTGCATTGATTAATGAAAATATGAGTTTAGAATAATTTTTTAATGCATTTGAGCTCAAAAAATTATGATTTTTGAAACATTTATTTGGAATTTTTCTATTTGGTGCTAAAAATATTTATCCCAAACAGTAACAAAAATGCAATTCTGCAGAATGAAAAAAATTTTGAAAACTTCGATAAATTTCAACACAAAAATGTCAAAAAATTTTAAAATTACAGAAAGAAGAAACATAAAATTTATCAGAAAAAATTAAATTAAATAAAAAAGTGTTTGTGTGTGCAAAAAATACATTCTACAGCATTTTCAAGTTCAAAAGTTCCTCTCTCTGATGTGTGTTGAATTGCTTCTCTCAAGTTTGTTGAATACACAAGCCCTATACGTGAAGAGAGTTGTCAATTTTTTATTGACAGGCCGAGAGTTGGAAACTACGTATTTATCTATGGCAGCAACAACCAACGAGCGAAAATCCTATTTACTTTATTCAATCAATTAACAGATGAGTCGCCATCTCTTGACTATTTCCAACTATTATTGATTTTTTAAGGTTCGGAACTTCAATAAGTGTTATCTTATCAACAATAGTTGAGAATAGTCACGAGATGGATATTCAAGTCATAGATAACACGTAGATAGTCAGACATTCTGTAAAAGAAAAATTGACAACTCTTCACTCATATGTGTATTTGTTATTCAACAAACTTGAGAGAATGAATTGGCACACATCAGAGAAAGTAATTTTTGCACTTGAAAATGCACTAAAATTTATGTATTTTTTGCCCACAAACACTATTTTATTTTATTTAATTTTTGTATTTGTTTTATAATAAATTTTATGTTATTTCTTTTGGTAATTTTAAGATATTTTTTTAATTTTGTTGACATTTGTATGTTGAAATTTACCGATGTTTTGAACCATTTTGTTCATTCAGCAGTATTGTATTTTTTTTAATATTTGGAATAAAATTTTTTAGTACCAAATAGAAAAATTGCAAAAGATCAATATTTTTGAGCTCAAATGTACTAAAAAGGATTCTAAATTAACATTTTCATTAACTAATGCAAGCGTAGTTCTATATAATACCTAAAAATGCATGTTTAAAAAATATAAATTTTGTAAAATACTTTTTGTACAACTAACATCCGTATTCTAAGCCTTGTGACAAAATTAAAATTATAACAGATGACAATTTGTATATTGTTTAAAATACAAAAATTATCATTTGTTATAATTTGTTCATTCGTCACAAAGCTTAGAATACGGGTATAAGTATGGTTTTGGTGCTGTGGAATATTTTTTATTTTAAGCCAATACTAATACAAAATGTTCTACTAACACTTAGGTTTTTGACGCCTTAGTTGACAATCTACGTAACGTATGATTCAAGTGCGAAATGATCTCTCAAGTGTGTTGAAATGAAAAAAACATTCTCGCTCGCGTAAGTTGAACTCATCATTCCAACTAGCATTTTTAATCGTAAAATAATCTTCCGCGATCGGAGCTTGCGATTAAATTAATCACCCGCGATGTAATCCGATTGCGCAAGTTCAATACAACGGGAGAAACTGTGTCATGGTGGCGACTCTTCCATATGAGTCATCTACGAGTGCCTAAAATAATCTCATAAGACTCATAATCGTGTAAGACCCTCTTATTCCTACTTCAAACGAGTCTCGAAATAGTCGCCTACACGAGTCCTCTACGATGCGTCAAAAGCGATCGCAGAGGAGTCTTAAGACTATCCCCAAAAACACCTTTAATTGATCCTAAAAGGGTTAAAAGTGAGCTACAAAATAAGAACAATTGTTTTGTATTTTATGTCGTTTAATAATAAATAAAAAATAATACTAAATTAAAAAAATTGCATTTCAGCTGGCCAGCGAAACCATTTTTAGCCATTTTTTACGATATGACATACTGTGTTCTCATATCGTAAGTTTTATACACATTTCCCCTAAAATCTCGGTCAACATCTTATTTGCACTATCTGAAAGAAATAAAGAAAATACAAATTATATATTTTAAATAAGCCGATGACTTCGTTTATAATGTCATCATACCAGTCGTGTTATATGCCGGTTGGTGCTGTATCATTGCGTAGTCCTGTTCTACATTATATATTCCGGGAAGTAATAGTATTTCTTTTTTTATTTCAGCGTCCAATCTCTTTTTTTATTTATGCCAAAGGACGCTAAAAAACAATTAAAAAACAATTTAAATCAAAAGAAAAAATTATAATTAAAAACACTTTATTCTTAATGATGAAACAGAACTAAGTCTGCAACTCAGGCAAAAACGCTGCGAAATAAATAGGCCCAAAACTAAATCGACGGCAGTAGCTTCAAAATGTTATTTTCTTTTGTTCTTATATTTCGTATGAAAAATGTATGAAACTTTATTAAAACATGGCAACGTTGTTGAGAGAATGAGTGGCTAAAACTGAGAGCATGAGAAAAAACGTTCTCAAAATGAAATAGATTCTATACCATGACTGCTTTTTACGGCGTATCATTAATGACAATTTGTATGGAAAAACTCGTCTAGCCCCAGTTCTGTTTCATCATATACTATGGACGCCTATTTTAATCAAAAACTTGAGTTGAAAAGAATAAAACTTTTTCTTCCTTCACTTTTGTAAACATAACGGTAACATAAATACGTAAACGGCAATTTTGAAGTAACTTAAAATATGATTTGATTCAATCCTCCAACAATTGTCAAAAAGACCCAAATATAATTTACAAGAGTAATATACGATTGCGGTGAAATAGCAATCGTTCAATGGTCATCAAAATGTTTAAATTACGATTGTGGAGTAACATAAAAAACTCTCGCCCAAAAATTATCAAAATGACTCGCAAAAATAGCTTTTGGACGAGTCAAATACGGCCGTGACTACTAACAATCTGGCAATGCTCGCCGAAATGCATAAAAGACGATTCACTCGTCCAACAATCGCCCAAATTACTCGCAAAAGCATCATTTGGAAGAGTATAATGAAATTTTACTCCAACAATCATCTGGGCGATTAAAAAAAAGTCGCGAATTGATCGCGCTTTCACAATGTACGGTTAAAGGTTTTTGTGGACTCTAACGGCAAGTTTTGTATGCCGACCTTGCCGTTAAAGTCCACGTTAACCTTTATTCATACATTGTGAAAAGGGCCGATAGTCTCAGAAATTAATTATATATTTGAAAACTTTTCAAGCATGATGGTTAAAACTCTACTGATAAGTTGGCAGTAGCACCAATGATATGCAGGAATATATGTAGACTAGCTAAACCCCTAACAAACAATAATTTTTCAAATAAAATTTTCAGTTTACTTGTACGTATTGATTACGAAACCGCAAGCAACGCTAGTGGTCTTCAATGGCTGAATCCTGAACAAACTTTAGGAAAACAACATCCCTACATGTTTAGCCAGTGTCAAGCTATTCACGCACGTTCCATTTTACCCTGTCAGGACACACCAGCAGTAAAATTCACCTACGAGGCTACTGTACAGCATCCGAGAGATTTAACAGCACTCATGAGCGCTTTAGTTTCAAAGAAAGATGATGGTGTAACCATATTCAAACAGGAAGTGCCGATTCCTGCTTATCTGTTGGCAATTGCCATTGGAAAGTTGGTATCGAAATCTTTGGGTCCCAACTCGAATGTATGGGCAGAACAGGGCATAATTGATGCTTGCGCTGAAGAGTTTTCTCAGACATCAGAAATGTTAAAAACTGCTTCTGATATATGTGGTCCATATGTATGGAAACAATATGATCTTTTAGTAATGCCACCATCGTTCCCATTCGGTGGTATGGAAAATCCTTGTTTGACTTTTGTTACACCCACACTGTTGGCCGGTGACAAGTCTTTAGCTGATGTCGTAGCTCATGAAATCGCTCACAGCTGGACAGGAAATTTGGTGACTAATAAAAATTTTGAGCACTTTTGGTTAAATGAAGGTTTTACAGTTTTTGTGGAGACGAAAATCGTTGGTCGTATGCAAGGCTTAAAGGAGAGAGATTTCCATATGATCCGAAACTTGACAGATCTTCAAGAATGTGTATGTTATATGATATACAAACAAATCGCTCATCTACTCAAGCAAACTTTGATTTAATAATGAAGAATTAATTGTCATATCGTTTTTAATGTTGTGTAAAAATTCCGTAAAAATACCTTGTATACCCTTGACCGAAGAATATATGTACATAATCTCATTTTTCCATTAAGTTTGTGTGTAAATTGCAAAACTAGTGTTTTTGATTTATGACGTTGTTTGAGTAAATGAGTGATATGTACATACATATGTACTTAATATTCACATATTATGTATGTATATAAAATATAAATGTATTAATTATTAGTATTTTAATTTATAGTTACGAACTCAACTGGCTACTACTCCTGAATTGACAAAACTTGTAGTAGATCTGTCAAATTGCGGTCCAGATGATGCCTTTTCGAGTGTGCCTTACATTAAAGGTTCTACGTTCTTACGTTTCATTGAAGATTTGTTTGGTGGACCCGACATTTTCGAACCATTCCTGCGTTCTTATTTAAAGAAATTTGCTTATAAATCTGTTGTTACTGATGATTTTAAATCGGCCTTGTATGATTATTTCATTGAAACTGATAAAAAAGAAAAACTAAATGAGATTGATTGGGATCTTTGGTTAACATGTGAGGGTATGCCACCAATTATACCCAAGTAAGTTACAAAAATATTCTTGAATTTCTTATTTCATATTTTATTTCTCTTTAAAGATTCGATGAAACCTTAGCTAATGTTTCTAAACAATTGGCTTCGCTATGGAGTACTAAAACCACTACAGAATTGGTTAATAATGTTGATGCTAAACAAACCATATCAACACATCAATTAATTGACTTCTTGGGCAAATTAATTGAATGCAAAGAAATCAGTGACTTGTCAGAAGAGAAAATTGAATTGTTGGAATGTATTTATAATTTGAAAAATACTAAAAATGCTGAAGTTCGTTTTCGCGTAATGCGATTGTGTATAATGGCCAAATTAATGAACCGATTGGACGACGTTATTGCTTTCGCCAACTCTAATTTCCGCATGAAATTCTGCCGTCCTATTTATCGTGATTTGGCTAAATGGCCCGAGGCCAAACCTAAGGCTGTTGAAAACTTCGAACGGGTTAAGGATCAAATGATGGCAGTTTGCTCCCATACTATTGAGAAAGATTTGGGATTGAAATAATTTCTTCTATATTTTAAAGAGCTAACAGCATTTTATTTCACAGTTTAAAAAATTAGCTAAACATCGTGTTTTATACATTATTATACATTATTATAACATAAGTTTTGTTTATAAAAACTGTTGAACTATCAAAGTGTCGTTTTTTATTGTGTGTACGTTAATTTGAGACTAAAGGTGGAGTAACACAACCCCAGTTTCAGTCGACAACGCGGGACAGACTTGTGTAAAAAGAGTTGAAATAGTAGCGGTAGTAAACTAGTACTGTCGATCTAGCAGAACTTGTTGACATAGTATGTATACAGAAACAAATATCACAAGTAATAATAACGAAAAAATTTAGTAAACACGAAAAAAATTTTGTAAACAACGAAAAAATAGTAAAATAAACTAAGATTTTATTCAAATCAACCGTCGGTTTATCCATATAAACGAATTTTCTTTAAATATATGTGCATACATTTTTTAATCAAAAATGTATTTTAGTAAAATTTGTTTATTTGAATTAAACTTAGTTAAAAACTTAACTAAAATTCTGCTAGAACAATAAAAATTTAGTAAAAGTGGTAGTAACGCATAGTTAACGAAAAAACGCAAAATATTAGTTAAGTTTACACCATTGTTTGCCGTGTAATCGAATACACAGATATATTCCCAAAAAATACGACGAAAATAATTGAATAAATTTATATGTACTGATAATGTTTTCTCGAAATAAAACACTTTTAATTTTTAACAATTCATATGATACACATATTTAGTTATCTATGTATATCAGCACGTTTTAATATAAATCAATAATTTATGTTCAGTGACTCACAGCTTATATGATGCAGCCAATAATTTTTTTGAAAAAACTAAATAGTTCCTTTTCTATCGCATATGGACGAAAAATTTTAAGCTGCATGTCAAAATATTTGTGCTATGATGATATTGACGAAGAAAGAACAGCAAAAACTTACACCGCAAAGCAATAAATGTACCCATTAAAATCATCTCACAGCTTAAATGATGCAGTGTATAAAGCCGTTATCGGCTGCATCAAATAAGCTGTTAGTCACTGTATATACAGAAGATGATGAAAAATGTAATATACAAATTAATAGCAACGAAATTGGTTTTTTACAAGACAAGAAGAAAACTATTTTAAGTTGAACGCTTTATATATGAAATATCGAGAGCTTAAGAAACAGTTATCTCTCGATTCAGAGATTAATTATTTGTTACAATTGATACTTTTTTTTCAACTATACGATATTACATTACACTGAGCAAAATATTTTAATTACAAAATGTTCTGCGTATGCATGTCGACATGTACATATATTTTAGTTTGTAGTTGAACATTCTCCCCCTTGTGAAAGCTCACAGGTTTCAACTCCGTCAATGGGTAAGACACAAAGCTTAGCCGCGGCTCGTTGCACAATACCATTGGAGGTACGTAGGGATGCTATTCTTACAACACCATCTTCACCTCTAACGACATCAATAATTCTTCCCATCTGCCACTTTAAAGGTGGTTGATTTTCTTCCTTTAGCAGGACCAAAGCTCTCACACAAATGTTGTTTGATTTAGTTTGCCATTTTGTACGCTGCTGTAGAATAGTTAAATATTCAGTACTCCATTTTTTCCAGAATAGTTGTTGCATGTAGCATACTCTTTGCCAGCGATCTAGACGATGTATATTCAATATAGATATGTCTGGTTCTACTACAAAAGTCAGCGGAGCACCTGTTAAAAAGTGGCCTGGAGTAAGGATATCTAGATCATCGTTGTTTTCGGAAATGGGACAAAGAGGTCGTGAGTTCATAATAGCAGAAATTTGACATATAAGTGTTCTAAGTTCATCGAAATTTAAAATTGAAAGACCAATTGTGGTGAGAATATGTAATTTTGCGACCTTGATGGCAGCCTCCCAAAGGCCACCGAAGTGTGGGGATCTAGGTGGAATAAATTTGCAATCAATTCCGTCTTCTAAACACTGATTATGCACGGCCTTATTATTTTGTTGACTCAAAAATAAATTTTTTAGCTCTGCTAGTTCGTTCCTGGCACCTACAAAATTAGTTGCGTTATCCGACCATATTACTTTTGGCTTTCCACGTACACTGATAAAACGTTTGAGGGCAGATAGGAATGATTGGGTAGATAAATCGTTCACCAATTCAAGGTGCACAACCTTTGTTGCAAAACAAATAAAAAGACATAGCATTTTATGGGTGATTTAGTTCGAATTTCTGACCGATGGTACAAGGGGCCACAAAAATCCACGCCGGAAACTAAGAATGAACGGTGACCTTGAACTCTGTCCTTGGGAAGATTTCCCATAATATGCTCAAAAATTTGAGGACGTAACCGAAAACATTTGATGCACTTATTAATGACTGCTTACTTCTTTTTTGCCACCTAACGGCCAATACTGCAGCCTGATAGTTGCCAATGGAGATTGAGAGCCAGCATGCATATTTTTCTGATGAAAATATATTATGATAGATTCAGTTAAAGGATGATGCTTTGGAATAATTATTGGATGTTGCGCAGTAAATTCAAGTAGTGATTTTTGAAGGCGACCAACAACTCGTAATAAGCCAAATGTATCTAGGAATGGATTAAGTGCGGACAATTTGCTCGATGAATTTATTGCATTATTTTTTTCTAACATTTTGTATTCGGCCGTAAAGCATCATTCGAATAAGCAATTTAACGCCGTTTTCGACATCAATAGTTGTTAATGGTCCCTTTCTGGACTCGACGTTTGCGGCTCCAAATTTATAAAGGAATCCATAAATTTTTGAAAATTTCCAAACGACGAAATATATTTGCACTCAAGGGACAAGTCAGGGTATTTATTAACTGAAGATACTACTAAGGCACACTTTCTTTTTTCGGGAAGATGATGTAAGGCAAATGGCTGTCCTGCCCAATAGCACAATTCTTGTTTCAAAAAGTTGGGGCCAAATAACCACAATTTTGATGTTGATATTTCCTTTGCAGAAGCGTCTCTTGATAGTATATCAGCTGGGTTCATATTGGTGGGTACGTACATCCAGTGCATCTCTGATGTTAAAGACTGAATGCGGCTGATGCGATTTGATACGAAAACTTGATAATTGGACGACTGATCTCGAATCCAGGACAAAACAATGGTTGAATCTGACCAACAAAATATGTTACCAGTGAAGATGTTCATTTTTGAGATATAATTGACAAGCTCCGACAGTAAAAGTGCTGCACAAAGGTCTAACCTTGGAACGGTGAGTACTTGTGTTGGAGCGACACGTGACTTTGAACAAAGAAGATGAGAATCATAAGCATTATTTTTATTACTAACTATGTAAATACAAACACCGTATGCTGTTAAACTGGCATCGCAAAATGCATGAATTGCATAACGGGAAGCAGGTTTCATTACCTTTCTCGGGAATTTACATTCATCAATTAATTTGAGTACTACACAAACTATACCAAACTTTTTTCAAATATGGGGATAAATCATCGTCCCAATCAATCTTTTCTTTCCACAAACTCTGAAGAAAAACTTTTGACTTTACAATAACTGGTCCAATAAGTCCAAGGGGATCATATAACTTCGCAGTGGTTGATAATATCAGTCGTTCAGTAATACGCATGTTATTCGGTAATGGAGCAAGAGTAAAAAGAAAATTGTCACTATTTGGTTCCCATATTAAACCTAACGTTTTAGTGACGTCAGTGCCATCTCGAAATTTCAGAAACTGCAGGCTTAGTGCCATATGTTACGGTATCAAGCTTATAAATTTTTAAAACATCTTCGGGATTGTCGCGCCATAATATGCACTGAAGGAAATTGTCAGGATATGAAATTCTAATACAGCGGTACATTTTACATAGGTCGCCTGTTAAAGCGATGTTAAACGATCGAAATCGTAGCAAAATGTTAAAAAGATTTTCTTGTATAGTTGGGCGGGCCACACATAAGAATGTCATTTAACGATTGGCCACTTGATGAACGGGCAGACCCATCAAATACCACACGCAGTTTTGTTGTAGAACTATCAGCCTTAGTGACGCAATGATGTAGAAAATATTTTGATATATTGTCAGGGAAATTTTCAACTAAAGACATGTGCCCAAAGCCTTCATACTCTTTCATGAAGGCCAAATATTGCGATTTGATCTCGTTACAATTATTAAGACGATCTTCTAGTTTTTTAAAACGACGCAATGCTGATTGGTAGGAATCCCCAAGTGAACTGGGAGGTAATTAGAATGGTAGACGAACTGAAAACTCACCAGAGTCTAAACGACAAAAATTTTCTACAAAATGCTTTTCACAATCGAGGTCTTCTTTTGATTGCTTGGTATTAACGGCGGTGTGGTTTTCGATTTCCCAAAACTGACGTAATAAAAAATCCAAATTTGTGTTTGAAGCGTCACTATGATTTGCATGTGAAATTAAAAGGCAATGACTTGATTTTTGCAAAATAGTACCACCGCCTACGACAATCCATCCAAATGATGTGTCTTGTAAAAGAGGCAATTCTAATTTTGCCACTTTTCAAAGATTCAAAAAATAAGTCTACAGCAATCAGCATATCAATTGGCTGAGATTTGAAAAATAAAGGATCAGCCAATTTAACTTCTTATGGGATATTCCAGTTAGAAATATCTATTGAGTGAGAAGGCTGGTAATCGACAATTGATGGCATAACAACAGCTGATAGCGTAGTTGATTGATTGCTCAAACGAGATTTAACGAAAATATTAACAGTTCTGCCAGCGCTTAAGTTTGACTGTCCAATACCCGATACAAGAGTTGTGGTTCTATGTTGTTTGATTTGCAACTTGTGTGCCAAATGAGACGTTACGAAATTTATCTGAGAGCCCGAATCAAGAATTGCTCTGCATGGTATTAGAGAATTTACTTTACTTTTTACGAAAATTATAGCTGTTGCCAACATTGTGTTAACATGATCGTAACTTTCAATGCTACTCTCAGAACAATGGTTTGATACGACTAAAGACGACTGCGGTAATTGCGTTGAGGTAGACGTTGGCTGAATAGTAGTTTGATCTAAAAAATGGGACGAATTTTCGAAACTAGAAGACTTGCTAATATCTTTGCCATGCTGATCAAAATTAGCAGAAGCATGATTAGTGTCCATATGAAGTAAGCTGTGATGCTTGGACGAACAATTTCGACAGCCATTTGATACACAAGATTTAACTACGTGGCCCTTAAACAATTTATGCATAAACCTAACCGTTTAGCTTCTTTAAAACGTGCAAAAGGGTTTTGTGAAATAAAATGTGGGCAATTATATATGGTATAGTACTGATTACTACATACAGGACACGTTTTTGTTGTGTTATTAGAAGCTACTAAAGCCCTTTTACTATTGTTATTATTTCCATAGATTTTATATCCCACCTGTTTTGTTGTTGTTTCTGATAATACTGGTACAGCACATTATACGTTTTCCATCATTTGACATCGCCTCTGAAGAAATTTATCCATTGCGTCCCAGGTTGGAATTTCATTTATAGGCGTAACTTCTTCCCATTTTCTTTGGGTGTCGATGTCTAATTTTCGGCCGATGACATGTATTAGTAAACAGTCTGCAATTTGTTCCTTAGTACCCATTGTAAATAATGCACGAAGATGTGAGTTCACAGTGTCACTCAAATTTCTTAGTTTTGCCACAGATCCTACCTCAACATTACCTAGTGCTACGATGTCTTTAATGTGTGCCTGAAAATTAAAACGCTTGTTATCAAACCTTGTTTTTAACATACTTAGTGCCTTTTCATAATTTGCATCACTTATCTCCAGAGAACGAATTGAGTCCAGTGTTTCGCCAGTCAAGGTCGATCGAAGGTGTTGAAACTTTTAAATTTTTGTTAACTCATCATCACTACCAACAACCGTCGAAAACATTGAATAAAAATCAGGCCATTCTTTATACGAAGCACCAAATACTGGTATGTTTATAACTGGTAGCCGAGTACGTTGTGGTTGTATCACAATAGAGGGCTGGTTTTCATCAATTGTTTATTGCCTTACCAATGGATGCCGGTCATTGTTGATCTTTGATTGATGTGCCATCAGTTGTCTTGTTAAAATTGTTTTTATGGATGTGTATGATTCAGACGCCTCCACAGGAACACTGCTTTCAATTTCATCAATGTGTTCGAGCTCAAGATATTCTTGAATAGTCGAAAATTCAATGTATAATTTTTCTACCATATCTAGTTTTACAGATAGAGCAGCCTCATCCAATTCTTCTATCTTAGAGGTTTTAATCTGTTCATCCATGCTTGCAAAACGCCAAACACTTTAAGTGCGATTGCTGCTCACAAACTTCCTTCGGAGTGGTCATTTTGAATCACGTCGGGGTCACCAAATGTTTGCCGTGTAATCGAATACACAGATATATTCCCAAAAAATACGACGAAAATAATTGAATAAATTTACATAATGTTTTCTCGAAATAAAACACTTTTAATTTTTAACAATTCATATGATACACATATGTAGTTATCTATGTATATCAGCACGTTTTAATATACATACATCAATAATTTATGTATATACAGAAATGTATATACAAATTAATATACAAATTAATAGCAACGAAATTGGTTTTTTACAAGACAAGAAGAAAAATATTTTAGGTTGAACGCTTTATTTATGAAATATCAAGAGCTTAAGAAACAGTTATCTCTCAATTCAGAGATTAATTATTTGTTACAATTGATACTTTTTTTCAACTATACGATATTACAATACACTGAGCAAAATATTTTAATTACGAAATATGTTAATAGCTGCATGTCGACATGTACATATATTTTAGTTTGTAGCTGAACAACCATAATGGAAGTAAATTTAAATAAAATTTTCGTTTATTTAAATAAATTTCGTACTTTTTTCTAACATAATAAAGAAAAAGAATAACAATAAATAAATGGGGTGTTGAATGTAATAAAATTTCGTTAAAATTTTAGTATAGTCATTTAATTTAGTAAATGTGAAGAAAATTCCTCTTACTTACTAAATGCCAGTAGATTTTAATAAATTTCGTAAAATTTAACTAATTAGTTGTCTTAAATATGAATAAAGGCATGTAGAACTGAGGATTTTTATTTTTATTTTTGGAAATACATACATACATAGAAAATAAAAAAACATAAATTCTGCATCGAACACGCTTCTGGATTAGTGGAGAAATATAATAAGTGAAACAAATTTATAAATAAATAACATAACAAACGTGAGCGCTGTACAAGTGAAAATGAAGTGTTTTATGTGTGAAAAAATTTATAGTTCAATTCAGACCCTAATTGTGCTCTTAGGGCCATTATTAAAACTTGCTGATAACGCTTAAAATAGTTATTATTAAGATAAGCTATCTTGAATGATAACATGACACATAAGATTTCTCCATTATTACAACTGACCAATAAAATAAAAGATGTAATTTATATACTGTGACAATATTGCAGTAGATACCGACTACTTTTTGTTGCTTATAATACGCTCTCATTGAAGCTACCATATCTACAGCAGAAAATATGGCAGCTTCAAGTTCTTATTCACTTAAAAAGTTACCATGAAGGTGAAGTAGATGTTAGCTTATTTGTCGCTTCTTAGGTTAATACATATGAACCTGCAGTAACCAAAAACCATTTATCTATGAAATAACATCCTAAAATAACTATTTGTAAGTTGTAATAATGGCTCTTAAAGGTTGTCAAATATCGGCTTCGATGAGTAAAGGATTTGTGACTAGCCGGCCTTTGGCCGGGCATAAAAATCTTCTCCTCTGTGTATGTCGAATAGTGGCTTCGCTGAGTTAGGGTGATCTAAATAGCCGGCATTGGGCCGCGCTTAAGTATTTTTTCCTCTATGCATGTCGAATAGTGGCTTCGCTGAGTATAGATTTTCTGAATAGGAGGGCTTCGGCCGGGCTTACGGATTTTCTCCTTTATGTATGTCGAATAGTGCCTCCGCCGAGGAAAGATTTTTTGCCTAGTACAAAATCTGTTATAAATTTTAGCGCCTTCTAAACTAAACAAGAATTTTATATAAATACCAATGCAATTGCCTCGAAATATTATATACATACATATATACTTTTGAAAACTCATTTTTGAAGTCGCATAGCTTCCGTATTTCATTAGTGACGGCTTTCACATATACACCAAATGAAAGCTTGGAAGGTTCTCTATAAATTTGTATACAGGGCTAAGTACCGTTATATGGATGAGCTTTTGAGATAACGGTGTTTTTACGTAAAAAGTCGGGTTAATTTTTTTAAATTGCATTTGGTGCAGAATGGGTTAATGGATTGCAAAAATGTATATACCACTAGAAAGCTATTTTAGAGCACTTTCAAATGATATACATATCGCTATACATATTCGTGCAAAATTGTAGGAGCTATGACCAGTGCAACAAAAAAAACTGCGCCGAAAAAAAAAATTCACAAAAATTGTTTGTCTAAAAAGGGCTATTACCTCATGATTTTTTCATTTTCAACAGCGTTGGTATTCTTGACTTAAGCCAAATTTTTAAAAACCCCGAATAAAATGGATGATAACCTCAAAACGACTATACCAATTTTCTTCAAACATAGATTAGAACATTTTGGATCAAATCACCTTTCAAACAAAATTTACTAAATTAAAATCGATCTAGCCGTTTGGGATTTATGGCGTCAAAGACACACAGATTCAGCAATATGCATCTAGAAAAGATGTGATATTTTCTAAACTGCTGGGCCGATTTTCTTCAAACATAGCTAAGAACACTCTCGATCAAGTCACCTTTCAAACAGAAAAAAAACTACTCGTACAGACACAGATATACAGACACACTACAAACTCATAACACCCCTTTCTTTGGTCGGGGGTTAAAAATACCTTTTTGCAGCATAATTAATTTTATTTTGTAATATTAAAACTAAGTTAAATCACACTAACCCTGAGCAGAATTAGTGGTTACGCTTATTTCAAATATTTGCCAAGTGTGACTGTAGCTTTACAAGTATGAAAACAGGATGTTGATTTTTATTTTATGCCTGTGTTTATTCTGTGATAAAAAATTTAATAAATATAATAAATTAAGGAAAGTGCAACTTTATCTCGCAAAAGAAGGGTTCCTTACGAATAAACACATGTATATCGCTTTTCGTTTTTGCCCTTTTTCATTTTGGCAATTTTTTCGTTTTGCTTTTTCGTTTAATTTTTGTTTTTAATTTTTTGTTTGTTTTTTTTTTCGTTTTTTTGCAATATTTTTAGTTGTGGCGATTTTTTTGTTACAGTACATATCGGATATAAGAAACTTTAAAAATTACACAAAATTATTTCTTATATCCGGCTTTTTCTTATAAGCAATTATTGTTTATAAAAAAGTTATTTCTTATACATATTTGTAATATTTGTATATGGATATAAGAAACTTTTTTCTTATTAGTGTGTATTCAATAAAGCATGCATAATATGTAATATTATTCTATAAACAATAAAACAAATTTAGTTCGATAGCTAAAAATTTAAAATTTAGAAAGCTCAAACAAAAGATACACAATAAATAAAAAATAGTTCAGTTTGCACTATAAAAATTTCTTATATAAAATCTTTTTTCATATCATTTATCATCTTTGGTGTTTGAAAAAAAATTTCTTATATCAGGTTTTTTCTTATATACAATTTTCTTTTACAGAACATTTTTTCCATGAAAAGTATAGAAAAAGACACGGTGTTTTTGGTCCACTTTCTTATAGGCGGGTTTTTCTTATACGGTTTTTTCAATATCCGGTATCTACTGTATGGCGTATTTTTTTTTGTTTTGACGTTTTTTTCGCTATTTGACGATATCTTTAGTTTTAACGATCTATTTTAGTTTTGGCGCTTTTTGTCAGTTTTGGCGCTTTTTTCGGTTTTTGGTGATTTTTTTAGTTTTAGCGATTCCTTTTTTGGGCTTGACACATTTTTTCGTTTTGGTGGTTTTTTCGGCTTTTGGCGATTTTTTAGTTTTGGCGCTTTATTTCGTTTTGGTAATTTTTTCCATTTTTAGTTTTAGCAACTTTTTTTTTGTTTTAGTGCTTTTTTCGTTTTGACGCCTTTTTTCGGTTTTTGGCACTTTTTTAGTTATTTGGCGATATTTTTAGTGTTGGTGATTTCTTGTGTTTTAGCGTTTTTTTTTAATTTTGGTGCTTTTTTCTTTAAGCGCCTTTTTCATTTCGTCGATTTTTCGTTTTGACATTTTTTTAGTTTTAGCGTTTTTGAAAATTTCAATAGTTTACCTCTTACGGTTTCCAAGTTACAGTATATTGTCTAAATTATATAGTGAAATTACATTAACTTATAGAACACGCTTTAATTTTTATTGTTTTAAAAATCAGTGTTCATTGATGTAGTCTATTCTACAGACTACACCAATGCACACTAACTTTGAAAATGTAAAGTGTATATATAAGTGTCTGTGTGTAGAACACCCTTTAATGTTTAACTGTCATATATATGTTGTTGTAGCGGGCAAAGTAGCTCTTACGGTTCCCGAGAAAACAGCCTGTGACAGACGGACAGCGTAGCGAAAACCATAGGGTTCCTTTACACTTTTGCTGTACGGAACCCTAAAAATTAATACTAATAAAAAGCAAAATTAAAAAATAAACGCGACAGTGGAAATAAAGATAGAAAATAAAGGATTTATTTTAGTTTTGTCATCAAAAATCGAGCGTTCGCATTCCGTTATCGCTGAAAATTCAATTTCATCAAATGAATTTTGTGCCAGAAATTTTATAATTTTATCTTTCTTCGTCATTTTAATAATTTCTAAGCTGTAAATTACACTGTGATACACTAAAATTATTCAGGGGCTCTCATTAAAGCCCAGAAAGAACGAAAATATCTATAGTTTCTCTAGTTCCCTTCGTAAAGTGATTTTATAGCGGTAAATATAGTGAACATTTTTTTCCACTGGCTCTAAGTTGCTTATGGGATACCAAAACATTACATTTATCTACTTTTATGAAAAGGGACACAAAAAAAGCTTTATAAAATTAATAATTATTACATTAAAATCTGTTAAAAAATAAATAAGTTGTGGTATGTTATGTGTTTTGACTTTTTTGTTTGCTATTTACAAATAGGACGGTTACGCTAATATATTTTATAATAACTCGAGAACAGTTTAACCAATTTTCATAAAATAATCAGGAAAAGATGCGGAATAAAAAAAATTACCTCTTATATATATTTTTTTATATGTATTTCCAACTACATATTTCGAAGTTATTCAGAAAAATGCGGCGAAAAACTAGTTTTTTCACGGAAAATTAAACTTTTTTTCGATTTCAAAAACTCATAAAAAACTAAGAGTGAAAAAATTTTATATATATGTATGTATTAGGGATGTAACGAATACCGATACCGATATATCGGCGATACTTCAGATTTTCCGATATATCGGTATCGGCGATATTTTACTGTCGATACGACGATACTTTTACACATTTTTTCAGAGTTTTTTAACAAATAATTTATTTTTGTTCGATTTTACCATGAATTAAATTCACTTCGTTATTTTGTAAATCTTATTAATACCAATTTTAAAAATTAATAATATATTATGCTGTTATTTTGTAAAAAAAATATTTATTTTTGGTTAATTTTACCATGAATTCAAATTCAAGTCGTTGTTTTTTAAATCTTATTCCAGCAAAAAAAAGATACTCCAAAGAAGTCATGAAAATGTAGAATTCGCGATCTGGAAGTACATATTGCAAATTTGGATAATTTCTAATTAGTTTTACATATCCTTGCCATTGCAAGAAGTTCTGTTTTTCGATTACCAATCAAATTGGAAGCGATGCTAGGACAAATTTCTTTTTCGGTATTCTATAATAATTTTTCCTCAAGGAAAAAGGATAAAAAATTACGCATTTTCACAATTTTTTTATGCGAATTTAAACTCAGAACTGTATTTTCATGTAAATTTAAGTGAATATATATAAACTTAGAAGTCTTTTAATAATTAAGCTATTAAGTTATTTAGAAGAATATTAGTTGATAAATGTCCTTTAAAAAACCGATTTTGTAAAAAGCATGGCGAGTATTTTTTAAAATTATAAAGGAATTAAAAATTTTTTCTTGCTTTTCTACTAATTATCTGCATATTTTTAATATAGCTTTTTTTGAAGCAAAGAAAATGTAGCTCCTTAAAAATTAATTCCAATTTTTTATACTGGGTTAAAATCAATTTTAAATATTCTCTCTTACAATGTAATTTTGTATAATAAAAAAACTGTACTTGAGTTTTGTTGATCTAAACTTGAACTCAATTTCAATATTCGTATCGGTATCGGAATCGGTATCGGCGATATTTATTTTTAAATATCGGTATCGGTATCGGATCGGCAAAACGGCTTATCGTTACATCCCTAGTATGTATGTCACTTATCAGAAAATTAGGTATATTAGGAATAAAATAAGCCATAAATCATTAAAATCGATCGACAAATGCAGCGCTAAAATGAAAAAACCGCTTAAAGAAAAAACACAAAAATTTTAAAAACCAAAAAAAAAGCGCCAAAACTAAAAAAATCGCAAAAAACCCAAAAAAATTGCCCAAACGAAAAAAAAGTGTCAAAATTAAAAAAACCGAAAAAAATCCCCAAAACCGAAAAAGGGCCAAACTGAAGAAAGCGCCAGAGCTAAAAAATCGGTAAAACTAAAAGTGTTGTCAAAAAGCGAAAACCCGTTAAAACAAAAAAAAAACCAAAACCAAAAAAATTACAAAACTAAAAAAAATCACCAAAAACCGAAAAAATCCCAAAAACGGAAAAAGGACCATAACTGAAAAAATCGCCACAACTAAAAATATCGTCAAAAAATTAAAAAAACGTTAAAAAACGCCAAAACCAAAAAATCGCCAATACTAAAAAAATCGGAAAAAACAAAAAAATTTAAAAAACGAATAATAGGTAGAAAAAATCACGAAAATTAAAAAAGCGCCAAAACCAAAAAAGTTGCCAAAACAACGAAAAATACTTAAAAAATAAAAGAAACTAAAATTAAACAAAAACCACAGATGTGTGTTCATGATTAACGTCAGTACCTGCCTTGAAGGCTTAATCCGACGGAGTTCTCATAACACTGAGTGAAGTTGACTGTTCACCACCACCCCCGAGTCACCCCGAAGGCACACCTGTGTGCCTTGCAAGGCGCACACAGGTAGCAACTTCTTATACATGGTCGGCTCGCCATGCATAAACACCTTGTTAAAGTGTTTGAGCTATCTAATCTCAATACCACATCAGCAGCATATGCAATGCCCACAAGGCAAAGGGAAACAACCGGCAGGCCTTGTAGTCTACAACAAACGTGTAGGTACTGCCCGCAACTCACTTACTTCCCAGAGCCCGACTACAAAGCACTACTGATGCAGCCACTGTTGGTTTAGCAACAGCACAAAGAGGGACATGTGGTAGACCGAAGTCCAATCAGGCACTAGCACTGCAAGAGCATCAGTCCTTTAACCAAACCTCTCCCAGCGATTTTGGTAGACAGCCACCACGTGACGTGATTAGCTCCCGAAGGAAACCTCACCAAACAACCAGACAAAGAATCATCCTTCCTGTTGAGGGTAAGACGATGTCTGCCACGAACATCGTCATAAAAGATGAAGTCGTCTAACGACGAGTATCATCACTTTAGCTCTCTAGAAGGCTAGTCATCTGTGGGGCCACTGGTTCCCGTTGTACCAGTTTATGTTAGTGGTAAAGCCTTGAAAGAAACCCCCTAGAGGTTAACTTTCTATTGACTTTGGTCTTGAGCGAGACCCTAGATGCCCTTTCACCTCCTTAGTGACTAGCGTAGGCAAGCCTACTTCCTTATATAAATATATGCACGCCCGTTACTCCGCTGCTAGAGATTGGGTAGTAACACATAAGTTTTAGGGGTAATTGGTCTAAGGTAATGTCAGCAAAAACCAAATTACCCTATTCCCAGGAAGCACATCACCAAGGTGTGGGTATATCACCAAGATGCATAAGCCGTACTCCCCGGGGAGAGCACAACGAAAAAACTGCAAAAATGAAAAAAGGGGCAAAAACGAAAAGGGATATACATGTGTGTATTCGTACGGAACTCTTCGTGTGCGAGCCAAAATCGCACTTTACTTAATTTAATTTGTTTTATTTAAAAAAAAATTATCATTGTTGAACAAATATCGATATTTCGATATATTTTATTCAATATATATCAACATATTTTTTTCACTTGCCCATCCCTACTAAATACACACAATTTCATTTATTTTTACCTAATGAATTGACAAATACTGATCTATTGCATGTGAGTGATAATTGCGAATTTAAATTGCTTTGCATTGCTTAACAGTTGAATGTTTGAGTGAAGTTGGTTCCATAATCGAATAGCGTTAATATAAAAATGCCTTTCAGACACTAGTTTGTGGTATCTCATGGTGTTTATTTTATAGCCTCTATTATATCTTGAAAATTGCAACCTATTATAAAGATTTTATATTACAAACAATTAATTTCTTGTTTTTATTAATAAATTACATTTTTTAATTTATTACGAACAATGTGACTTTTCATATATCTGACATTTTAAAGATGGTAGATGTTAGATGTTGCAAGTGTAAATCCATGTTTCACATTTTCAACATTTGCCATGCGTTCCTGCGAAATGTATGCAGGTGTAAAAAGCCTATAAGACAGGACTCTAATGGCATAATGGAAGATTTTACATATGTTTAGAGAAATCCAGAAAAAGGCCTGAGTATCTAGATATTCTGTATTATGGATTTCTTTCGATTTCTTCAACACCTACGATAAGTGAAAGGATATTTTCAAGTCAAGTTTTATTAAAACTAAATAAAAGAATCTCAGCGAAGCAAGTACTTAGTGTGGCCATATCTGCCATAGGAAATATATAGATATCTTCCGATATCCTATAGTACCTAAGATCTTGCCGCCTTAGTGATAGCGGAGATTTCTGCTTGAAAGACGCTACAGCCATCCTGAAGCCTAAATGGAACCCTTACGTTGAAGTTTTCCACATAGAAACCTCCGCCAGTTCTGTTGCCCCTTTTGGAGCCACCCGTAAAAACTTTGATCGCTCCATCAGGGTTGAGGGATGAGAAGTACTGTTCCCTGCTGGGAACAAGTGAGAGGAATAGCCCACCAAAGTAAGTCTTCGGTGTGCAATAGTCAATATTGTTGTGGATTCCTTGATGTTGTCGCAGAATCCTGGAGTGCCCATAATCAGTTCGTGACTATGGGCATGTAGCGTGCAGCCTGATCGCCGATAATAAAGCTAGCTGCTTGGAGTTGACCTGAGTGCACCTGTTACCAGGGTCGCTGCCAGCCTAAATATTTTATTGAGTGCTTTGCGATGAGAGTCTTTGTCTACCGCTTCCCACCAAACTAATACACCATAAAATGGGCTTGATCCACTTGATCCCTCTGGGATCTATGCCGCAGCTGCGACCAATGGCTCTTTTACAGGTATAGATAGCCACGAGGGCCTTATCCGCTCTATACTGGGTGTTTAGGTTCCAAGATAGTTTGCTATCTAGGATTACACCCAAGTATTTGGCGTTATCGGAGACCGTTAATGTGATCCCGTTGAGTCTAGGAGGCATAAAGTCTTCGACTTTGTACTTTGCGTGACTGTGCAATTTCGGAACACCACCAAATTGGTTTGCCTTTGCCTTTCCATACGACAGGTTTGTAGGACATGTTAGTGCCATAGGGGAAAGATTCGCTGATCGTATCTACCGCCGAGTCAATGTCCCCAATACTGTTTATTGTAGGAGCAGAGATCGGGGTATTCAGAAGGAGATTGCTCTACATCTTCAAGTTGGTTTTCTTTTTCTTTACTATGGGATCCGGCCTAGGTTCAAAAATCCCTATAGAGAAGTCAATATAATGATGGTCAAAAAGGAACAATTGTCCAAGACCGTCCAGTTACTAAATAAGTTGGTGTGCTGTGCACTGAAAAATGTGATATCTAAAACCTCTCTACGGTTTGAGACAATAAAAATAGGTTCTGAACCACTATTATCTATTTCAAGATTATTACTAAGAATAAAATCGAAAAGACACTCACCTCGTGCGTTAGTGTTACTGCTACTCCAAGTGATGTGGTGCGAGTTGGCATCAGCACATATAATAATAGGCGTCCTTGTGCTTGCCGCTTTAGCCACAATCTCACGTATCTTTTCATTTGGTGGACACTCTCCGCGGTCATGTGCCATATATATAGCTGGAGACTACCGAGATAGTGCCAGAAGTTGTCTCCAATGCCGCAACAACGGTATCTTTAAACTTTTAGAAAGCTACTTAACTGAGCGAAAATTTGTTGTTAAAGAAGGTAATTTTCTAACCCATTGAAGCCGGAGTTCCTCAAGGTAGCATCCTCGGTCCTGTATTATATCTGATATATGCCTCTGACTTGCCGGTAAGCAATAACATACACATATCAATATTCGCTGATGATACAGCTTTTTTAAGTTTTCACAAAAGCCATCAAGAAGCTTCCCGTAAACTGCAAGAGTATATACCCCAGTTGGAACAATGGCGGATAAAAATTAACGAGCAAAAATGTCTACACATTACTTTTACATTGTGCAGAGAAACCTGTTCACCTATACAAATAAATAACCAAACTATACCTCAACACACTGAAGTAAAATATCTTGGTGTTCATCTTGATCGTCGTCTAACATGGAAGTGCCACATAAATGCAAAGGTGACCAAAATGAAATTAAAAGCAGCTCAAATGGTTTGGCTCATTGGAAGGAACTCTACTCTAAGCCTATATTGTAAACTTCCTCTATACAACTTCATTCTAAAACCAATATGGACCTACGGAATCCAGTTATGGGGCACTGCCTCGGCATCAAAGTAGAAAAAAATTCAAAGGCAACAAAATAAAATACTCCGTCCGATTACAGTAGCCCCATGGTATGTCAGAAACAAGCGAATTCATAAAGATCTAGATGTGCCGCTGGTTAAGATAGTGTTTTCTAAACACGTGACAAAATATATTAAAAAACTTGTGTTGCACCCAAATCCCCTAGCCCGAAACATCATTAACTTTAGAGGCCATACTCGGGTGAGAAGGAGGGACACTCTTGCTCTCGACCGAACACGAGAGACGTAAACAACAAAAGAACCAACCGCTGAGACAAATATTTTTGTCTGGCATTGGTTGGACTTAAAAATTAAAATTTTAGCGTTAAGATTTGAATACTTTCTGTTAGTTCATTTTTATTGAAGATACAATAAATAAATCTAACCGAAAAAAACTAATCAGATAAAATAAAGATACTAACGAGTTGTTAGCCAGTAAGCAAGATCTTATGTTACCTGTGCCCCTGGCAAGCAGAAGCTTTTAGCCCCTGAGGCTTAGCCCAGAAACCCGTCCTTGGTGGACCCAGGGTTCTTGGACAAAGACTAGCTCCTCCTCCTTCTCAACCACACGGAGGAGCATTGCAGCGGATGCTGCTTTAGAGTGGTGGAGGTTGACTTGAGTCACCTTCACCATGCTCCATAGTATCTACGACTGTGACGTTGACATCCTCCTGGTCGGAGTCCAAAAGGGCGTCCTCGTCATCATCCGCAAAGTCCATCTGCTCAAAGAAGCTACCCACCATCTCAGAGAGGGAGTGGACGTCATTTATGTCAGATGAGCCAGCGGTGTCGTCAGTGAGCGTGCCTCCTGTGGATTGCACGCCTTTCGAGCCAGGGTGGCGATTCTGTCTGGCGTCAGTCCGATAGACGCGCAACAAAATTGTACTGAAACAGTAAAACAATTTGTTTTTCATTTTCCGGATAGGTGCCAGCGATTCCTTATTCAAGATTAGAATCACATTCCTCCCAGACCATTGGACGCCGGAAACCTTGACCTCCTTCCAGCCATGGGTAGGCAGCCCGGGGTTACAGCTTATAAGGATCTGCTCTGGGGTCGATGGTTCAGCGGGTATGGCGGCAAAGACTCTAGGGTTTTTGGGAATAGAGTCGATAGCTTGCTTTAGCAGCAATGCTGAATGTTCATCTGCGCAAGCCATGAGATTAACGTGATTCTGGCACCAGCCATGGGAAACGGAGGGTTTGGCCGATTTAGTCGTGTCCAAACGCGTCGCACCCGAAGAAGCGATGTTGTCGGCAAGGGCTGTAGCAGCTTTGGAGGTATTATTCTTTAAGTCTGGAGCTACCTCGCCGCTGGATTTGAGATAACCACATTTCGGCTCTGTTACCTTTGGGCGGTTCACCAGCTTAGCCACGTTGGATTCCCGCTCCACCAGTCGCTCGCAGATTGATCGGGCCTGGTGTGGACGTCCTCTCCGTCTGAGAAGCACTAGTATTCGATTCACCACGGCCTGCTGATTGCACCATGGGAATAGGGTCTCCGGAGATTTTGAAGCCCCGAACTGGGTACGTTTTTTGGGTTCCATAATTGTTATTGTGGATGTTGCATTTCTACCTACTGCCAGGTTCAATAATTGCCGCCCCATTGGGATCAGACGCAGACCACAAACCGCCCAATATGGGAACAGACGCTGGTGGATTTGGACAGGCCCAGGGAGCCGAGAAACGGAATGGTTCGATAACCGCCACATCGGGGAAAACAGACGTTATCAGACCGGTGGTGGGTGGTTCTTAGTCGGTACTATTGCTAGCCCATCTGGCATGGGTGACCCTACACGGAGCAGCATCCCAAAAACTTAAAAATCTGCTGTCCCCGCCTGTGCGGCTAAATTGGATCAATAATAATGCTAAAACAAAATTTAAAATGCTAAAATGTTAAAAGTTCTTTTTTTTAACTAGGATTTCTTCATAACATGTTTATTTTTCATAATTTACCCCTATTTTCTTGCAAATATTTGATTTTACTCGAGGAAAACAAAAATACTTTAAAATCAATAAAATGGAAATGGTTTATTAGGTCTGTTCTGTATTCCATGCGAAAGGAATTTGTTCGAAGTTATCAAAGCAGTGTTGTTATTTAATATTTGCAACAACGATGGTATGACAATTCCGAAGATTTTCAAAATAATATTTGAATATCTGTAAAAGCTATAGACGTTTTGTAATATTAACTAATTATTTGATATGAAAAACTTATAAAATGAAACAGTCATAGCTGTTGCACCTTTTAAAATACCAATTTTTAATTTTTAAACAACAAAGACTAATAAATTTTCAATGTTTTTTTTTAAATTTCTTTCAAAGTTGCAATTCAATGCGACAGTTATACAATACAAAAATAACAACGTTTAAAATGTGTACACAAATTACATGAAATTGAAGTAATGACATTTTCATACCCCGTTTACCCCTCTACAGCGTCTGGAAATATACCCTTTATGTGAAATAAAAGTTTTCTAAATCAATCTGTAGATGTAGCATTTATAAGTGAACAAACGTATAAAAAAGTTACAAACGAATTGATAACATTCTCCGTTTTTTGAAGTAAAATACACACAAAATAACAATATATTTTGTTGTTGTTTTGTGGGTATTTTAGTTGTAGGTTTGTAACTTGTATTTTTGAGAAATAGGGCCCAGGGCAGTAGACTTGGGCAAAATCGTTCCTTTTGTGGAATCGGTCCGACTGATCCGAAAGACTAAAGGAACTAGGTCGTTCCTTTCGTTCATCGTTCCGATTGGCTTCTATGAACGAGGACCGAGAGAATGTCTCTGTCGCTCCTGAAAACATCAACAAACATTTTTCATGCTGTATTTTCATTTTCTGACATAATAACAATAAAATAATTCTTTGTTTTCGTAAAATATTTGTAAAAAAACAATCGCCCACAGCAAGGAATAAATTTTTGAATACAATAAAATCTATCATAAACATAAATAAATAAATCATTCTCTATACAAAAAAGTGTACACAAATAAGTGAACGAAGCAAATGTGTTGCCTTGAACGTTTGTAAAGTCCATGTCCATCAGTGTTGCCAGTGAAATTGAGAGAAAGGTACATTTTAGTTTCCAAAAAGATACATTTTTCACAAAAAGATACATATTGAAAAACATTTTAAAATCAGTTTTTAACGTTAGACATATCGACCCCTTAGCGCCAAATGATCGTAAGCGACAAAAATTTTATTTTTCAGGAGGAGGGTTTTTTATTGTATTTAAACTGTCGCTTACGATAAAATTTCTAGCCTGTATTTCAAAAGTTATCAAAAATTTTGATATTTTGACGATTTTAAACTAAAAAAATCACAAAATTTTGATTTCAATAAAAAAATTTGCTTTTTACAAAATGTCGCTTACGATCATTTCGCGCAAATGGGTAGATATATTAACATAACATTTTAATTTCATATTTAATGAATATTGTAAAGAAAATGATATCATATAAATAAATTTTTATATTTATTTAAGTCATAAATATTAGGTATGTAATATTTAAAAATGCAGTATGCAAACGTTAAAATTAATTATAGCGCCAAATGATCGTAAGCGACAAAAATTAAATTTGTCAGGAGAATCGTTTTTTATTATATTTAAACATGATTTATATTCATAAACTGTCGCTTACGATCATATGTTATAGCCTGTATTTCAAAAGTTAACAACAAATTAGACATTTTAATGATTTCAAACTATGGGTAGGCTCACAAAATTGTGATTTCATTAAAAAAATTAGTTTCGTACAAAATGTCGCTTACGATCATTTGGGGGTCGATATGTAACTATCTTTGGATGTTGCCAAAACAAATTAATTTTTGTAAAAATTAATATACGAGTAAAGGCTTTTTTAGTATTTATAACGAAATGATAACTTTAAAAAACTTTGTCAGAGACGGAAAGCTTAATATTTTATTTCTGTACATTGTGCGTACAGATTCAAAAGATACGAAAAATGTCAGGATTATACATGGTACGTAAAGTTATCAAAAGATACAAAAAAAATGTATCTTTCGTATCCTAATGACATCACTGATGTCCATATGAATCAACTTTTTCTTCTACAACTTTCTTAAATTTTCTTTTGAAGTTGCATTCGTGTCCATATAATGAAATTAGTGCTGCGCTGCTTTTGTTTTTTTATATAGCTTTTGTTGTTGCTTAATATTACGAAGAAGAAAACAAAAGAGAAGAAAACAATAAGCTCAAAAGTTGCGCAGCAAAAGTTGACTCGTATGGACATAGACCAAAGAAAATTAATTACTCCCAAGATGGTTTGCAACCGCCGAACGAGGAATGATAAGAAAGGAACGTTTGGATCGGTCCGTACCGTTCCATTTAGGGAGTCGTTCTATGGAACTATGTTGTTCCGGAACGACACAACTTTACAGGGCAGCGTTGCCACTTTCTGCACCATAGTACAAAATATGTACTACATATTTAAAAATGTTTGTACTATTTTTGTACAATGAAAATTTTGTACTAGATATTATTGTACTATTTAACTAATTGCAGAAAAATAATAAATAGAACACTTTCGTTTGAAAAGATACCTTTTTAAAACCTACTTTATTATTTACATTTGGCAGTAATGCTGCTAATAACCTTCCATTTCTCTGCATTGAGAATATTTTGCCCACTTTACACAGCGTCTTCACGAGACATTAATTTTGATATAACATGAGAGAAAACGTCGGCAGAATAATAAAAACAAAATATCGATTTTTCTCTTAATTTTATACTAGGGGAAGACGAAATTTTCCTTTTCCTATAAGATTTCATTTTATGCAAATGCTCATCGAGTTAACATGCACTACTTTTGCATAATTAGTTATTTTATTTTTGATTTTTCACACAAATTTTAATTTATAAATCAATTAAGCACATTTATTCACTTTTTTAACACAGAAATTTTATCAAAAACATCGCTTTTCATTTATTTTAATAAACACTCACACATACACACTATTTTATTGTAATGTACATGTGTTTTTTGACAGTTCATCTCATAAGATCGTTGTTATAAGAATTCTTATAACAACGCTCTCATAAACATTTTTATAACATTGAGATAACACTAATTTGAAGTCTACACGTAACATAATTCTCTCTGCGATTGAATTTGACAATCTCATCTTACATATTGTTACGTGTAGACCTCAAGTTAGAGGAGTTTGTGGAGATTCGGAATTATTAGAAAACGCGAATATGCATAGAACTAAGGCGACAGCGATTATGGGTAATGTATAAGGGCCGAGTTTGCGTTCTTTTTCATCATATATATAAAAAACTAAAAGTGTAAGCAAACATCGCATTTCTTGTCATTTATTTTGATGACAGCTATTCTAAATTATAGCATGCATTTTTCTATTTGGAAGAATGTCAAGCTTCAACCGCAACGGAAATATACACGTTATTAAAGAAAACTATTATGGAAAATCCCATTTAAAAATCTGGTTTCATATTCGATAATCATAATTCTGTTTGTACTAATTTAAAAGACCAAACATCTTTTGTTGTGTTGGCAAAGTGCTCTTGTCACTTAGTACATCTAGTAGCTTCCAAATCGTCGCGTTTCTTCTTAAACTGCGTAAGCGCCATTTTTTCGAAATTAACTTTTTAGTTTTTATGATGGAAAATAACATTTGCCACCCGATTACATTCTCATCTTGAGAACTATGTATGTAAAACAAAAAATTAAAGCTATTTCGAAAGCCTCAAAATACATATAATGGTGCAAAAGTTAGTAGGTCTACTTTCTACTTTTGTAAGCGTCATCAGTGACGTGCTAATAGCTTAGCTGGTTTTTATAGCCAATGATATTTTATTTTCAATGCTATCGATGATTATGTTTGTATAGTGTACCATTTTGCTCTTGTAAAACTGTTTAAACATATTTGCGATCATAAAATAACAAAAAAACTTCTGCGTAAAAAGCGTGGCATGTAACTTGAAACGCGGAAAAGCGTAGAATGCGTAAAACGTGTGAAAGCGTTGACGCGAAAACGCGTGCTAAGGTCTTTCAGGTTAAGAGTTCCAACAATATTTTCAATTGATAAAAGTTCAACAGTTGTCATAAATAGATGGTTGTCATTAAAGGGTTGCATTGATCGTGTTATCGAACAACATGAAATTTTGAGTAGCAACAGCTACATATTGTTCGCGCAAACATGGGTAGTGATGTCAACATGTATTTTTGTGTGAGCACTTGCTTATACAATTAAAGATTTTTTTGGGAATTTTTATATAAGTAAATTGAAATTGAGTGTTTTAGCTAGTTTCTTTTGTCGAAAAAAATTGTAATGTTTTTTACATATGGCTTGTTAGGTGTGTGAGACATATGTAACTTCGCATGTTTGTCAAAATTGTCAATTTACAGACGGTTTATAATATTTGCTTTCACACGTACATGTGCAATTACATCTGACATAACCTCTGAGTGCTCACAACAGCTGAGTTTTTGCACAATTTTCGTGAATATGTAAAGCACTCTTTGCTTTTTAATGTTTTTTCAGCCAAACCACACTTTTGATAATTTAATACAGCTGATGTCAGATGCCTTGTCAGATGAAAATAGAACACGCTCTAATTGAAAATTTTTCATCTGACTTTGCTTCTGTAAATGTCATCTGACAATGTTTCATATGTTTCATACGGCATGTATCACTTTTGCAGTGGGAAATTTGACAAGTCAGATGTAAAATACATTTCGTCTAAAGTCAGCATTACCTTCTGTACTATTTTTAGCTTCTTTGGTGGCAGCACTGGTCCAGCAGCTCATTTCTCAAAACTGCAAGTAACAAGTCTGCAAGTCAAATATCTACAAAGCAATACCACTTACAAAATATATTTTTGTTTTCTGGATATATCACTTGTAGATTTGGAACTTGTAGTATTGAGAAATAGTTGAGTTCTGGTTTATACAGTCATATAAGCTTTGCTTTTGCTATTTAAATTGAGTATTTTTCTATGACATTTTCATATAATTTGATATATATATTAAAAAAAAGTGCTAGAAAATGCCAAATAAATAATCAAAAAATGCTAAAAATAATGCTGACTACCAAATGAAAAATTTGCAGCTAAATCAAAATAAAAAGGTCTAAATTTAGCTGCAAAAATGGAAAAATGGCGACACTGCAAGTGCTTTACTTCGTCGTGTGAACACGGTATAAGAGATACAATGGCACATAAACCATGTTTTATATTTACTCTTTAAGGTAGATTACTCTGCACAAAAACTCATTAAGGGTTTTCACGATGGGTAGTGCAAAGTGGGCAAACGATGCAAATGTGTGCAATTTGCTCCATTTTACTTCGTTTGCAATAAAAAGACCTTGAACAAAAATGGTTGTGCATATTTGCTTAGTTGCAAATAACATCAGCCACCATATTGGTTTTTTTTATGGAAAAGCTATGTATTTATACAATGATTTTTAAATTTTATTTAGTAATTTCCATTTAATAATTTTATACACATAATTTAATAATTAAATGCTGGTTTGTATGTTAATATACTCAAAAACAAAAATATAACTTTTAACAAAGGTCAATGCTGCCAGATTTATTACAGCAAATTAGCAGTTTGTAGTGCCCCCAGACTATTATTTTTAGTATATGAGCTGTTTAAAGCTAAAATCCAACAGAATTAAAAAAGCCGTTCACGATCTACAATAATACGCACAGCAAATTTGCAATATGCAAATTTGACACCCAGGACTGTCAAAATTTAAATCCACAACTTTTTTTATTTAACGCCACTGTGAGGTGTTTTTCAGTTTTAGAACCCCGTCACCCCTTCGTAACACATTTAAAAAAATTTCTGAATAAATTCTGAGTTCTGTAACAAATTTTCAAATCCCTCCCCTTAAGTGCGTTACGTAGTAGGAGAACAGCTACCACGTAAGATTTATCAAAATCCCGCAAATTAAAAGGCTTCAATTATTGATACAATTTTTTATTCATTTGTTTGTTATTCCTTTATTAAAAAATAAGCAAAACTACGTTTATAACAAGATGATTTTCCTTCTCTTCTCATGCCTAATTAATTGTTTTTTTTTTTTCAATTCTTTTTTTTATTTAATCTCTTGTTTACCAAAAAAAGAACAAAAAAACTGAAAATAATTTAATTAGTATATTTTTTATATGCATGTATGTATGTATTTCGATTACAAGTGTTAAATGGTTTCTGTTTTTACTAATGTTTTTTGTTTATTAAATACATATTTAGTATAACTATGTGCATCATGTTCATTATGATTTTTTATCTTCAAAAATGGGGCACTATTACATACATAACATTTTTCACTTTATTACCTATTTATATTATATTTAATTTCATTGTTTTTGACTGCAGTTTGTTTAATTGATTTCTTACGTTTTTTTTTGTTTTGCTTTCTCTTTGACTATGTATCAAGTTTTTTGTTTATCACTAGTCTTACTATGGCCACCGACCAGTCGGTGTTATGGCTGAATAGGATGTGGATACATACATTTGGTATGCAATACAATTAAATCGTTTGGTGCAAATGGTCTCGCGAAAGAGCAAATGCTAAATACCGATGCCAAAGTGTATTAATTTTACAAGGTGGCAGCACTGCGTCAGCTGATTATTTTTTGCTATACTTTTCAGGTGCTAGTTGTCAAATTTGCATTGTTTTGTTTTGTTTATGCGCTGTTTTGTTTTGTTTATGCAAACAAAAGATGGCGTATGGCTCTGCTGTTGGGTGTGCCGAAAGAAGATGGAAAAGGGAAAGGCAAAAAACAAACACCTTGTAAAATGAATACACTTTGACCGAAGCTTTTTTATGAGATCTAACGGCAACTCTGCGTATTTTGTTGTTGAATTCAGCGTTCCCAGTTTTGGGGACTTTTCTCCAAATAGGGTATTTTTTCGGGGATTGAGGATAAACATTTCGTGAAAATCTTCAGGGGATTTTTGGGGATAGCACTTTTTTCAGTGGGGAGTTTTGGGGATTTCAAATCTATTTCTTCTGAACCAAAATCATTTCAAGATGCCAGTGACCCAACAAATACGGTCTGGTGTGTGGCTTCCTAGACCTCTTTAAACAGGCCTAGTGAATAAATAAAACACAAAAATTGCTTCGAAACGATTTATACAAAAACACTTTAAAAACTTTGATTCTGAAGTTTTTGAAATGATGAACATTGACACATATGAAATTGTTTTATTCTTGTGTGTTTTCTTCGTTAATGATGAAACAGAACTGGGCCTAGACGAGTTTTTCCATACAAATTGACAGTAATCATACGCCGTAAAAAGCAGTCATGACTCATGAGATGGAATCTATTTTACTTTGAGAACGATTTTTCTCATGCTCTCAGTCTTAGCCACTCATTATCTCAACAATATGGCCGTGTTTTAATAAAATTTTATAAATTTTTCATAAGAAATATAAGAACAAAACAAAATAAACAATAATATGAGAGAATTTTGAAGCTACTGCCGTCGATTTAGTTTTGGGCCTGTTTATTTTTGCAACGCTTTTGCCTGAAGTTGCAGACTTGTTCTGTTTCATGATTTAATGATGAAACAGAACTGGGGCTAGACGAGTTATTTTCGTACAAGATGACATTAATCATACGCCGTAAAAACAGTCATGAGATAGAATATATTTTATTTTGAGAACGTTTTTTCTCATGCTCTCGGTTCATGATTTCAAATGGAAATCATGAAATCAAATTTACGATTTTGATTGCAATCAAAAAACTAGCAATCATTAACATGAAATCATGTGATTTCAATTAAATCGATTGCAATCTTTCACAGCTCTGGTAGATATGTATTTAGAACATAGAGTATGTACAAATAAAATTAAGTTTATAAATATTCAATATAAATTGATTTAATTAACTAAATAAATGTACGCATATATATCGTTTGAAATAATATGATTTTATTTTTAAGGTACTGTGGGGATCTTTGGGGATGAGAAAATAGCTATTTTGGGTCATTTTTTGGGATGAAAAATCGAAAATTGGGTATAATCGATAATGTATGAAATAAAACTAGGCACCCTGGTTGGATTATACAAGAGTGCTACGATATTTTGCATTTGCTCTTTCGCAAGACCATTTGCACCAAACACTGAATACCGCCAATATATCTATTGCTCTTTCATATACAAATATACCTATGTACGTATCAGTCAGCTGCAACAAGTATCAAACTTTCGAGTATATCCGTTCACGTACTCTGTCTTTTTCGTATACAAGCCGCAAAGTTTGTAAAGCAACCAATCCAATTATAATGTTTCGAATGATACTTGTTGCTAATCTATTTGTTTCGTATATTATACTCGAATGTGAACAAAGGTTTGATTGGTTTATACTTGTTATTTAGCGCTAGTGAATAAAACGGCTAGATCATGCAGCTCTGGTACGTACATATGCATGTATGGATGTAATTCCCAGTGGTATGGCGTACTAGCTCTGTACGTGTATATTTGCTAGCTCTTCAATAACTACCGGTAGTTCCACCACAATCTACGTAATATAGTTTAGTATGGGGATGTCATTAGAGGTGGCAATCGATCCCTATCTGCGTTACCTTTTCCTACCAACGGGGTTAAAGTCATAATACTATACAGCACACTGTTCCCAAAGTACTGTAAGGTAGCACAAGAACTATAGTGGGTAGTAATTGTTACAACTATTAGTGTCTTCTTTTTGCAGACAAGCTAATCGCTTCGCGGGTTGTGTTTGTTGAAAAAAATTATTAAAAAATTAATGTATAGTAAGGGGTGCCCCTGCGGTGGAGTGGTAGCGATGCTAGCCTGTCAGTCCAGAGGTCGTCGGTGTTTTCCGCAGACAAGCTAGTCGCTTCGCTTGTTGTGTTTGTTAAAAAAAAGAAATGTAGCTACAGTTAGGTATCACTTCCTCCATTGGCGTAGGCTATACAGACATGCCACAAGAACGAACATATTTGCTATTCACTCTTGACAGAGCACTGTTCAAAAGAGAAATAAGAAAGTATTGGTCTTCAATTTTGTTTCGGTTTACGCATACATTTGTAAAAAAGTGCATCACTTTTGTTTGGATAAAATGAAACACAAACACATAATTGTTGTCTCTGTCTCAAACGGGAACCCTAAAAAACTGATTTGGACAATTTTAAACTGTCAAAGTTTACATGTCCGGTTGGTCGGTGCCATTGGTGTATAGGGCGTGTGCCAAACGGTAGCAAAGTACTATTGTAAGTTAATTTTTAATAATTCTAAGTTAAATAAAATTTCACTAGCCCTGGGGGGTAGTAGAATTTTTGACACAACAGATACATTTTTGACAAACAGCAAATTAGAAGCATGGTATCATAAAACAAGGTAAAACCACCGCCGTCGTTTTTGAAAATTCGAGTCGTTGCCCAATACATTGATTTTTACGGCTCTTAAATGTAGTTAGACTGTGAAAAATTCATTGTTTATTTTAATTTGAGAAAAGTTGTACATCATATTATACAATTTTTCGCTACAGCAGAGATGTCTGTTTTATATGTATAAAAATGTTGTTTTAAAAATTTGTTGGTAGATGGCGGCTTGTAATCAAATCTTTTGCTTCGCCCCCTCAAAATTTTATATTGTAAAAAAAAAGATATCATTTCACAAAGCAGACAAATGATTTTTTACAGACGTCAAAATATATCATTTGGCACAGCAGAAAATATTCCCCACAGGCAAATATTTTTTTACCATAGTACTTTTCTACCGTTTGGCACACGCCCATAGAGTGAAAATACTAATAACCATTTCGCTAGTCACTAGTGGCGATGGTTTTTTATTCTGCCACTGGGAAGTGTAAGGGTGTGAAAGGATGAAAATAGTTAAAAGAGTGTGAGTGAGGGTTGTTTGACTGAAAAAGTCAGGGTGTGTGGTTGATATTAATGCTTAAGAGAAAAGTAATGATATTCTTTCTCTAGTTTTTGTAAAATAGTTAGTTTTTTAATTATCGTTAAAAGATAAACATTCTCCTTTTTGTATTAACTACCCAACTTTCCAATTGATTTGATTTTTTTCTGGGAGCAATTGGAGAAAGTATTGGTTGAAGGATTTCAATTGATAGGTTCTATAAAAAATTTTACATACACAGTATACTTTTTTATTTTATTAATACTAATAATGAATTGAAAACAATTGAAAGTCGCTGAAATTAAATGGTTGGAATGTTTTATGCGAATGTATGTATGTACATATATCATTATATCATTATATGTAGTATATTAATTTGTTGCTTTATTCCCATTCAAAATAATTTTTCAGTACTGTTTTCCGATTTTTATTTAGTAATTACATATATAATAGTTACTTATTATTTTTGTTTGTTCTTTTTAAATCTATAGTTTTTGCTTGTGTTCTAAATATGTTTGGATTTTATTTTTATTTCAGTAGTGGCTGTCCTATTTTAATATTTACTTTTTTATTTAAATTCTTAAATTTCAAGTTTTACTATTATTTCATTTAAGATTTTATTGTTAGTTTTAATTAATTTTACACAGATACAAATTTAACGTTATTATTGTTTTAATCATTTCGTTCTTAATTTATTTTAAATTTTTAGTTTTCCAATTAAATTTATTGTTTCCAATTTTTAACTAATTTCATTACAAATAAGTTTCCGATTTCTTAATAATATTACTATGTAATTGATGGTTGTTATTAATTTTTTGTTTTCATTATGATTCTAAAAAATATGTTACTTTTGTTTAAATTTTTTTTCTCCAAAGATTTGTTTAATGCATTTAATTGTTTGACTTTTTAAAAAAGTATGTATGTATTCCTTTTTTATTAAATGTTAATTAATGTAATGAAGAATAAAAACTATCACGCACTAGAATTATCATTGGATCGGGATGTGGATGGACCGGCCCCAATGTCTTCACCTAAGACGAATGTGGGACTCTGGCGGGACGTAGACGCAACAGGTTGATAGTGATAACCCTCACGATAACGTTGATTCGATTTACGGGTTGTTTGAGTATGACCCAGTGTTGGTCTTTGATTATTTAATTCATTGGGTCTTTTGGCTGAAAATAAAATTACAAAAACAAGAATAATAAAATTTTAAGTACATATGTTTACATATAAGTACATATATTAGGCTGGTCCCATTTGTATAGATGCAAAAAAAATCGTAGAGGGCCTAATCATTCCAAGGAATAATTCTACACATAATATAATAATCAATCCATCCGTACTTAATTCAATCTCAAGCGGTGTCAAAAGTGCGGCAATCCCGGATTTATTTAAATGATGTACAGAAAGATTGATTCAAGTAAGGAATATTCAAGTGTAAAATACTTAATATTAGGCTGATTTGGCTTTATTTATGTAAAACAATAGTCATTTTAAATACGAGTATGTTTATAAACTTTATACACAGTCGTACTCGAACTGTGTTGGTGTTTGTTTGCCTTGATTATAGTGACAATTCACTATTGTGCTTTTGTTGTTGTTTATTTTCATTGCTCGGGCATAACCGACAAGCAGCCGACAAACGTCGTATTACAAGCTTGATTCAAACCCGCTATATGCTTGAATCAATCCCGCCGCGACCTTGTACCAAGACTGCCGGATACTTGAACCAAGCCCGCCGCGTACTTGAATCAAGCCCGCCGCGTAATTGAATCAAGTCCTCCGCGTACTTGAATCAAGACCGAATCAGGCTTATTTTTACTTATTTAGTTCTGAAACAGACTTGAGAATTTATGTTATTTCTACTTAAGGTCATTTCACATTGTAATACAAGCTTTTAGATTTTTATTAGATTTTGTAAGACAAAAATCAAATCAAAATCAGTCTGACTGTCAAAAAATCTTACAGAAAATCTTATCATTACACTTTGTTTCTACACTATCAAATTCCAAATGAAACGTAACATAAATAATTTGCAATAAACCAAAATTTTTCGTACTTCTTTCTCTTTATTTAAGCCGGCAAACAAATAAACAACTGTTTTTGTTATTCCTATGTTTGTTTGTGCAAAGGACAATCCTGATAAAATGGAAAATGTGATTGTTTAGAAAATTTCCTAAAAATTACGAATACCATAATACTGTGAAATTTATTTACGTATTATTTGACAAGTCATAACAATTTGTTTTCACACTGTTGGATTTTTACTTCAGATTTGAGTTTTTGACAAGTATTAATACTAAATCTAATAGTCTGAAGGCCGCTTTAGATAAATTTAATATTTTTACTTGTTTTAATCTAAAATAAATTTTTGATCAATCCTGGTATTGGACTTAACTCATCATGTTTGTAAACCAACACTTTATAAAACTCAGCTAACTCAGTATAGAAAGAACGAAGTTAAATCTAGTATACACCAGCAGCATGTAAGCAATATAACCAAAAAACAAGAACACAACATTGGATTGAAGCTATCAACAACCAAACAAACACCAACACACTTAGACTGTGTATAAAGTTTTTAAAAATATTTGTACACAGAAAAAAAAATTTGTAAATACAATTAATTTTTTTGTTATATCAACTAAATAATTAATGGATTTGTAAATACAATTACGAAATTGTAAGCTAAAGGAAAACCAGAAAAAGTTTTTTAACAATTTTTTTGTTGATTTCAAATTTATTTCAATTAAAATTATTGTTATATCAACAATGTGAATTGTTGATTTTCCGAACAAATTTTAACTATCATAATTGTTGTATTAACAATATTTTTTATACAATCGCAATCCTCGAAGTGAGTTTTTGCTTGTCAGCGAAAAACACTAAATGTCTTTGGGCGGAATCGAACCGGCGACTTCTGGACTAATAGACTAACGTTCTTACCTCTCAGCTACAGAGCAATTCGTTATTAAATACGCAAATAATGAATACACACAGAACGTGATTTGCTTTGTTTCATCTACGTGTGTGTATTCGTTTGTTGTATCAACAATGGTGATTGTTAATTTTTTCACAATACGTAACAAAAAATTTGGTTAGCTCAGTTTGTTGAAAAAAATTTCTTGATTTGCTTTGTTTCATTTACGTGTGTCCTTTCATTTGTTATATCAACAATGATGATTGCAAATTTTTTTCACAATACATAACAAAAAATTGGTTAGTTCAGTTTGTTGAAAAAAATTTCTGTGTTTGTCGTATCAACAACTCAATTTGTTATATTAACAATATATATGTTTGAATTTAAATTACATATTAACAATTGAAATTGTTAGTTGCAAATTGATGGAATTTTTTTTCTGTGTACTTAAATTAAGCATTTTTGTACTGAATTTATGAATTTTGTACAGAATTTAAGATTTTTACATGATTTAGGAATTTTACCCTGTTTTCGGCTGATTTAAGTACGTTGTAATCATATTCGTACTTCAATTTTTGAGTGCGACTCGTAATCAAAGTAAGCAGAAAACACTTGAACTTAGTACGGCGTTTTTCTTTCTGTGTAAGCAACTTTGTCTCAGAAACCATGAATCTAAAATGGATTTCGAGCTTGCCGAAATTCCAAATTACATATATTTTTAATGACTTAGTTCGTATAAACCAACCAGTGATTGAGCTGGTCCACTTCCAAATATAACAAAAATTGGTACGGCAGTACATTTAACCAAAAAATCAGAGGACTAGCGACAGTGGTTCCCATACCATGACACCTTCAGTACAGGAAAAATACATAAAGCCAATGCAGAATAGCGTATGTGTCAAGCTGCTTCAAGCACTTTATGTAATTTTTCCTATAATAAAAGCTTCATAGAACATATTTTTGAATTTCCGCAAGCTTGAAATCCATTTTAAGCCATACTTTTCGAAGAATTATATCCATCCCACTCTAAGATTTTTTTCTAAAAAATTAATCCTCTCTAACGTATATTGTACATTAGACCAACCATTAGAGATGAGCGATATTTCTGTACCTGTGATTTAATCACTGTTACTGAAAAATCAGGAATCTCAGTTATGACAAAATTTGTCACGTAACTGCCACTTGCAAAGCCGTTCTTTTCTATTTGTACATATACACAATTATGATATTTCACCGTTTGTGTGGATAATAATCCGGAAAATAATCAACTTATAGTTAACTTTTCTTAGACTAACTAAAAGGTAACTACAATGTAATCCAGAATGAAACCCAGAAAGTCGATTCTTAAGCTGAGTACTTAATCGGGTTTGGTGAGAGCCAACAACTTTACTCTAATCTATTTTGAAGCTCATTTTAAGTTTATATTAACTTTTTGATGTTACTATTTTAAATGATACCTTAGCTGGGAGGTCAGCACGTTGACCATAAAACGTGTGATACATAGTTCGAACACCAGCAACATCTTTTTGTAAATATACTAACTACCAGGTGACTTAAATAAAGTAAACTTTAAGTTAGTTGAAAAGTAGTGCAGAGTGGGACAATTGACTGCTGCATAGGACATCGCAATTTTAAAATAGTTAGTTGTTTCGACAATGAAGCAAATATTTTGAACTGAAAACAACAATACAAATTATGAGGGAATTTTTCCTATATTCGGCGAAATTTTTAAATTTTAATTTGAGGCTATTTTCCTATTTTCGGCGACATTTTTTAATTTGGGGCTATTTTTCCTATACATACATATTTTTGCACATTTATCATTCTTATGAAAAAGGACCAAAATTAAAATTGGCCCCCAAAATAGGAAAAATGGCTCCAAACTAAAAAATCAAAAATGGTTCCAAAAAAGGAAAAATTTCCCCAAATTAAAATATATAAAATGAAAAATAGCCACAAAATAGGAAAAATGGTGCCAACTAAAGTTTGGCCAAAATAGGAAAAATAGCCCTAAATATATATTCATTATATGCAGATTTTGTGCAATAATTCTATTTTAAAAGTTTCAAACTTGTATGAAAAATAACTCAAATGCGTTTCAAATCAAAATTTGTCCATACAAATTACAAAATGACAAAGCGTTTGTATATACAAAATCTGGCCATTGCTTTACGATAAAAAAATTAAAAATAATTCTCATTTGCAAGCAAAACAAAAAAAAGTTGGAAAAACACAAATTGTAATTCATCATATTTAAAACGCTTGACTTTGTGTTTGCTGGGAAGACTCTCATTCTTCACTAATACTAATATGCAGCAATACAATCACAATTTAAATTTTGCGCATCATTGATTTAAAGTTAACGACGTTTCCGACACGGAACATTGGCGTACAATAACAATAAACTGATAAGGTGCTATTTCCTGTGTTCTCTCTTATTTATTATTATTATTTCTTTTGAAAATTCAAAGTATATTTTAAGGCGCATTTAAATCTGTATTTTTTCAATAAAATGTTTTTGTGTAGAGATAGATACATGTTATGTACCAGAGAAAGCCATGAATAAAAAAAATGTGAGTGCTCTAGGGCTGATGTCAGAGTGCGCGCTACAAGCAAAGTTAAGCTAAAGAATCTCAAAAAGAGTTTAAAAAAAACCATAAACTATTTTTTTAAAACTCGTAGTGCCGTCTTTACACTGTCAGAGTTTTCGTCTGATTTCAAAAGCTAACTTTACGAATATGACATTTAAAACTCATATTTAGGGGATTCACACGGTATCATAAAGTCATAAATCATAAGTTGGAAAAAAAAATATTACAGTTGTATATTTTAATGTGCTATTTGAAACATAAACAAAATGATACAAAACAAATCATAACAAATATTAGAAAAATAAAATAATATTTGGTACGACAATGCAAAATTATGTGAAAACAATTCAGCGGCTTATATCTGTATCTGCAAATTATTTGCGAATTTTTGTAATATTTGCAATATGTAAAAAAAAATTTTTCGAGCATTTATCCTTTTAAAATTTTACGATCTTTGTATGTATTGGTTTTTACAACAAAAAATATTGAATAAAACTTAGTTTTTCTTTAAATGCATTTGTATTTGCTAGGGTATTCATATTACTCGACTTTTCCATTGTTCGATTAATGAATTAATCGAAATTGAGGTTTTTAAATTAATCGAACAATCAAGTAACACTTTTATTTCGTTCGAGTTATTCGAGTAAGCTTTACTGTTAAAAATTATTCGAGTTAATCGGAAAGTGTTTTAATTTACTCGGTTTTTAGCACATTTTTGTGAACAGAAATAAAAAAAAATAATTTTTTTTCGCATTTTATATATTTTAATGAGGAAAACAAAAGAAACAAATATTTCTACATAAATTAGATCATAAACTGATCATTTCAAATGCATTTTAAGAAAATTTAGCACCAGGAAATATTTAATAATATTCAGACCTGTTCTGTATTCAATGCAAAATAAAAATAGTCATAAGCGTTTTTGTTATAAATATTAAATTGCACCAGCAAAGCTTTTACATATCCCAACATTTTTATTTTGCATGGAGAACAAAACAGGATAATTAATTAAATAATCGAACAAGATCATTACATTTAGTTCTAAGAAATATAATGCTTTTTCTTTAACATTTCTCATATTACTAAGAATGATCTTCCACTAATCATAGACGCTAGAAAATTTGAGAAAAGTTAATTAAAAAGCATTTCCAATTCAGCCGATCAATTTTTTGTTTTTTCTAGATGCAGTAATATTTTATATGACAAAGGTAATTTTTTGCTCTTTATTTTGTGAATGCTTTTAATTTTTCACTGAATTCCGCCGTTAGATCGTAGTATCGAATGTACTTTAATATGAGAATTCTAGTTACATATATAGTTGCTTTTGAAATCTCTTCTTTATTTCAAATAAATTTTGCTTGATATTTCCGAATTTTTTTACAAGATATTTATGGCTCTACTGCATAATTTACTTAATTCTTTGATCATGCGATCTATTAGTACGAAATAATGTTGGCAAATTTCACACAATTCGTAAAATTTTTTCCAGGCAGATTATTGTGTGTTTCGATTCGAAAAGAAAATCATTCGTATTTATATACCTTATACATTGTGTTTCGAAAATGTTTTCTTTCGAAACGAAATACATACTAAGCCCCCTGTTTTTATTAAGAAATCTACAAAAACTTAATCAAAAAAGGAAAGTTTACATGAAATTTTTTGGTTGAGTTATTCGATTAATCGACCTAAATTACTCGAATAAATATTTACTCGAAATTGAAATTTTTTATTTCATCGAACATTATTTGACTTCAATTATTCGAGCTAACATTATTCGAGTGAATACCCTAGTGTTTGCTCTTCCATAAGGAGCTTTAGGGCACCCCTGCCTTGTTTGCAATTTTGCAATTTATTGTAAATTTTTGCCATTTTCGCGATAAAAGTCATTTTTTAGCCAGGCCGTAGCCAATTTACCCATCTTTAATTCATGTGAAACTTTGCTAATAATTTGATGTTAGCAAATTTTTGCGAATTTTCGTAATTTTGAAAATTTTTTGCGAGTTTTTGGCATTCCTTATATCTTTAACTATTTTCAAGTAATTTTAGGGCTTGTTTGCAATTTAGCAATTTTTCGCGAATTTTCCATATTTTGGCAATAAAAGTGACTGTTTCCCAATTCTTTGCTTTTTGACAGTTTTAAAGATTTTTAATCAGTATCAGACTTTGATATCTTTCTGATGTTACCAAGTTTTTGCGAGTTTTCGTCATTTTCGCATATATATATATATATATATATATATATATATATATATATATATATATATATATATATATATATATATATATATATATATATATATATATATATATATATATATATATATATATATATATATATATATATATATATATATATATATATATATATATATATATATATATATATATATATATATATATATATATATATATATATATATATATATATATATATATATATATATATATATATATATATATATATATATATATATATATATATATATATATATATATATATATATATATATATATATATATATATATATATATATATATATATATATATATATATATATATATATATATATATATATATATATATATATATATATATATATATATATATATATATATATATATGTATATAAATATATATATATATATATATATATATATATATCTATATATATATATATATATATATATATATATATATATATATATATATATATATATATATCATATATATATATATATATATATATATATATATATATATATATATATATATATATATATATATATATATATATATATATATTATATATATATATATATATATATATATATATATATATATATATATATATATATATATATATATATATATATATATATATATATATATATATATATATATATATATATATATATACATATATATATTTATATACATATATATATATATATATATATATATTTTGTGCAATAATTCTATTTTAAAAGTTTCAAACTTGTATGAAAAATAACTCAAATGCGTTTCAAATCAAAATTTGTCCATACAAATTACAAAATGACAAAGCGTTTGTATATACAAAATCTGGCCATTGCTTTACGATAAAAAAATTAAAAATAATTCTCATTTGCAAGCAAAACAAAAAAAAGTTGGAAAAACACAAATTGTAATTCATCATATTTAAAACGCTTGACTTTGTGTTTGCTGGGAAGACTCTCATTCTTCACTAATACTAATATGCAGCAATACAATCACAATTTAAATTTTGCGCATCATTGATTTAAAGTTAACGACGTTTCCGACACGGAACATTGGCGTACAATAACAATAAACTGATAAGGTGCTATTTCCTGTGTTCTCTCTTATTTATTATTATTATTTCTTTTGAAAATTCAAAGTATATTTTAAGGCGCATTTAAATCTGTATTTTTTCAATAAAATGTTTTTGTGTAGAGATAGATACATGTTATGTACCAGAGAAAGCCATGAATAAAAAAAATGTGAGTGCTCTAGGGCTGATGTCAGAGTGCGCGCTACAAGCAAAGTTAAGCTAAAGAATCTCAAAAAGAGTTTAAAAAAAACCATAAACTATTTTTTTAAAACTCGTAGTGCCGTCTTTACACTGTCAGAGTTTTCGTCTGATTTCAAAAGCTAACTTTACGAATATGACATTTAAAACTCATATTTAGGGGATTCACACGGTATCATAAAGTCATAAATCATAAGTTGGAAAAAAAAATATTACAGTTGTATATTTTAATGTGCTATTTGAAACATAAACAAAATGATACAAAACAAATCATAACAAATATTAGAAAAATAAAATAATATTTGGTACGACAATGCAAAATTATGTGAAAACAATTCAGCGGCTTATATCTGTATCTGCAAATTATTTGCGAATTTTTGTAATATTTGCAATATGTAAAAAAAAATTTTTCGAGCATTTATCCTTTTAAAATTTTACGATCTTTGTATGTATTGGTTTTTACAACAAAAAATATTGAATAAAACTTAGTTTTTCTTTAAATGCATTTGTATTTGCTAGGGTATTCATATTACTCGACTTTTCCATTGTTCGATTAATGAATTAATCGAAATTGAGGTTTTTAAATTAATCGAACAATCAAGTAACACTTTTATTTCGTTCGAGTTATTCGAGTAAGCTTTACTGTTAAAAATTATTCGAGTTAATCGGAAAGTGTTTTAATTTACTCGGTTTTTAGCACATTTTTGTGAACAGAAATAAAAAAAAATAATTTTTTTTCGCATTTTATATATTTTAATGAGGAAAACAAAAGAAACAAATATTTCTACATAAATTAGATCATAAACTGATCATTTCAAATGCATTTTAAGAAAATTTAGCACCAGGAAATATTTAATAATATTCAGACCTGTTCTGTATTCAATGCAAAATAAAAATAGTCATAAGCATTTTTGTTATAAATATTAAATTGCACCAGCAAAGCTTTTACATATCCCAACATTTTTATTTTGCATGGAGAACAAAACAGGATAATTAATTAAATAATCGAACAAGATCATTACATTTAGTTCTAAGAAATATAATGCTTTTTCTTTAACATTTCTCATATTACTAAGAATGATCTTCCACTAATCATAGACGCTAGAAAATTTGAGAAAAGTTAATTAAAAAGCATTTCCAATTCATCCGATCAATTTTTTGTTTTTTCTAGATGCAGTAATATTTTATATGACAAAGGTAATTTTTTGCTCTTTATTTTGTGAATGCTTTTAATTTTTCACTGAATTCCGCCGTTAGATCGTAGTATCGAATGTACTTTAATATGAGAATTCTAGTTACATATATAGTTGCTTTTGAAATCTCTTCTTTATTTCAAATAAATTTTGCTTGATATTTCCGAATTTTTTTACAAGATATTTATGGCTCTACTGCATAATTTACTTAATTCTTTGATCATGCGATCTATTAGTACGAAATAATGTTGGCAAATTTCACACAATTCGTAAAATTTTTTCCAGGCAGATTATTGTGTGTTTCGATTCGAAAAGAAAATCATTCGTATTTATATACCTTATACATTGTGTTTCGAAAATGTTTTCTTTCGAAACGAAATACATACTAAGCCCCCTGTTTTTATTAAGAAATCTACAAAAACTTAATCAAAAAAGGAAAGTTTACATGAAATTTTTTGGTTGAGTTATTCGATTAATCGACCTAAATTACTCGAATAAATATTTACTCGAAATTGAAATTTTTTATTTCATCGAACATTATTTGACTTCAATTATTCGAGCTAACATTATTCGAGTGAATACCCTAGTGTTTGCTCTTCCATAAGGAGCTTTAGGGCACCCCTGCCTTACAGTCTAAGCTATTTTTAAACAATTTTAACGCTTGTTTGCAATTTTGCAATTTATTGTAAATTTTTGCCATTTTCGCGATAAAAGTCATTTTTTAGCCAGGCCGTAGCCAATTTACCCATTTTTAATTCATGTGAAACTTTGCTAATAATTTGATGTTAGCAAATTTTTGCGAATTTTCGTAATTTTGAAAATTTTTTGCGAGTTTTTGGCATTCCTTATATCTTTAACTATTTTCAAGTAATTTTAGGGCTTGTTTGCAATTTAGCAATTTTTCGCGAATTTTCCATATTTTGGCAATAAAAGTGACTGTTTCCCAATTCTTTGCTTTTTGACAGTTTTAAAGATTTTTAATCAGTATCAGACTTTGATATCTTTCTGATGTTACCAAGTTTTTGCGAGTTTTCGTCATTTTCGCATATATATATATATATATATATATATATATATATATATATATATATATATATATATATATATATATATATATATATATATATATATATATATATATATATATATATATATATATATATATATATATATATATATATATATATATATATATATATATATATATATATATATATATATATATATATATATATATATATATATATATATATATATATATATATATGTATATAAATATATATATATATATATATATATATATATATATATATATATATATATATATATATATATATATATATATATATATATATATATATATATATATATATATATATATATATATATATATATATATATATATATATATATATATATATATATATATATATATATATATATATATATATATATATATATATATATATATATATATATATATATATATATATATATATATATATATATATATATATATATATATATATATATATATATATATATATATATATATATATATATATATATATATATATATATATATATATATATATATATATATATATATATATATATATATATATATATATATATATATATATATATATATATATATATATATATATATATATATATATATATATATATATATATATATATATATATATATATATATATATATATATATATATATATATATATATATATATATATATATATATATATATATATATATATATATATATATATATATATATATATATATATAAACTTCAGTTGAAAATATATAATTATTATAAAAGAATAAAATATATGTAAATGAGCCATTATGTACATATAAATTTGTACTTCTGTCTTATACTACAAGGCAAAAATTTTGAATAAAATAAAACATACAAGCAGCGTTGCCAGTTTATCCTTTTCGAGGGTAGATTTAGCCTTTTATTTTGTCTTTTAGCCTCGAAATTTGCGTTTAGGCTTCGTGGCTTTTTTAAGCCTTTTTTCATTTTTAAGTAAATTTTTGACAATCTCACTATTCGAGAACATAATTCGCATTTTTCAATTGTATTTGTGATTTACTTTTTTACAAAACTTATGCAACTTCCTTGTCCTCATACAACGCACTGATTTTTTGCGCCACTTCCACTGATTTTTTTGGTTTTTTGCTATACGTCCACGTTTTATTCAAAAAATATTACGTCACGTTTATGACAAAAATCTGCTGAATAGTTGTATAAAGAAATGAGACACAAGTGTCTCATGAACTTGGCGGAAATTGCTATCGTGAGTCATATATGACTCAGTAAATTTTTTTACATCCAATATGACCTGCATGATGCAGGAAGTGTTGAAAATGCAGTCCACATTATTGCAGGCTGCATTCATGATGGATAAAGAAATTGATGTTATGTTTATCTCTGAGACGCTTTTGGCTGCTAGAAGCTTTTTTGAAATCAACGAATATACTCTCTATGACACAAAGGACCCCCAAGGTAGAGCTTGTGGTGGCTCGGGTATACTAATAAAATCGCGATTAAAACACTACTTAACGAGTGATCATTGTGAAGACTATCTTCAAGCAACTAACGTCTGCATTGAAGCTTTTCATCAAAACCTGGTGATGTCATCAATTTACTCTCTTCCCAGGTACTCTGTTACTGAAAATCAATATAGTAGATTTTTTAATTCACTAGGACCACGCTTTTTGGCCGCCGGTGATTACAACGCTAAGCACACGTTCTGGGGATCTCGCCTCATCACGCGAAAGGGTCGCGTTTTGTTTGACACACTTTCAAAAATGCGTTTGAATGTTATATCAAGTGGGCACCCAACTTACTGGCCAACAGATCGCCGAAAAATACCTGATGTTATTGATTTTGGAGTGGTAAGGGGTGTGCCCAGCGCAATGCTCCAAGTTGAAGCATCTTGTCTTCAGATCACTCACCAACTATTGTCACTATATATTCACATACAACTTCTTCACCCACTTGTGATTTAACGATGAAAATCACACGTATAAATTGGTTGAAATACAAAAAATATCTGAGTACTCATTACACAGAAAATATTTCATTAAAAACGCCTGCTGACATAGATGACTCTATTAGAATGTCTGACGCAATACTTAAGCAAGCTGCTTGCTCTAAATGCTACTACTACAAATCTTCATGTGAGATATATTAAAATGTATTCAGCAGATGTAGAACGGCTTTTATCCGAAAAAAGAAGAGTTCGTAGAGAATTGCAACGCTATATTCGTGAGATTGAACACCGTATTGCGGTCTTAAATTCGAAAAAAGCTCCAGGCGCTCATAAAATAAGCAATGAAATGCTCTTAGAGCTACCTTATACTGCAAAACGGATAATTCTGTTTATTTTTAATAGTATTTTGCACCTCAAATGCTATCCCAAAGAATGGAAGGTTTCGCTGATTACCATGATACCTAAACCATACAAAGATCACACGAAGGTGGAATCCTACAGGCCTATAAGCCTAATGTCTAACATGTTAAAACTATTTGAAAAGCTACTTATGAGTAAGCTAATACCCATACTGAATGCTACTGGATGCATTCCAGACCACCAACTCGGTTTTAAGAGACAACACAGTACGAACAATCACATAGACTCATGAATGTGATTAGAAAACCTATGAGGAAAAGAAATGACACGAAGGTTTAATACATAAACTAAAGCAAAACCTACACCAAAACAGCCTTAAACTTTTAGAAAGCTACTTAACTGAGCGAAAATTTGTTGTTAAAGAAGGTAATTTTCTAAGCCCTTCGCAACCCATTCAAGTCGGAGCTCCTCAAGGCAGCATCCTCGGTACTGCATTATATCTGATATATGCCTCTGACTTGCCGGTAAGCAGTAACACGCACATATCAACATTCGCTAATGATACAGCTTTTCTAAGTGTTCACAAACGCCATCAAGAAGCTTCCCGCAAACTGCAAGATTATATACCCCAGTTGGAACAATAGCTAAAACAATGTCGGACACAAATTAACGAACAAAAATGTCTACACATTACTCTTACATTGTGCAGAGAAACCTGCCAACCTATACAAATAAATAACCAAACTATACATCAACACAGTGAAGTAAAATACCTCGGTGTTCATCTTGATCGTCGTCTAAAATGGAAGTCCCACATAAATGCAAAGGTGACCAAAATGAAATTAAAAGCTGCTCAAATGAATTGGCTCATTGGAAGGAACTCTACTCTAAGCCTAGACTGTAAACTTCTTCTATACAACTCCATTCCAAAACCAATATGGTCCTACGGAATACAGTTATGGTGCACTGAATCGGCATCAAATGTAGATAAGAAGGTACTTCAAGCAGATAATGAAAATAGTTTGGAAAATCCAAAAGTGCACGACTCATAATCTCATTTAGACCGTGAAATTAAATAGGCTTCCATTCAAGACAGAACTTTTTAAATTAGTTTAAATAATAAAAATGACACTAAAAATGTCATGAGTGTTAAAAATAGTATTTTTTCTTAATATGTGTGTATATATATTTTTTACAAGTGCAATATATGATAATAATAGAGCCATTTTAAGTTTGAAGAATCAGTAGTTTCGCGTGAAGTGATAGTAGTACCCACCTTAACGCTTCGCTTATGAGGCGTGCAATATTTAAAGCAAATGAGTGCTTAGAAATATTTTTATTATAAAATAAAAATGAAAATTACAAAATCTAAGTGTTACAATATATATGTATTGAATTTTCAAATAATTAAATTTATATTGTTATACACAATTCAAAATAAATAATTGTATTTCTATAATATTGAGTTGACATGTCTGTAATCATGTATGTTTTTCGGGTTAAGTCTCGTTTATGTACTTTTCCACGAACATACTCGAAGTTAATTTCTATTTTTATGGGCGACAATGAACAAATTAGTGCTGTCATAATGAGAAATATGAAATAGTTAGGAGCTTAATAAAAATATTCTGAAACAAGTCAGGAATACTAGCATTGATAAAAATAAAATTATGCGGAAATAGCACTTTTTAACGTACAAATTTTAGAATGATTTTTTTGTCGCCCACTCTTATTTCCGGAGTTACGGAGCTCAAAACTTTAATTTTTTATTGATCATAATTCCTACATATATAACAGATATAAACGATATAGGTATCATTACAAAGAGCTCTGAAATACCTTTGCAATAGTGTACAACATTTTTAAATCCATTGACCCATTGCGAGTAAAATGGAATTTAAAATATTTTTTATATGACTTTTCACGTAAAAGCACCGTTATCTTAAAAACTGGCCAATACAACGGTACTTGATCATGTATTTAGTTTAATATAGAACTTTCCAAGCTTTAATTTGATATATAATTGGAAGCTCTCATCGATGTAATTCGTAAGTTATAGCACTATAAAAATAAAACTTTAAAAATAAGTTAACTCATAAACTCATTATTAAAGTACCATAACTTACGTATTTCATTGTTAACAGGTTTCAGAAATACACCAAATAAAAGCATGGAAGGCTCTCTATAAAAGTGGATACATGGTTACGTATCGTTGTATCGACTAGTTTCTAAGATAACGGTGACTCTGCGTAAAAACTCAGATATCAAAAGTTTAAAGTAGCATTTCACACGCAATGGGTTAATAAATTTCAGAAATTTATACACCACTAGGAAGGTATTTTACAGAACTTTACCGTGATACTCATATCACTTATATCTGTTCTTAATTTTAGGAGTTATGACTAATAAAAATTTAAGTTTTGAGCCCCTTAACTCCAAAGCCAAGAGAGATGATATAAAAACCAAGTTAAATCACACTAACCCTGGGCAAAAGTAGTGGTTACGTTTTTTTTGGGTAAATATTTGTTAAGTGTGACCGTACCTTTAGTCAATATTCTATTTGATTTAACAAAGAGAACATCAAAAATTTAAGTATTAAAAGTGCTATAACAATAACGAGATACTAAACAAATAAATTTGTTTGCTTTTACATTTTACACGTGAAACATTTCAAAGTGGCACCACTGTAATATGTACTTCTACAACAAAATGTCAGCTGGTAAGATGTCTCTGCCGCTTTCAAAATAATTAAGTAGCTGGCTACACGGCGACAAATGAAGCTAGCGACATTTGAAGTCGTGTATTCGTGTAGCCTGCTCTGGTGAATGTGTTTAATGCATAACAATTAACATGTTTATGTATTTCTACTTATCGATGGTTATACTTTGACAACACGTAACTGATTTTTTATTATTGTTCACAAAATGCGGAAAACATTATATAAATCGCTAAAAAAACGTTCCAATTATGAAAATAAGAAAAACTGAAATTAGTTGGGGCTATCTAATAAATAGTTAGCAATTATTTTATTCCATTTCTAGTAACGCTTTCTACCAATTTATAATGTAATATATTCAACTGAAAAGTTGAATTAGTCAGTTACGTTTTGTCAACTTATGACCATCGTTATTAAACAATAAAGAAAACATAGAGTTTTCAATAAAAAATATTTAGCCTTTTTTAACATTTATTTTTGTGCGATTTAGCCTTCTCTAACCTTTTAAAAAGATTTAGCTTATTTTTTCGTCCAGCTCCTGGCAACACTGCACACAATTTCCAACATCCTGGCAATACATCAGCAAAATTGGACTCAATAGAAAGCTGTTATTGTGCAGATTATAATCCGTAAATAGTTTTATGGTTTTAAGGACCCTTCCGGAAATAGTATCCAAAAAATGCTGTAGTTTATGTAAATATTAAAGTCACTGTATTTTTAAAACAAGACGTAATCGGAAAGATATGTTTTAATCATAAGAAAGGTAGAAGCCTGACGACTGAGAAGGTAGTTGTCTTTGACATTATATAAGGTCGATAAATCGGTATATATGACAGGCCTGTGTACACTGTATCGTGTAAATGCAACTCTCTTTAGTTTTCCCCTTGGTAATATTAAGCAACAACAAACTCTATGGAAAAAACAAAAACAGCACAACAAGAATTTCATTGAATAAACACTAATGCAACTTCAAAAGTAAATTTAAGAAAGTTGCAGAACCAAAGTTGACTCGTATGGGGAAGGACTATTCAAATTTAAAGTACTATAAAATTTTTTTATTTTTGTGTTACCAAAATAGAAAAAAAGTACATAAGTACACATGGGAAAACAAAGTAACCAATTTTGGCTAAAATTAACCATAATGGCAGCTCTGGCTGCAACAATAGTCGGCTCGTATGGAATATGACTTAGTGATACTGGTTTTAATGCAATCTGCGCTATACTCAACTATCGCAATATTTGTTTCTGAAATCAACAAAACTTATATGTATATACTCTCGATAAACTTTTAATAAAGATTTTGCTTAAATTTAGTTAAAAATTTCTACGTTGCAATCAAATTAGTGAAGAAAAAAAAAGTTTCAATAAATAAAGATCAAATACACGAACAAAATTATTGCAATAAATTTGCACTATCACTAGGTATGAGTGAAAACTAGAAAATAAGTGCACTACCCCCATCTATGATATTTTAATGCTCAATTATTTTCGTACTTATCAGTGGAACAAAATTTGTTTAAGGCAGCTGATCTTGATTTGAACAAAAATCTTTTGAAGGTAGTATATGAACAAAAACATTAACCCTTCTACACTTTGGGACCAAGATAACCCAATAAAAGATTTTTACAAAAAATTTAAGTTGAAAAATTTGAAAAAAAAAAAAAAATAAATTAAATAAAATAAAGTTAAAAATTAAAGTAATTTTTGACAAACATTTTCTAAATTCTTGAAAAAATATTTTGAAAGGCTGGTTAAAACTATAGCTGTTAAGTAATGATTAGCAATCGTAATGACTAGTAATTAGATTACTTTTGTTCAAAAGGTAAACTAATTGATTATATTACGACTATTTTCAGTTTGGAATCGTGATCCCATGATTAGGATTACAAATAATCTAAAAATAACCGAGATCATTTCAAATAATAATAAATAATAAAAAGTAATAAAAAAATAGTCCGACTGCGTTCTACGATTATTTAAAACATAAAAAATATATATATAACACAGCTTCTTCACCAGACATTAACTTTGAGATAACATGAGAGAAAACGTCGGCAGAATAAAAAAAACAAAATGTCGATTTTTCTCTTGGTCTCATACAAAGGGAAAACGTAATTTCACTTTTCCTATAAGATATTATTTTATGAAAATGCTCATCTAGTTAACATGTACTACTTTTGCACAATTAGTTAATTTATTTTTCGTTTTTCACACAAATTTTAATTTATAAATCAGTTAAACACATTTATTCATTTATTTAACACAGAGTTTTTATCAAAAACATCGGTTTTCATTTATTTTAACAAACATGTACATATGCATACTACGTTATTTTCCTCTACGTGTGTTTTTTGACAGTTCATCTCATAAGATTGTTGTTATAAAAATTCTTATAACAATGCTCTCATAAAAATTCTTATAATATTGAGCTCACACTAATTTGGGGCCTGTCCCACGATGTCGACAAGTCGATATCGTTCTCTTATTTATATTGAAAACAAAAACTAATTTAAATTTGTTATTATGCGATTGAATTTGACAATCTCATCTTACATATTATGTTACGTGCAGACCTCAAGTTATGAGGGTGTTGTTATAAGAAATCTTATAACAACAATCTTATGAGATGAACTGTCAAAACACACATGTACATGAAAATAAATTAGCGTGCAAGTGTGGGTGTTAATTCAAATATATGAAAAACGATGTTTTTGATTAAATTTCAGCGATTTTATATATTTAAATGTGTCTAATTGATTTATAAATTAAATTTTGTCTGAAAAATTAAAAATAAAATAACTAATTATGCAAAAGTAGTGCATGTTAACTCGCTGAGCATTTGCATAGGAAATATAGGAAAATAAAATTACGTCTTCTCCTTGTATGAGATGAAAACAAAAATCGACGTTTTTTTATTATTGCCGACGTTCTCTCTCATGTTACCTCAAAGTAAATGTCTCGTGAAGACGCGGTGATAAGCTTGTATTGGCAACAAGAACATTTGGATGAATGTACATTTGGATTTGTGTACACACAAACTTCAAAAAATATTTTGCATTAAAAGATATGAAAAACAAGATTTTATAAAAAATAAATCGTCAGCTCGTGTATTTTATAAAGATTTAGTACCACCCAGCGTGCTTCGCTACCTCATTGTTGTGCAGATATATGAAAATTAATAATTACCTTGTATGGGGGGTACCCGTCTCTCCCATCTGATACCCTTAAGGTTTTACTGGAAATTTCACTTTATTCTAATAGTAACCCATGTTAAATTTTGAGCACTTCGATATTGAATTAGTGCTGATATAGAAATATCAATAACTACTTTGTATGGGGGCACACCTCTCCCCCTCTGATACCCACATTTTTTAGAAATTGATATTTCTTCAAAGAGTAACCCACATCAAATTTTGAGAGCTTCACGATTGTAGGTGTGCTTATATAGGAATATTAATAATAACTTTTTATGGGTGGTACCCGTTTCTGCGCTCCTATACCACGAGGATTTTGTAGAACAATGCAAGGTACCATAGCTGAGGTAGCTAGCCGAAAATGTGCCAGTAAAGTGCAGACAAAATTATGATGAGTTAATAGCGGCACTGCAAGGCGTCAAGAAAAAGAGTAATATCCGTAACCTGTCAATATATCTGCAAAGGAGCCTGAACTATTGGAAAAGCATGTCGGTCGGGAAACAGGTAACAGGATTCACAGATGCTGTTATAAAGAAAGCCCAAATAGCTGCTGTTAGAAAGGCATGCCTGCGTCTTCGCATTGAAAGGTCAATAGTTAAGCATAAAGACAAGACTAACGAAGTGAGGCCAATAAAACGGCCACGCAGAAGTATACCCCTAGCAAAACGGAACGTTTTGAAGGATCTTGTCAATGAAACGATGTGGAACGGCGTGATCGAGACATATTCAAGTCCTTGGATATCACCTGTGATCTTAGTGGATTACAGGAGGATCAACGACGTTACTAAGAAGGTCTGTTACCCGCTACCAACAATTGGCTACAACTTGGACAAGATGGCTGAAACAATATGGCTCTCCACGTTAGACCTACAAAAGGTATATTGCTAACTGTAGATTACAGAGCAGGACAAAGGAGAAGACCTTAGTCCTTAGTGCAAGCGATGGTTTATGACAGTATAGACTTATGCCACTTAGTCTCTGCAATGTTCCGCATACACTTCAGCGACTTATGAAACGAGTGCTGAATGGACTTCACTGAAAACTTGATTGGTGTACCTTGACGACATAGTTATGATGGGGAAAAGTGTTGAAGAAGACCTCAAAAACATGGAAGAAGTTCTTTAACGGACATCATCAGCCGGACTAAAAGTGTGAAAAATATGGATTGTTCCAGGAAGCAAAAAAGAATTTGGGCCATCGTGTTTCCGCAGATAGAATCTCAACATATAAAGATAAAATACGAGCAAAAAACACCTGCCTTCGTCCGAAAAATCTTTATAAACTTCGCAGCTTTCTGGGACTTTGCATTCACTACAACGCTTTGAATCAAATTTCGCCAGCGCAACTACAAGCTTGCATGAGCTGATATGAAGTTGCGACTGTACCAATGGGACGAGCCTCAGAATACCACGTTCAAGACACTAGAGAGCGGATATCGCACAGGGGATGTGCTTTCACAAGTGGTCCATGGGACAGGAAAAGTCATAGAGCTTCTGGTTAGATTGCATAAAGCATTACCATAAATACATGTGTGGCCAAAACTTCACGCAAAGGATCGACCATTTTGCACTCAGATGACTGCTGCAGCTTAAGAACCCTTAAGGGCAGCTTGCACGCTGGATTGTCTCCAGCGCACCGATTTCAGCATTGAGCATAGAAGGGGTGCACAGCACAACAATGCTGATGCTCTTTCACGGCGTCCCTGTAGTTTGGAGTGCAGACATTACGTTAAGGCTGAAAGAAAAAAAGTTTATTTGCAGCCAATGTGCATAGATTTCGATGAAGACTAGTCAGTGGCACTGAGCAGTGACACCATATTGGCTAAAATAAAAGCGGCCAAAGAGAAGGATAAAAGACCTATCCGCAATGAATTATCAGCTGAAAGCCCGCTCGCAAAACCTTATTAGGCTCAGTGGAAGAGTTTAAAGCTGAAAAACCGCTAATGGGACAGATGGCAAAACTGCTCCAGTAGTTTTTTTTAATTCTTTAACATTTTTTATTAATTAACTGATATTGTAATTGAAAATTTTTTTAATTTTTTCAATTGGTTTTGCTTACGCGAATTTGCACATTTTTTAATTAAAGCTAGTTTATTTTATTTTATTTTTATTTTTTGCTTTGTACAATCATTTATTATTACTACATAGAAAAAATTATCACCAACAAATTTTCAAAAGTTTGTCCAAAGTCAAATTTAATTTTCAGTAAATGTTCTATCCATAATCTATGAATTGTTTGTTTGACTTTTATTTAGTACTCAAACTCCAAAAACAAGAAGAAAAACTGTGCTGTTTTATTACAGTGTAATAAAACAACCCCGATGATGACATACACACAAAAATAACAACAACAACAATGATAGCAAAAGGAATGCAATTGTACCAAGTTTGTTTACTGAAGATTTTTGAGTGAATCAATTCGTTAATGTCGTTGCATTAATTCTCATTCATTCTTTTAGAGTATTTAGATAAACATTCAGTCTTGAACACATTTAACAAAGTGAAATTTCATAAATGCTTAATGCATGATGATGATGATGATTATGATGATGACCCAGGCAACAATTTTGATTGATATATTAAATAAATCCACTAAATATTTTTGTTTGATTAAGTAAACTATTTTGTTTGGTAACTGTTAGTATTTTTAGACTAATTGTTTTATAAATTCCGACAAAAATATTGTTTGGTATTTTTCAGAAAATCTAGTATATCTTTTTGTTTGATTTAGTAACTTGTTTTGTTTACAATTTGTAAATATTTTTACACAAATTGTTTTATAGATTTAAAAAATTTTTTCACTAAAAAAAAACACGTTTTTTTTCAATGAAACTTTCGAAATATTTTTGTCTATATTTACAAATCTGTTTGTGGGTCCGTTCCTAGACAAAATATTTTCTATTTCATTGAATTCCTTTATAGAAAATGAAATTTAGTTTTTTCTGTGTACGTACCAGGTATATAAGGCTTTTGATTATTATAGGACGTTGGTGATGATATTGTACGATTCTGTTGATTGTGGTGATTTGTCTCACTGTGCGTTGTTACGCTATTATTACAATTGTTGTAATTTTGTGGTCGCTGTTGCGGTAATTGATGATGATTATTCGGCACATCAGTGCTATCAATTGGACTCATGGGTGTCATCTCGCGATCTTCAATGTACATTTCGCTACCATCATCCGGAACATGACGGTATTGTGACCACGGCCAAGAGGCTATACCAGACAATATAAATGATTCTATAGCACAAACGTAACCAATTATCTGTTAGACGAAAAGTTTTTTTGTTGGTTAACATTTAAATAGTTCGACATAATATATATAGTTTACCGCTGATGCAAACAAAGTATCCTTTGTATATTTTGGCACCCAGGTGTACTCCTCGGCAAAGAGAACCATGTGCATTATAAGTGTAGAGCTCAAAATCAATATTAAACCAATACTCAGGTACATCCATGTATTCTGAAAATAAATTAAACATATTCTTTATTGGAGTGTCAAGGAAATGTCCGAAAATTTTTTTATTTTTAATACATATTTTTACACTGAAAAGCTACCTTAGGGATGAGCAAAGTACACGACTACAATGCTTTACAACGAAAATGTTTAATAATTATTATGTGATGACAAAAGATAATTTTTGCCTCACTTCGGCAAATGCACCAAAATTTTTTGGCAGAAATAAAAAAAATATAATTTCAAGAAAACAGTCCAGAAAATAAAAAATCCAGCAATTCAGAAAATAAAAAATTATTAACAGGAGATATATTGGAAATTAAATCCCAACGTAGATTATTAATTACGTAGATCATCAATTACAATAAGTATGGCCAACGGACGACACAACCGTCCGTATTCTAGATATGAATAATTTCATTAAAGTTCATAGAAAAATTATTCAAAATAGCCACACAATTTTTAATGCAAGTGTGTATATTTAGTTATTGATAGTAGCTTTCCTACACTGAAATTAAATAAATTCAGTAAAGTGCGATTTTGACTAGAATGCCATATTCATAATTCCGTTTTTTTCGTTTTGGCGATTTTAGTTTGTTTTGGGGTTTTTTTTCGATTTGAGCTCTTTTTTGTTTCTAGTTTTTTTTCGTTTTAACGATGCTTTTCTTTTTTGCGATTTTTTAATTTTAGTGATTTATTAGTTTCAGCGGTTTTTTCGTTTTGGTGCTATTTTCGTTTAAGCGCTTTTTCGGTTTGTCGATTTTTAGTTTTAATTTGGCGATTTTCTTGAGCTTTTTTGTTTGCTTAACAGCTTTTTCCTTTTAGCAATTTTTTTTGTTTTGGCGATTTTTGTCTAATTTTCCCGATTTTTTACTTATGGTGGTTTTTTCGTTATGGTTTTTTTTATCGTTTTTGAGATTTTTTTAATTTTGATGTTTTTTCAGTTATGGTGGGGTTTTTGTTTTGGTAAATTTTTTGTTTTCGCGCTTTCTTCACTCTGCAGATTTTTTTAATGTTGTCTAGTTTTTTATTATTGGTGTATTTTTTCGCTGAGGTGCTTTTTTGGGTTGGTGATATTTTTAATTTTTGAGATTTTTTTTAGTCTTACTGTGTTTTTCGTTTTGTTTTGTTTTAGCGCTTTTTTCATTCTGTTGGCTTATACATATACACTCTGCCAAGAAATGTTCATACAAACATTAGTTTTATAAGCCTCTTATTAAACAAATTTTTTTATGAATTACACTTTTATTAGCTTACTTTAAGTAACAGGTATATAAAGCAACGAAAATTAATTAATGACACCTTTGCAGGAATTTGCATATATGTATATATTAATAATAAAAAAATTCAGTAAAGTGCGACTTTGGCTCGCACGCGAAGGGTCTTTACAAAATTTGGTTCTATTCATTCAGCCTCCGATTCATCAGAGCTCTCATTCTCGTACCTACAAATATCGTGTTCATCTTCAGAACATTCGTTTACAGAATCACATAGTACATCCTCAACTTGGATTGGCGAGGAATTCCCATGGAACCATATCGGTTTTAGAAACTCATCAAGAGTCCAGCCATTATTTTCTGCACTAAACTTAATACAATCCGGTTCAGTGGCATTTTGTCACATTGAATTTACAAAGATCGTTCTAAAGATCTTTTGTTCTAAAGACTTCCAACATGGAAGTATATGACTTGAGTCAAAGCCTTTAATTTTTTTCATAAACGACGAAACAATAACATTAAAGAACACTTTTTAAACAATTCATCATTAAAGTAAAGCTCATCACACTTTCCACTACACAAAAAACACCTTTCCATATTTTTAAGATAACGATTTACTTTACAATATATAAATTTAAAAAACCGTTTGCGGCGTTATAGTCGCTGCTAGAGTAAAAATATTTATATTTAGTTGAGATTTTGACAATTGTAAATGAAACAAATTTGCTTCAATTTCCCTATGCATGTACATTATTTATTTCAAAAGCTACTGGATCTTTTATTTCAAAATAATTCAATTAAGGCAGCGAGTAAAGCCTGTGTATATGCATACACGTAAAAATTTAATTTTTTCCTAGCAAGCCTTATTTACGGAAATTTTGTCAAAGGCAATCCTGTTTCATTGTGTACAGAAAAAAATACCTTTCATTCATATATTCATTATGAGCGAAAGTGACCCCAAAAGTCGTACCACATAACGCCAGGCAACCCTCAGAGTCGGCCAAATAGAGAATGGCAACCCATTTTTTTAGCATCCCTACAGGTCCCTCTATGACGTAGACTACAATTTATTTAAAAAACAGATGAGCGAAAGTGACCCCCAAAAATGAATTATTGTAAATTCAATTAAAAATACTTGCAGCCATTTTTAAATAGGCAACCCTACACCACTATATTCCGCTACTTCAAAATATCCATAAAAAATTTATTTCGTTTAAAAACAGATGAGTGCAGAAATTTGCAGCCGGCTCTTGTACTATTAGGCTAAGGTTCATAACGTTATATTCAGAAAGAATTGGGGATGATTAATATTCCAAGGAACAAGGGAATAATTAACATCAACTTAATTTTTCAACGTACACAGCAGAACAGGGTAGCGCCACTTTCGGAAGCCGCTACACTTCCATCATCTTGAGAGTGATGTTATTCTCGTATTCAATTTTCACGAAAAAGTTGTATATATAAGAACTAAAATCACATTCAATAGAGCCACCTGACAAGTTGTGATAAGCAAATACACGTGAGCACTGACGATGGAAGTGTAGCGGCTTCCGAAAGTGGCGCTACTCTGTTCTGCTGTGTACGTTGAAAAATTAAGTTCATGTTAATTTTTCCATTGCTCAGAAAATATTCCATTAAAAACGCCTGCTGACATAGATGACTCTATTAGAATGTTTGAGGCAAACCTTAAGCAAGCTGCTCTAAATGCTACTACTACAAATCTTCAGGAGAGATATAATAAAATTTATTCAGCTGGTGTAGAACAGCTTTTATCTGAGAAAAAAGAAGAGTTCGTAGAGGCTGAAGCAATGTAGTAAACAGCTGAAAACTCTACTAGAATATCAAAAAACCGCTTCTCTTAAAAAATTTCTGAATGGGTTCGATGCAACACCTCAAACAGAGTATTCGCTATGGAGAGCAGCCCGAGGCCTCAAAAGACCAGTGATATGTAAACCTCCATTGCGAGCTTTGAATGGAGACTGGGCAAGAACTGACGCACAAAAAGGTACTCTGTTTGTAAACCACTTGCAGAAAATATTTACTCCAAATACGTCTGATACTATAGTTGAGCTGCCACCAGTCCTCGCTATACCAGATGTTACTTTGAGATTCAATATTCGTGAGATTGAACACTATATTGGGGGCTTAAACTCGAAAAAAGCTCCAGGCGCTGATAAAATAAGCAATAAAATGCTCTTAGAGCTACTCTATACTGCAAAACGGATAATTCTATTTAGTTTTAACAGAATTTTGCGCCTCAAATGCTATCCCGCAGAATAGAAGGCTTCGCTGATTACTATGATACCTAAGCCATACAAAGATCATACGAAGATTGAATCATATATGCCTATAACCCTATTGTCTAACATGTCAAAACTATTTGAAAAGCTACTTATGAGTAAGCTAACACCCATACTAAATCATACTGGATGCATTCCAGACCACCAATTCCGTTTTAGGACATAGCATAGCATGATTGACCAAACACATAGATTCGTGAACGTGGTTAGAAATATTGTTCTGCGCTCTTCATCGATGTTTCTCAGGCATTTGATAAAGTATGGCACGAAGGTTTAATAAATAAACTAATGCAAAACCTACCCGAAAACATTCTTAAACTTTTAGAAAGCTACTTAACTGAGCGAAAATTTGTTGTTAAAGTAGGTAATTTTCTAAGCCCTCCGCAACCCATTAAAGCTGGAGTTCCTCAAGGTAGCATCCTCGGTCCTGTATTATATCTGATATATGCCTCACCATTCGCTGATGATACAGCTTTTCTAAGTGTTCACAAAAGCCATCAAGAAGCTTCCCGCAAACTGCAAGAGTATATACCCCAGTTGGAACAATGGCTAAAACAATGGCGGATAAAAATTAACGAACAAAAATGTCTACACATTACTTTTACATTGTGCAGAGAAACCTGTTCACCTATACAAATAAATATCCAAACTATACCTCAACGCACTGAAGTAATATATCTTGGTATTCATCTTGATCGTCGTCCCACATAAATGCAAAGGTGACCCAAATGAAATTAAAGGCAGCTCAAATGGTTTGGCTTATTGGAAGGAACTCTACTCTAAGCCTAGATTGTAAACTTCTTCTATACAACTCCATTCTAAAACCAATATGGACCTACGGAATCCAGTTATGGTGCACTGCCTCGGCATCAAATGTAGAAAAATTCAAAGGCAACAAAATAAAATACTCCGTACGATTACAGTAGCCCCATGGTATGTCAAAAACAAGCGAATTCATAAAGATCTAGATGTGCTGCTGGTTAAGACAGTGTTTTTTAAACACGTGACAAGATACATAAAACAACTTGAGTTGCACCCAAATCCCCTAGTCCGAAACATCATTAACTTTAGAAGCCACACTCGGCTGAGAAGGAGGGACACTCTTCCTCTCAGCCGCACACGAGAGACGTAAACAACCAAAGAAGCAACCGCTGAAACAAATATTTTTGTCTGGCATTGGCTGGACTTAAAAATTAAAATTTTAGAGTTAAGAGTTGATTACTTATTGTTAGTTAATTTTTATTGAAGATACAATAAATAAATATAACCGAAAAAAAGTAGAAATGTCCCGATTTGTTGGTATTGTCTTGACGGGACGTCTACAAATAGTTACGGAATAAGGGGTATTATGAATGGCGTCGTCAACATCACATCAACACTACAGTAAAAAATTGTCACTTGCCTACTCGTTGTCGACAACAATTGACTTCTATTGACATTCTCTTGATGTTTTCTGTGGTTTATAAAATTAACCAAACAATTGTTTTCGACAAAGAGTAGACAAGTAGCATTTTTTTTGCTGTCGTGTTGATGTGACATCGACGCCGGCATTCATAATACGGGGGATTATTTATTGTATCTTTGTCGTTATTATTGAGTTCTATAATTATGTGATTTATTGTCAACATAATCTATGCATGACTTGGTCAATATAAAACCAATCAGTGATTGGGGCCGACCATTTCCGAATCGGACAACACTTGGTATGGCAGTTTAGTCTTGTACAACTAGCATTTCACAAGAAACATCAAAGGAATATTTCCAGTGGTTCCCAAGTGATGCCTTTAATGTACGAGAAATTACAATAATTGCTTTAAACTGCCATTATCTAATTGGTTATATCTCGTCTGTAAAAATAAAAAAAATAATCAGAATTATAGAAGTTGTTTTTCACAATCCACGATTCCTGATGCTGTAATGAAAAAAAAATTATTTTTAAAAATTTCAAAAAAATATATATTAATGTTTAAACACTTCACTATGTAGTCACCAAATTTCTATATGGTACTCTTTCGCTGTTAATAAAACTCTTAACATCTATTCTGATACGCTGAATTGGAATCTGAGGTCGGATTGGTTTGTACACTCTCAAATTTTTTAGTAAATTGCGAAAAGCTGTAGTTTTTTCGAGTACTTTTGAATTAGCTCGTAATGTGTTTAGATTGCAGTTTATATAAAAAATTGTGTTCTCTTTTCTTATACTAATTAAAACAATGTTTTAAAATAATATATTCAATAATTTTTTAAATATACAAATCTCCTGGAGAAGTGAACATAAAATTCATGAAACGTTGGGATAAATATGTAATAAACAAATCTGAATTTTTATTGACATAAAACAAGGTAGGCCTCATCAGTTAATTCAAAAATATTTATTTATTTTTTTTTTTGTTAATTTTACCGTTTGTTTTTTAACCCTAGAAAGTCATACTTATTTTTATGGCGTAAAGGTTATACTTCGCCGAATCGACGACGGTGTTATTAAAAGTGGCAGTAAAAATGACCCACTAGCAAAAAAATTTAATGTTGAGTTTTTTTAAATATTTGTTTTTATATCATCGAAATATAACAAAATATTACTTAATTTTTAATGTTTATTTAATCATAAATTATGTTTTTACCGTAGTACATTACTCGGGATATTTTGTAAAACAGAGCTTAAAAATTATCGAAAATAAAAAATTTAAAAGCATATAGACGATAAAATGTATTTAAATACTAAAATTGATATATTAAACAAGATCGGTACACGTTTTCAAAACCATCAGTCGTTATTTTATGTAAGAGGCATTAAAGTCTTTTCGGGGCTCCCCATACCGGCTTTTATCACATTTTTTCATTTCCAACCGCAGTTTACAAGAAAGCCAAACAGCAAATTACTGCCGCTTTTGGTATTTTGACCCTAGTGGCATCGTTTTATTATTTTCTTCCTTATTCGGCGATTTATTTTTAATATTCTCGCGTATCAATGTTTTTAATGTTGGTACCTCAAGGCTATCAATCACCTGATTCTAAATGTTGACAAAATGCCACTTCTGGTGAATTTGTATTGACTTATAATCTTTGCCTTTATTTGAAATAAGTTATAGGCGTAAATAATGTAAATATATAGTCATTAGTCGTATTAAGTATACTATAAAATTGACAGATTGATCATCTGATGCCTATCCTGGAATATCAATTGCAATACAATATTGGTTAATTAGCTTTAAGATTTTTTCAAGTTTGTTTCTCTCTTAAAATGTTTAAAAATAAATCGTCCTGAACTATTCCGGTGATATCTTTTACTTAACATCCAATTTCTGATGAACTTTTGTATTCTTCTTACTCTATGTCATATATGCCGTTATCATCAAGGTCCAACTCATACTGCCCGTCATAATCTAAAAAAACTTTCAAACTCTTTGTCGATCAAGTTTACTTCCCTTTTTTATTATAGACTTAAAAACTAAGAGCTAACTACTCAAACAACCACCAACGAAGCACTGGAAACACACATCCGAAAGTTCTAAAAGTTAAACAAGCGTCATACTTCGTCGTTTCGACGACGCAAATAAAAAAAAAACAACTTTCTCAAAGCAGAGCAAGCTAAAAATTGGCACGACAACCTTAAGTCCTGTACGAAAAATGGACATAAAATAAGTATATTTACCAGAAAAAAGCTGAAAAATTCTAACATGCGTCGTCGATTCGACGAAGTATGACCTTCTAGGGTTAAATCTTATTAATATCAATTTTGATGATGTTCCGACATTCTCCAGCTGAGGAGCAAACTTCCTTGTCTTTCATTTGAGTTTTTTTTAATCTATTTAGGTTATTCGCGTATTATTCTACTTACTGGAGTTGGCAGTCTCCATGGGCGGAGTTCACCCCTAAAATTTGCTTCTTTCTCTGTAAGACTGAACAAAGGTAGATCAATAAGGTAAAGTCATCGGCGAATTGATACAACAAAGCAACTTTTGGAACGTAAGTTCCTTATGGCGCGCCATGCACACCAATGCTTTGAATAACAAAAATCAATGCTTGGGGATAAAACAAAAATGTATTGAAAATGGCTATATATGAACCTCTATGTCAGTGGTGGCCATTCTCTCAATTTTCTATACTCGCGAGTATAAGCGGTTTTTTTTACCACCAATACACGTACACTCTGTGTGAGACACTCAGCCTATCTATTTAGCCGCGAAGCACATACACAAACAAAGAATAAGATAGTGTATGTATGCCCACCACTGCTCTATGTCCATAGATATTTTCATATGAATTTTTCACTTCTAATTTTAAACAAATTGTCGTATTTTATTCCATTGTATGGTAAAACCCATAACTTTTAATAGTTAGAGAAATGTTATTTTTAATTCAATTTCTCTCTAGGATAAGGAAACAAAAAATTTCAGAGAAATAAAATACTATTAAGTGCTTTTTTTAAGAAACCATTACAATTTTGCGATTATGGAAAACCGAAAAACTCTTGTGTTTATTATATATTTTGGTTTAATTTTGCACAAAAACTAGTATTTTGGTACAAAAGTTTTAATAATAAAATTATATAGTGGAGTTCAGTGCTTGATCCAAATGGTTTTGTGAAAGTGCAAATGATTACATCGCAGCTTTTTAAAAAAATTTCGTATTCTGTTGTTGGATTTCAAAAAAAAGCTACGCTATTTTGCATTTTCACTTTCGCAAGACCATTTGCATCAAACAGTGAGCTGCGCTAATATCTTTTATTTGTAGAATAATGCCGCTTTTTTGATTATTATTCTTATTATAATATGTAGGGCATAAGCACCCGAAATATTTTTTGTGCAAATATCTTTTGTGAGAGGCTATATACTTTACTTGGAGTTATTAAGATTTCTTCAAGAGACATTACAGCTGAAATTGCTGTCATCTGAGACCGCTGTGTCCGGCTAGTACTCTTGGGTCATTTTTGTTCATACAACACCTGAGCCCAGGAACTAGTCTTCTCTTTGCCGTATCCACGTGAGATGCCGGTCCTATTAAACTACTTTGGGCTTCTCTGTTGGTTAGACAGTCAGCTCGCTCTATCCAGCATGGCCTTCGTGGCCAGGCTCGCAGCATAACGTCAGTTTATTATGAGTGTCATTAAGATATCGTAGGCCATATATTGACAACACGTTACTAATTTTTACAACTTTTCTGTTGAAAAAATTGCATTATAATTGAGGGTCTGAGAAGCAAAGGGCTACAAGTGTCAAAACCAAAAATAGAGTTAGATGCAGGAATCAATACCCTATGGGGAAGGTTTTGTGTCAGTTCGACACAGAACCTGTTACGTGACTGGTCCTTGGGGGATAGGGACCCGTTCGACTTCTAACACTCTGCATGGAAGGGACCTATCACTTTAACATGGCTTTGTCACAGGAGGGAGCAATTGATACCTTTTAGACATTTTGTGATGGGCCACTAGAGTGATCTAAAGAATCGTGCCAGTAGTAGTTTCTATGAAACTGGTTTCGGATATAGTTCCAAGGAAAGTAGGAGTTCATTTAGTTTACATAAACTCCTCCCACTCATTGTAACTAAAATTGATTGGATTATGTTTTCATTAAATATTTATAGCTTTTTTATTTGATTTATTTGCAATGACGTATGTATGCAATTTATTTATATTTTTGTTTTATTTGATTTTTTCTTTTGACAATCGTCATCTGATTTCATTTTACTAAAACCTAAAAAAGTAACTGCAAGAAATGTAGTGTGAAGAAAATTAGCGGAATTTAGTGTTTGATACAAATAGTCTGGCGAAAGTGAAAATGCACGTTACCGTAGCCTTAAATCCTAACACATTTTGTTGATATATTTGCACTTTCTCAAGACTATTTGCATCAAACACTGAACTCCACTATTTTGTTTTTAATAAATGCAATTAAATTGGCAATTTCTTAAATTCAGAATTCCATTAAAAAAATTTATTTAAACTTTCGCAGATATGGACACAAATATTTGTAAATACAAAAAACGAAGACAATATTTTTTTAATTTTTATACAGTTTTGGAACATTTATATCTGTTAAGAGATGGGGTCTAGTTTGACCAGTCACAGTACATTCCTATTTCCACAACTCATAGGACAGATACTTTTGGAACAAGTGCCACAAATTTTCCGCAGGGTACTTAATACTAACATCTATCACTCAAAAAAATCAGACCTGTATTATAATCTAAAAAAACTGAATGTCTTACAAAGCCAATAAATTAAGTATGAAAATATGCATTTCAAAAAATATGTATTGAAAAAAAAACGTTGAAGCTTTCACTCTTTTTGCACTTGCAAACCTTTGCTTCTCAGTCCTTTAGTTAGACTGAAAGCGTTGTATATAATATTAACTAATTTAGATTTTTTTATTTTGAAGATAGGACTGTTTTTTTAACGATTTATATAACAAAATCAGTTACGTGATGTTAACATATTGTCCCTACCCAAGAATGATAGAATACAAGATTAAGAAATGCTCAAAATTTCCCGTTAGATGACGTAGTTGTTGCTTTTCAAAAGGTTTCCAAGTCAATGTGTAACTAAGCCTGTATAATTTTATTCGAAGCAATGTATGCAAGTTTGTAGCAGCCCTGCAACATCTGAAAATTATTATCCAATAGGAACACATTTTGTGACGTCATTGGTGACACATGCGCAGGAAATGCAAATTTTACACGCGGGATGTCGTAACCTTGTATTCTATTATTCTTGATCCCTACCATATCTAACTATCTAATATGCAAATCGGTGTTATTCAGAAGACAGCAAAATACCCATCAATTGTAAACATATATGTTATAAAGTCAACGCCTTCCTAAAAGTGTAAGAATTGCTCATGAAAAATTGCTGCAGAAATAGTACTCTGTTTATTTTGTGAAAAACATATGAAATGTATCTATAACATTTTGAGTCTTCATGCGAAATAATCCCCCTTATTCCGTAACTATTTGTGGACGTCATATCAAGACAATACCCAAGAATCGGTACTTGTCAACTCGCTATCGTCAAAAATTTACTACTATTAACAGCCTCTTCCCACTTTCTATGCCTTAGAGAATAGTAAGTAGTAAATTGTTGTCGATGACGAGTAGAAATGTGTCAATTTTTTGGTATTGTCTTGACGTGACGTCGACAAATAGTTACGGAATAAGAGGGAATATGAGCACCATTTTTTCGTGTGGAATTTACAACAAACACATTTGGTTTTTTATAAACCAAAGGGCTAGTTATGATTGGTTATTTGTCCAATTTTTGGTATGAAAAAACCAAGTTGATCAACATTTCGCGCAAATTTGAACAGAGTACTAAGCTTATGAGAGCATTTTGCAGCGAAGCGTGTCGTAAAGATAGGAAGACCACGTTCACGAATCTAAGAAGCAAATTTTTTATATTCGATAGTTGTACCTGGTAAAAATGATATGACTATCGATATGGAACGAATTTTCATATTTTCATCGAATCATTTAAGCATTTCTTTTACTAAGCCAGGTAAATACATATTGCAACCGAACTTCTTTAAACTCTTTTTGAAATGAAAATGATAACAGTTCTATGATGTTCCACTCAACATCCTATGCCAACGTTAAATTTAGCCTAGTACAATTTATATCTTGATGCATTCAAACAAATGAAATTCATCAAGTTAAACACTATTTAAAAATAATCGAAATGCCTTCCACAAGTAGAAAAAAATTTTTATTAAAAGTACTTATAATGAAAAATCCCCAAATCCCTCCCACGAAAATCTGTCCCCAAATAGAAGTTGAAATCCCCAATTTGGGGACAAATCCCCTCATCTGGCTACACTGATCTGGTGTAACGGAAATAAATTTGTAGTCTATCAGCTACATTCATAAAAAGTTCTTATTTTAGGTTTAAGACTCACAATTGTTATTGAACAGTTTCACGCTAAAAACTGTTTAATATAAAATTGCATTCAGAAACACTACAATAGACATTGTGTGTTTTAAGGAATCTTAGATTTCGATACTGGCAACACTACCACGTTTTGTAGTTAGTGTTGCAATAAAAACAATATGATTTCATCCGGATATTGAAATAAACGAATAGCTTTTTATTGTTTTCATGTAAGTTGAGATTTTTTGAACTCTCTTTATAATATATTTCTCAACTTATTTAACACAAGTTTTCTATGAAGTAAAAGCAAAAAGAGATATGATTACAAAAGAGTTCACACGACTCTTTTAATCATGTATGAAAAAGGTACTCGAATAACGAGCCTATTTTCATTTGTGTTGATTGTTTCTACATCACTAACATTTCTTTTTGCTTTTATGTGTTTTTATGATGTTTTTTTGCTAATTTTGTTGCGAATTTTGTTTAACTTAAATGATTAAGTGACATATTCTATCAAATTTAAAAAAACATACGTAAACGCTTATAGCCCAGACTTCAAGCTTTAATTTAAAGCATATCATGTATTCCTGTGTGCTAAATTTGCAAAGATATTTGAAGTTGAAATTGATGTATCGATGATATGAATATATTGAAGGTTTATAGTAGGTGCATACCATCTTTAAGCCTATTTGAAAATTTTCATGTAATATACATCTTTGAATGCAATTTTATGAAATTTTGCTTAAAAGTAGTTTATTGCCATGTTTTAAATATTTATGAATATGGCTGTATATGTTTAGATGAAGAGGTGCAGAATAAAACATGCTTTTCTTGTATATATTGTAATAAAACAAAACTTTCAATTCTGCTGTTCCTATAATATTTCCAACTGTATATGTCACACTTGTAGTAATACTATAAACTAATAGAATATTATATGAAGAATGATTTGAATGAGTTCATTGAAATATATTCGTGGTTTATTTTACAACGGATTTTAAATACTCCAGATTGTATTCAAACTCAGAAGGTAAAAATTGAGATATAGAAGGATGTACCATGTAAACTTCGTCATCTGGTAAATGAATAAGTTTGTGTGTATTCATAGTATGGGAAGGTAGACCATTACAAAGAAGAAAAAAATGTTTTTAGCAAATATTTAATGTACATATTTTGATAAGAAGAATATAAAATCTAAAAATGTATATATGTATGTATGTTTCATCATCAGTACATTCTTCAAAACATTAATTCTGCAGTTACACGTTCAAGAAATTGCTTTCAAGTTGATCACACGTATTGCTTGTTAAAACTACTTTAAATTGACGCTATGACGTAGGCTGTAAGCAACTTGATAGTCAATTTTGTTTTCAAGATGCCGTCGTCAAGGAATCAACAACGAAACAGTAAAACCTGGTTATAATGAATTCTCGGTTGTAACGATCTAAGTCTAAAGTGCCGACGTTTCGGTTGCCATTTTCATACAAAAATAATTCGTAATAGCGAATTCGTAGTTAACGAGTCCTCGTTTGTATCGAACTACGCTTATTACGAACTTGTCATAGAGCGGTTTTTTGCACAAAGTTCGTTATAGCCGAGTCTTTCTGTAATTTACTTACAATAATAGAGATCAGCTGTTTAAATTGAACGAAAAATTTAAACAAATCTTGAAAGCAAAATTGAAATCATGTTGGTAGTCAATTTCCAATTATGTGAGTATGTTAGTAAAAAAGTGTGAATGTATTGAAACTTGAAACAAAACTTGAACGTGTAACCTCCAAGTAAGCAAAAACTATGTACCACCACAACACTGTAAAACCGCCGCAACATTGCAAATTTAATATTATGATTTAACTGTCGAATTATCATATTCACAATAATTATGTACCACTACAATAATGTAAAACATTGAAACGCACGCCCAGTGCTGTTAAACGTGACGATTTTTCGTAATTTTGACGATTTTTTAGATTAAATTTACCAAAATGACGATTGACGATTTTTTATTCAGTATACCATATACGTTGACAATTTGTTGAGATTACTACTTCTTCTTAGTATTTCATATAAAACGTTAGATCTGATAAAAAAGTATATATACATAATTTGTTTTAGCTTTGATATACATACATATACAGTAAACCTCTAAAATTAAAAAACAAAGTTTATTGTTGCAAAAAGTTTACTGAAATGTGTGTGTATTTATATGAGTATAATCGACATTAACAGCCGTATCCTAAGCCATATGGCAAATAAAAATTATAGGAAATTACAATTTTTAACTTGTTCAGAATATAATAATTGTAATTTGTTTTAATTTTTGTCAAAAAGCTTACAATACGGGTATAAACTTGTGTTTCTTATAACTTTGCATATTTTGGAAAATATAAAATGTTTAAGCTGCTCAAAGTATAAAATCATTATAAATTCAAAATGCTTTATTATATAATCTAGCTTTGGGTTGGCCAAAAAATTGTAAGATAGTGTGCTTAAATTTTTATTTTTTAATAAAACAGTTGAATTGTTACTTTCTATAGAAATTCTTGTTTTATTTCTATAAAACACTGCGAAACACTGTGAAACAGTTGATTTTTAGTGTGACGATTTTTTGACGAAATTTTTTTAAAATCTTGACGATTTTGACGATTTTATTTCCCAAATTTGATGATTTTTGGAAAAAATGCCTAACAGCACTGCGGACGCCATACCACAATTGTGGAAGTTATCTCACACACATTCTTTACACAGATTGTTATGCTCTTCATTTAGTCGTCGATGAGACAGCGACGAATTCACACGCGGCGGATGCTTATACATTTTTTATATTTTTTAATACATTTTTTCATTAAGAGTTATCCAGCAAACACTCGTGTTTCATTTCCATTTGATGATATGCGAAAAATATTTTATTATAAACAATGCATTTGGTAACATACAACACAACGTCTTTTATGTTGTCAAATATTTAAATGAATATGTATGTATATCATTAAAAGACATTATGTAAGACAATGACCCAAAACTTTTGAACTTAAAACAACAATACAAATTATGGGGCTATTTTTCCTATTTTCGGCGACATTTTTTAATTTGGGGCTATTTTCCCTATATAAATTTTTGGCCACTTATCATTCTTATGAAGAAGCCCGAACATTAATAATGGTCCCTAAAATAGGAAAAATGGCCCCAAACTAAAAAATCAAAAATGGTCCCAATAAAGGAAAAATGTCCCCAAACTAAAAAATGTAAAATAGCCACAAAATAGGAAAAATGGTGCCAAAGAAAAATTGGCCAAAATAGAAAAAATGGCCCATAAATATTTACTGTTGTTTTTAATGGAAAATGTTGGGGCCATTTTAAAAAAACGGCCCCAAAAAAGGAAAAATGACCCCAAATTATTATGAGTTTATCTTTATATTATTTATATTAATTAAATCAATAAAAAGTTTTATTTCTTCGAACTTTTAAAGTTTTCGTCAAACAGTAAATACACAATACAATTAAAAACACTTTGAACAGATATCTATACCAAAATTATTGTGTACCCTATAGTAAAAATTTTACAGCATTTATACTGAAAGTCATAATTCTTTAAAACTAAGATTTGTAAGTTCACACCCTTCGCAGCTTTCTGACGACCATTCTGACCAGAAATCGTATTCTATCAGTGTCTACCCATCATTCAACGACTTTAAGCTTAATGTCCTTGCGAGCCGCAACTTTTTTTAAGTAAAAACATTTTTTATTCTTTATTTATAGCAAAAAATGTGTGTAAATTGTCACAACCGGCTAAATGGAATTACTCATTTACAACATTGTGCGAACATTGTAAATTTAAATTTACAGTGTTGGGCAACATTGAATACAATAGTCGGAGGACGGCCATTCGGTGTTATTATTTTAATATTATTATGCAGTACATTAACATTTTGGTAAACAAAATGTTGTACTAATATTAGTTGTACCCTCAGACCGCCGTACCAATGTTGTGCTGATTGTCTTTTTCTGCCTGCGTTTCTGCTTTGCTAAATCTATCAAATCCAAAAATTTTTTTCTGGAATTCGAAAGGTAAATTTTGTTGAAGTGTTGGAACATTTTCTTGCGAAATATACGAATCTGAATTTTTAAAATATCTTAATTTTATTTATTCCTCTTTTGGGCAAATACGGTAGTTTTGTAGAGTGAGATATTGGGAAAATTTTTTACTAAACAAAATAGTGTACGTTGGGAAAGCATTGAATTTTCAGTTTCCACAATGCTTACGCATTCAGAAAAGCTCATGAAACGTCTAATATACATTTTGCCAACTTTTTAACTGCCTTAGATTATATTTTTCTGCCTGGAGTGGTTTATAATCAAATCTTGAGATAGCTTTTACTACTTCTGCTTAACCGATTCTTGTGAAACTCTGTATACGTAAGAGTATTCCCGTAGTGTAATGGATAGCGTGCTAGACTATTACCCGGAAGTCGCAGGTTCGATTCCTGCCAAGACACTGGGAGTTTCAGCATAAAAGAAAAAAAGCTTAAGCGTGGACATTAAAAACCACTGTATCTTGTAGTACTGACATATCACTATATTGAACATTGATTTTTAATGTCAAATAGTCCAATAGATCTCGGTAGGAGCCATCTTAATGCCAAATTTTTGTTATGCATATGGCCCTTATAAAAGGAAAAGGTCGTACTAAACAAAAATTGTGATATTGGGACAACACTTAAATTTTGGTTTTCACAGTGTTATCCAACGATACAAAAAACAATCGGGCGACCCTAGCATAAGGTTATTATTTGTTTGTTGGCACAACACTTCAAAAGTACTAATTGGTGTGAAAATATAAGTATGCCTAATTGTAAGGTGTATCCTTTATTTTTATCTTCTAACATAAATATAAGCAGTTTTTCTTTAAAATTGAATTGTATGAAGTTATTTTTTAACTCTAATATACTTTTTTGCATACTAGCAGCAACGTTTTTGCTGTGTATGTACATATATATGTATTTGCGATTTAAACCTTTTTATACTTACAACTTTTGTCCAATTGAAAGGAAACATTAGAGCTATATGAGAAACGTCAAGAAATATCATGAGACATGTGATTAAAAGAGAAAATAATGCACAAAACACCATCAATCTCAGGCGTCCGATGAGTGGCAGTAGAAAGAGACCGACTTGAACAGTTCCCGCTGAACATTCGCAGGCAAGACAAGCGGCTGACGACAACTGGAATAAATGAAAAGTCGAAAAATCGAATTTATTACATTTGACTGAAATAACAAGAATTTTACCACCAAAAGTATTCGCACAATCCCTGTAGGCGTTTTTAAATGTTGCGGATCACAGTGTAGGGCAACACCCCATGGCAGTGGCGTTTGGTTAGTACGCTGCTTATAATTGGCGTGGGAGTCCCACGATGTGCACGTACCCAGCGGCGATTCCAAGGATAATGATAGCTCTCCGGCTCTGCTGCCAGCTATTTCAAAATCCTGTTCATCATCCAGCTGACAGCAGACCGGCTCTAGTTCACGTATTTCGTCCAGTAGAAGTTCTATCTCGTCCGTTCCATATAGATCAGATACAGACGGTATGAAACGTTGGGGTTGTTGCATTTCCCGCTGCGGGGGTTGTCCCACATCACCGGATCTTGTGCGAGAAAATGTTTAATATTTAAAAATATTTTTGTCCTACACTACCTCTAAAACACAATCACGTAGCTGAATAATTGTTTTTACAATCTCTTAATAGCTTATGAGTTTTGGCCCTCTCCCTTATATTCCGTCTCTACAGTACGTTTGTGTGTTTGCTGAGCTTTTGTTGCTGTTTTTATTCACTTTTTGAATGGATGGATTGATTTTCTAATAAACTTTTGGGTGTTACTTTTTGGTCTTGTTGTACGTTTTAAGGAAGTTTCAAAGTTGTTTAGTTTAGGAGTTTGTGGTTGCAATATTTTTGTTGTTGTTGCTGTTAATTGAATCTAAGAAAGGGAAAGAGAAAAATAATACAAGTGATAAGTTGACTCACAATAATAACATCAATTTATATATGATCTGCATATGTACATTAGAGTGGTCGTAAAGAATTAAAATCTGCACTTCTTCAAGTCTCATAACCCAAATTCCATAAGTATTTCTAAAAAATACCCTAAAAAATGTTCACGTCATTCAGTTGATATTAAGGCGTGTCCAAAGTTTACCAAAGTTGGAGTAAATGATTTTTTTCTGCTTTTATGTCTCATAAGTAGAGTTTTTCACGGGAATTCCACTAAATTTTCAATTCCGAATTCCCGGAAAATTAGTGCTTGAGTTCCTGTGAACTTTTCGTCTTAATATACTTATTGTACACTCTGATAAAATATCTTAATAAAGATGGCATTTATAATAAAAATCTAGAGTTTATTGTTAAACTAGAAGTGCCTGCCCGTTTCGGGCGCTTAAAGTTCACTTTGTGGCGCTTAAAGTTCACTGGCACCAGAGTTCCGAACATTATTCGGCTCCTATATGTATACAGCCGAATGAAAACCAATGTTCTCACTAAAGAGTAAAAAATAAATAACAACTTCATACAGTTGTATAAAAGCTTGTTGTTTTTTTACGTTGTTGTTTTTCTTTTTAATAGATAGGCACCAAGGTATATTAAACAGGTATCACTACAAGCTCAGCTCTTCTAGTAAATTTGAGATTGTGTGCATCACACAGACAATAGATTTTGACACATTTATGGGATTTTTCTATCAGCAACGGGTATGTGTTAGTTACTTTGAGGGAGCTTATGAATGTGTGCGGCACACAGACAACCCTGCAGCTAAATGTACAACTAGCTTCGTTTTGGGACAGTTATATTACTAGTTGTAACGTTACTAGTCAACAAAGGACTGTCATCTTACTAGTTGTAATGAGGCTAGTAACGATACTAGTCAAACAACAACGTTTTGGAACAGTCATACAACTAGTTGTAATGAAACTAGTAATTTAAATTATTTTTTACAAATTGACATATTTTCAGGTGTAAATACATAAAACGAAATTATAGCTCCAAATATAATAAGTAGAAAGTGGCTCAGTGGATAGAGTACATGCCTTGAAATATGAGGACTGTGTGTTCATACCCCGGTTGAGCCAAATGTTTTTGAATATTTAAAAAACTATAAATAAAGAAACTAGTCAGCGCACTAATCTATAATAATTACTAATTATTTCAACTAGCATATAACTATGTACAAATGAACTAGTTGGGCTCCTATGACAACCTAATGTTAAAATCGATAGTTCGATATATTGAAAAAGGACAGTTAGGCAACTAGTCTGAATAAAAAGCAACTAGTATATTTCTAACCACATACTAGTCATTTTGTCTGCAGGGAATAGATTTGACATATTTCTGGTATGTTTCTACCAACAAAATACGTGTGTTTTTTGGTGTTGTATTTGTTGTCGTCGTGATGGTACCTGTATTATTGTATCATGATAGGCACACAGTGGAATACTACTAACACATATTCATAAGCACTAATACTAAATTAAAAACTCATTTCTTTCGATTGCCAGCACTGCTATAAGGCGTCTGTAAAATATTATAAAGTTTTTTAAATATTGCTTAAGGTTTCCGTTATATAAAATAAAAAGTACTGCCAACGTAAAAAAAACTAAGTTGGCAACCGATACCGTAATTAATACCGTTACCGACTAAATACCGTCTAAATACCGACTAAATACCTCTGCATATTTTTTTTAATATAGATTCTTTGGAAGTAATGAAAATGTAATTCCTTAAAAATCACTGGGCTAATATCAATATTAAATATTAATAATCTCTTACACTGTAATTTTGTATAATAAAAAATTGAGTTTTATTAATTTAAACTTGATCTCAATTTCAATATGCGTATCGGTATCAGAATCAGTATCGCCGATATTTCTTTTTTAGTATCGGTATCATATCGGCAAAAAGGAGTATCGTTACATCGCTAATTTAAAGTATGTAACGGTTTTTATGTTAAATAAATGTGGTGATTTCTCTGTTTTAATAAAATTCCATCATCACAATATGATTTGATATTTTTAACGCAGCTAAAACTAAAGAAATTGATGAAACATATACTTTTATACAGTGGTGGAAAAAATAATAGGGACACATACAATTTTTAGAATTTTCTTAAATATTTATATGCTTTTGCATACATAAAATTAAATATACAAATTCGTCCAAGTAAAAAATAGTAAAAAAATTACAATTCTGCTGCATTCGGAAATTTATGTAATTCAAAAATATATACCTGGAGAAAATAATAGGGACATTTTATATATTATAGAACAAAATTAGTTTTTACTATTTAATCCTAATATTAGTTCAATATTTGGTAGAAGCTCCTCTTGCTGACACCGTCGCATCGTTGAACTCACAAGATTGGCGCAGATATCCGGAGAATTGTAGTACTAAGGTTAATGAATTGTGTCCCTCATAAATGTTTGTTTGTAAATGTTTACGTTCCAACTTTATATTTTTAGAGCTCCACAGAGGTGCTCTATCGGATTCGAGTGTGGTGATTGGGACTGTCACTCCAGTTCGATAATATGGACACAGCGTTACACATTAAAAGTCGTTAAAATGGAAAAGTGATTATTTTATAAGAACTAACTAAATTCGGAGAACAGAGAAATATTATTGTCCAAAATTCAAAATACTTTAGTCAGAGAAAGTTCACGCACTGCACAATAACTGTCATTAACTTTTATATCAAAAACTATGGAAAATTATAAATTAATTGATCTAAAAAATTGCGATTTAAAATATTTCCAAGCAAATATGAAAAATCATCATTTGGGAGAAAGAAAAATCATAATTTGGGAAAGAAAATCATCAAATCATATTTTGCTTTAAACATTACTAAAAATATGATAAATCATCATTCTGGCAACGCTGCTCATATTATTTCGCATGAAGACTCAAAATGTTGTAGATACATTTCATATGTTTCTCACAAAATAAACAGAGTACTAATTCTGCAACAATTTTTCGTCAGCAATTCGTGGCAATTTTTTATATGGACTTTTGACAGCACTACGTACGAAATGATGAACAGAGTACCATGCTTAAGATGGACATCAATCGCTTGCAAATCGCGCGGTTTGAAAAGCAAATTCTATTAAAGGATAATTTATTTATGCTTTTTATTTTTTTCGAGGCTTAGAGTACTTTATTCGAACTTAGTTTCGATTCCACTGTATTGTGCAATTTACAGAACATCTCTTTGGTGAAATCACGCGATTTGAATTCGATAAATTTCCATCACATACTAGATTAACACAGAATTATTGAATAAAAATATTTATTTTATTAAATCATATAAATTTACTATTTATTCAAGGAATATTTCAAAATGTAACTTTTGACGAAAAACGTAACTTTTCCTTGGCAGCACTGGCCAGCACAGGTAACATATATGTGAGGTTTGCGGAAACTCATGTTAAAGCATGTGTTAAAAATTTGCCTGCAGTAACTCTTTTGCACTGGTTCTGTTTCCTTTTCTGAGCAAAGTTCTCCGAAAAGTGCATACATTTAGGCAGCTGGATCAATTTTTGTTATTATTTCTTGAAAAATTACTGGAATGCTTGGAAAATTATATAATCTGTTTTTTAACAATTGGAATCTGGAATTTTATTGGCAGAGGTTTTCTTGCCGCATTTGTCTGTTTCAGGAATGTTCATGCTAATATTTAATTTTTACAATATTGTACACCCGCTTTGTTGACACATCTAATGTCTTCATAAAAACCTTTAACAGACTTCAAATCCTACCAGTTGATAAGCAGCACTTTAAAATTTATTCTGAAACAGGTGTTTTGATAACAAGTGCTTCAATTAGGCGCTAGATTTAAGCTCAGAACTTCTCAGAGTTTTACCAACTTACTTCATATGAAAAATTAGTTTTAATATTTGTTTGAGCACAAATGTGTGTTTTGATTAACGTCGGTACCTGCCATTACGGCTTTATCCGACGGTGTTCTCAAAACACCGAGTGAAGTTGAGTGTTCACCACCACCCCCGAGTTACCCCGAAGGCACACCATGTGTAGCTTGCAAGGCTCACACAGGTAGCAACTTCTCATGCATGGGAGACCCAACCATGCATAAACACCTTGTTAGAGTGTTTGAGCTATCTAAACTCTGCTACATCATTACTGACGCAGCACCTGTTGACTTAGCAACAGCACAAAGAGGCTTTCAATTGGTGGACCGAAATCCACCCAGTCACTAGCACTGGGCGAGCATCAGTCTTTTAACCAAACCTCTTCCAGCTTTTGGTGGCAACCACAACCACCACGTGGACTCCCGAAGGAGACCTCTCCAATAACCAGACACAGAATCATCCTTCCTGAGAGGGTGAGACAATGTCCTTCCAGCAACATCATCCCAGATGATCTCGCTCATACGGCGAGTATCTTATCTCTTTACCCTCGGAAGGCAGGTCATCTGTGGGGCAACTGGTTCCCGTGGTACCAGTTTATGCTACTGGTAAAGCCTCAAAAGAAAACCCCTAGAGGTTAACTTTATATTGACTTTGGTCTTAGGGTAGACCATAGGTGTCCGTTCACCTCCTTACTGACTCGCGTAGCAAGCTACTTCCTTATATAAATATGTGCACGCCCGTTACTCGGCTGCATGAGATTGGGTAGTAACACATAAGTTATATGGGTAATTGGCCTAAGGTTCTATCAGCAAAAACCAAATTACCCTATTCCCGGGAAGCACATCACCAAGGTGTGAGTAATCACCAAGATGCATGAACCGTACACAAGGGATTTAAGTGATCATATGCCCCTTGTGCTTCAAGCGAACAGGTATTTTAATGAGGAATGCTAGAGCTAGTCGCCATATCTCGCCATCGGATGGAAATTCCACTTACACCTCTTATGCTCTGAATTTCTCTGAACTTAAGAGCTGATAATTCCATATGTAAACTCAATCTTAAAAAAAAGACACTTGAATCCGTTGTGTTTTAAGCTCCTGAATATAAAACTTATTTTCATCAGAAAGAACAAACTTTTATCTCCACAACAGAAAACTCGGTCTAGCCGCTTGGGAGCTGCGGTGCCACAGACGTAAGATTAAAAAGTATAAAGTATAAAAGTAAAAGTATAAAGCTAGAAGAGAGATAACTTCTAAATGGATGAACAAATTTTCTTAGCTAAGAACACTCTAAATCAAAATCCACCCGTTTGGTCAGTACGATGGTGCAGATACACAGACACACACTACAAACGTATAACACCCCCTTTCTTGGTGGGGGCTAAAAATACGGAAAATAATATTATATAATTATAAACGCAGGAATTTGTAATCAAGAATTCTTGAGTTTTAAAGGAGCTTATCCTGAGCTTTAAAGGAACTTATCCTTGGTTTTAAGGGTATACCTTAAATATCACTGGTAAAATTCTTCTTTCGCCGTTTGCTAGGAATATTAATCTGATTTTTAAGTTTTTATGTAGATTTCATTGGGAAAATATATTTTTTACGGTTATATTTATTTATTGTATCTTCAATAAAATTTAAATAAAAAAAAATTTAGTTTTTGAGTCCAGTCAATGCCATTCAAAAATATTTGTTTCAGCAGATGGTTCTTTGCCTGTCTACGTCTCTCGTGTTCGGCTGAGAGCAAGGGTGTCCCTCCTTGTCAGCCGCGTGAGACCTCTAAAGTTAATGATGTATCGGGCTAGGAGATTTGGGTGCAACCCAAGGCTTTTTTAAGTATCTTACCACGTGTTTAAAAAACACTGTCTTAACCAGAGGCGCATTTAAATCTTTAAGAATTCACAAGTTTCTGACATACCATGGGGCTGCTGTAATCGTACGGAGTATTTTTTTTTGTCGCCATAATTTTGTAGGACCATTATGGTATTAAAATGGAGTTATATAGAAGAAGTTTACAACCTAGGCTTAGAGTAGAGTTCCTTCGAATGAGCCTATTCATTTGAGCTGCTTTTAATTTCATTTGGGTCACCTTCGCATTTATGTGGGACTTCCATGTTAGACGACGATCAAGATAAACACCGAGATATTTTACTTCAGTGTGTTGAGGTATAGTTTGGTTATTTATTTGTATAGACCCACTAAGCATTTGGAAGATTGTTTTAACAAAAGTCACCAAACTGAGTCTTTTATGGCTCCCTAAATGATCAATGAGTCGGAAATGAGTCGTAATTAGGGATGTGCGATTAATCAATTAATCAAATTGTTTGATTAATCAAAATTCTGATTAATCAATTAATTGATTAATTAAGAGTCCTGATTAATCAAAATGCCGGATAATCAAATAATTTTAATTTCGATTATTCAAATTTGAATAATTTTATTCAAAATAATAAAACAACAATATTTCAAACAAAATGAATGTAACACATACGAAATAAAACGAAAGAAATAAAAAAAAACTAAAAAAACAAACGCATAAAATAAAAAAAACACAATAAAAATTAAAAGCACAAATTATTCAATTGTTCAAAATATAAATTAGTCAAAATCATGATTAATCAAATAATACTTATTTTGAATAATCAAATTTAAAATTATTTGATTAATCAGCATTTTGATTAATCGATTAATTGATTAATCACAATTTTGATTAATCAAAAATTTGAACATCCCTAGTCGTAATTGATCACAATCGCTAGTCATAAGAGACTCTCTCAGAAGTGTCGCCGCTAGGGTACCATTTTCTTCCGAAAGAACAGACATATTCGACGCGAAAACGAGCGCATATTTTTATTTTTGATCGTGCAGAGGAGTCAAAAAAGACTCGAATATGATAATTAATTTTATAAAATGCTAACAGGGGGTGGGCAGGTTTTTCTGCACAATGTAAAAGTAACGTGTAGACATTTTTGTTCATTCATTTTTATCCTACATTGTTTTAGCCATTTTTCCAACTGGGGTATAAAATCTTGCAGTTTACAATATATCTTTTCTTCGAAAGTTTTTCTAATCACGTTCACGAGTCTATGTGTTTGTTCAATCGTGCTATGTTGTCTCCTAAAACCGAATTGGTGGTCTGGAGTGCATCCAGTACGATTTAGTATGGGTGTTAGCTTACTCATAAGTAGCTTTTCAAATGGTTTTGACATGTTAGACAATCTGCTTATAGGCCTATAGGATTCCACCTTCGTATGATCTTTGCCTGGCTTAGGTTTCATGGTAATCAGCGAAACCTTCCATTCTGCGGGATAGCATTTGAGGCGCAAAATACTGTTAAAAATAAACAGAATTATCCGTTTCGCAGTATAGAGTAGCTCTAACAGCATTTTATTGCTTATTTTATCAGCCCCTGGAGCTTTTTTTAAATTTAAGCCCGCAATACAGTGTTCAATCTCACGTATATTGAACCTTAAGGTAACATCTGGTATAGCGAGTACTGGTGGCAGCTTAACTATAGTATCAGACGTATTTGGAGTAAATACTTTCTGCAAGTGGTTTACAAACAGAGTACCTTTTTCAGCGTCAGTTCTTGCCCAGTCTCCATTCGAAGCTCGCAATGGAGGCTTATATATCACTGGTCTTTTGAGGCCTCGGGCTGCTCTCCATAGCGAGTAGTCTGTTTGAGGTGTTGCGTCGAGCCCGTTCAGAAAATTTTAAAGAGAATCTTTAGTTTTAGTTTCATTAAAATCAGTACAGTAGCTGTGGAGAAATTTAACATTAAATTTGAACTTTCGATTTTTTTTAGATTTGCATAGAAATGCGCGCTTTTTATTTTTGTGGAAAAAAGGCCTTATAATCAAACTTAAATAATTTTTATAAAAACAACAAGGCAGATTTTTGAAAACTTATACATAAGCCTAGTTTTTACAGTCACAATTAGACTATTTTGGTTATTTGAATATATATACATAAGTATTTAAAACATGTCCAGACAAAAATAATCGAACGGTTGTTACTAGATGAATATCTGCAAGACACTGAATTAAAAAAAATACTTAAACACTACTTATGAGTATCATGAAACTAAAATAATTAAGTGTCACTTAACCACAAATTACCTGTTAATATTTAAAATATAATTGGTTATCATAAAGCTCTTATGCTAAGTATTAAATAATGAGGGATTTTTCCCAAAATCTAGCCATTTAATTTTTTTATGATGGACTTATGAGAAACTTTAACCATAATTTAAATTTAAATATTAGTACCTGAAGTAGCTTCGGCATACAAGCCCAAATGATCGAATTTCCATTGATTTTGAATGCTAACAATGAAGGGATCTGACGTTGCTAGGGTTTGGGAAGCGGGAATTCCCGGGAGGGAACTACCGGAAACGTCTACTTTTAATTTCCCGTTTTCCCAAGAAAATCTTGAAAAATTCCCGGGAAAACGGGAAATTAAAAGTACACGTTATATCATAAATATATGGACTTTTTGACAAACATATTTATAAAATTGAGTAAGTGACCGCCAAATTTATAAGAAATTTGTATTATAATCCTGCTTTTCTTTAATATCAATATTTTCAATGTTACTTTAAACGACTAAATTTACACGATGAAATTGCTTAAGTTCCCTTTAGCAGTTGCTATGTTTTTCATCGTCTGTTTAAATACTAATACTCTGTTTATCGATGTCGAAGGACATTTTTCATTCTTACAATTTTATTTGAAACGAAAACAAATTCTAAAACGATGTCCTTGTTTCAACTGTAACCGTAAGAAAGAAACAACTCCTTCGACATGATAAACAGGCAGTAAAATGTCCATAAAAACTTTTTTAATACAAAATAAAAATGTGCACGGTTCAAAATTACACAGATTTTTCATGAAAATTGCATGAAATTGAAGTCATACGATTACTCTTAATCCGAGAAAAATTTTTGCTGGATTCGAAAAGTACATGTAAGATCACTTTAGTAATAGATGTCGTTTAATCACTATAACAGACCAAAGTGGAACACTTTGTGTAAGTATCAATGATTACAGTGCTCCCTAATCGTTTCCTAAAGTAAATAATTCGATATTAAACGAACTTTGAGTGATTTTCCGCAGAATTAATGAACAAATTTTGGAAAGTGTAGTGGAAATTTTAAGCCCATAGAAGCTGTAAAAACTTTTAGTTGACACTACTTAAATTTATTATAAGTCGACGCAATTATTGAGACCCTGAAGGAGATGTTTTAAGATAAGTAAAATGAATAATCAAATACATTTAGACAGACTGTGGCTCAGTATATGTACAATTCAGCTCAGCTGAGTATAGTACTGTAATTTGCTTGTACTTAACGATAAGTCCTGGAAATTTTTCAAGATAAATAAGAAATATTACGGCCAGTTCTTTATAAAATGATTTGGAGGCCTTAAAATAAACTGTTTAACTAATTGCGATATAGTCTTCAATTAGTCTTTAGAGAATCTCCTAATGTCTAATAACTATAAACTCTATTTGCTTGAATTCACTTAAAAATTCTTAAAAATTTGTCTTAGAATTGCTTTGATATAAACTTTTATTTAAAAAGAATGCTTACATTAATAAAACAATCCAAATTTCGCCAATTTTCATTTAATAAATCTATTTAATTTAGAAAACTAACTTTTCTCGGGAATCCCGGGAACGTGATTTTTTCATTCCCGTTTCCCGTGAAAAGTCGGGAAATCCCAAACCCTAGACGTTGCCAATAATATATTAAATAAATCTTCATTTATAGAGCTTCGTAAAATTTTTCTGGTATTATGTTCTCTGTAAAATCTGTAATCCTTGTTTCCTTGTTTTTTCCTGGGCTTCCTCTGATAAATCTCCAATTGGTAATAAATGGTGCTTAAGGACATCTTCTCCATGATAAAGAACCTTGTGCACTGTTGCAGACATATTTCTCCATGGGTATTTCGATGTATATATACTAGCGGTTTCCTAGGCATAATCAGCAAATTTCCTAGCAGTAATTTTTCCGTTGCACGCAAGTACTTCAATAATTGTTTTAAGTCTTGAAATAAGGTCTATATCAACACATGTTATATTAGATGTAGTTTCGGAATCTAAAAAGAATCTTATTGCGGTATTGCCATCATTTGTATTGCCTGATCCTTGTTTTGGTTGATCTTGAACATGTTTCTTTTTTAATTTTCTTAGCTCTTAGTTGGTGTCGTTATTTCTCACTGATCCTGAAGATCCGAAGTCCAAATCATGGCTTATTTTCAGTACGTGTTCCATAAACGAAAAAAGTTTTACATATGAGAATTAAGATCACATTCAACAGAACCACCTGACAAGTGGTGATAATAAGCAAAATACACGTGAGCACTTACGATGGAAGTGTAGCGGCTTCCGAAAGTGGCGCTACTCTGTTCTGCTGTGTACGTTGAAAAGATAAGTTGATCTTAATTTTTCCCTTGTTCGTTGGAATATTAATCATGCTTTTTTACTTTTTTGAAAAAGGACATTTTTGGGGTAGGCGTATCCTTGCACTAAATTGAACGAAATTTTGAAGAAGTATTAAATATATTAACACTTATGTCTGTACAAAATTTCATTAACTTACAATTATTTTTCTGTCCGTTATGGTAATTTTTTATTTCAGGATATTTTGGAAGGAAACATATCCTTGAAGTTTAAATGGCCAAAATTTACGTGCGATTGTATTTTATCAATTAAAAAATGTGTGCTAAATTTCATTACATTACGATAACTCCTTCTATTTTTGGCCGCTCGTTATATGAACTCACGACACTGTGCGGCCCAGTTTTGCAAACCACTTAGAATTTTATGTTAGAAGCATAATTTAAAAAGATTTAACGTTTCGTGTTAGTCTGCTCTACGTATTAGCTCTACGGAACCATTTTTTTGGTTAAGCATTCAGCACTATCACTGTGTAGAAATCGATGGATCCAACTGGATCCATAAAAGTTTTTTTCCAATGAAAATGAAAAAATATGTTGAAATATCGGTAAAAATAATAAATTTTTGAAATGTTAATATATTCGGAAATATAAACATTAGAAACAAAATTTTAACTCTGTATAATGTTATGGTTGTAGTTACTATGAATGTTAAAACTCATTGCATTCGGCAGATATATATATACATATATACTCCACATTAATTTCAATGCAACAATAAAAAATATTTTATAAAACAAATAAAAAAATTCAAGTGCCATGTTTGTGAGGCTATAGAACAAACGGAGAGGGGTGATTTGACTTCAAAAATACATATTTCATATATTCAATTGTTCAATTCACAAGCTCAGTCGTATGTCTTATCGTTTAAAAAAAGACGACACTTCTTTATGTGCTTGTGAACAGACAAATTTGTTGTATCGTTAATTTGTCGTATCTTAAATGTCAATTTAATTAATACCAACACAAGGCGAATTAATACCAGGTAGCCTCGGAGATCAGGTAACTAAGAAAATGTTTCTATATTTGAACTATCAACAGTGTTAATATGTATATCAGCTTTTTGACATTCCAAATATAAATTCGCCGTGCTTAATTTATATTTGGACTTTCAAAAAAGCCGATACATTAACACAGTTGGCAGTTCAAATATGGTAAACAATTCGTAGTCATTTGATCTCTCGAGGCCACCTGATATTAATTCACTTTGATTTGATACCATGAAATGAAACCAGGCATGAGAGTTTTAATTTGACGCCAAATAGAATAATTTTTTTTCGCGACAACCAATTGTGATTGAAATAGCTTGACAAATAAATTGAAATGAATCAATTATATATTTATCATTAAGAAGAATGTATTTTCTGGTATTACATATCACATATATAAAAGATTTTTATAAATTAATCTAACAAATAGAATATTCCCAGACCTGGCCTTAATACAACTATTTGAAGAACATATAAAATTCAATCGTATAATAACAACGCACTTTTGTATGAAAATTACCAACAACAAAAATACAATATTGTATAATTAGACGATTACACAACACATACGACGTTAATACGAGCTTGTGAATTGAACAAATATATTTAGATTAGTAAAAATCATGAAGAAAAGAAAAGCCCGTAGCTTTTGGTTTAGCTCCAATGCGAGGGTTTTTACTATGTTTTTCCCAACGTGCGCCGCCGATAATCACATGGCAGTGTAGTTGAGCTTAAGTTTGAAATTTGAAGGGTGCCCCAAGGTCTTATAGTAGGCCAACTCTTGTGTAGCATAGTACAGAATTTGTTTACAAATTTTAGTTACTGCGGTAAACAGGGCATACAAAATTGGACTTATTTTTATACAAATATCAACTTTAAGGCATGTTTTTTCCATAGCAAGGCTGTTTCAGGGTCTTGTATGTTGTGAATTATTCAGTAAACCTTTTTACACCGAACTTTAAGTATGGTAAATAGTCTCATAAAATATCGAAAATTCGAGTTACGCCTTTCTTGTATTAAGGGCCAGCCCACACGGACGATTTGCTTTATTGTATTAAATTTGAAAGTTTAAAAATTTTAAATTTTCAAATTTAATATAAAAAAGCAGAAACGCGTGCTTTAAAGCCGCCCGTGTGGCCTGGCCCTAAGCCATCGGTATGAAAAAACAATTTTAGGTAGAGCTGATTGGCTTTAAAGGCATGCCTTTTTACTATGTTGGTGAGAGGTGCTGAGAAGCTTACGGGGTAAGAAAAAAAGGCACGAATTGAAATTTTAATATTTCTCTACTATTTTCGTACTCTCAGCATTAAGTATGTATATAAACGTCAAAAAACGAATGAAGAAAATGTTATAATGTACATGTCTGTGATTTATCGTGGAATTTTTAAAAGAAAATTGTAAAAAAGGCAGGCTAAGATGGTTTCACACTACGCCATTTTAGCATGCCTTTTTTGACAATTTTCTTTTAAGACCTCCACGAAAAATCACTGACATGTTCATTAAAAATAAAATAGTTCTAGATTTTAACAATGTACTTATGTATTCAGTTTTAAAAAATCTGAAAATTTGTAAAAGAATTTAAAAATATGGTGTTTCGTGGAAATAAAAGTTATTCTTAATGGTACACTCAAAGAAAAATCAAGTAATCCGTTATTAAATCCGTTTCTTAAACCAAATACAGAAAAGCTGAACGGATTTGAATTTATAAGAAATTATTGTATCATCCCTTACAAAGGTAAATGTTTGCTTTAAATCAATCCCAATCTAAAGTCAGTTATATACACCTACAAAATTTCTTTGCATTCTGTGAAGCGGTCTCGGAGATTAGCGTGAACGAACACAGTGATTTCAAGGTCGGTTTCTGAAAAAAATTAAGGCCCACGATCTCAAAAACTACAAATTTGGAGTTGGCATGTTTAAATCTATTAGAAACGATGCACTTTTAATGTATCTTATTAGCTCTTAAGCGTTTTGTTTGGTTTCATATACTAAATTATACCGGTAGTATACCGGTAGTAGTTTCGGTAGCGGTTGATACCAATACCGATATCACTCAAATACCACTACCGCTACCGAAATAAAAATAGTTTCAATACCGCTACCGATACCATTATTCGTTACGGTTGCCAACCTTAGTTCTGACCACTACATCACCACAAAAAAGAGTTATATTTTTTGTAAAATAAATTGTTTCAAATTACTTTGAATTTTTTTTAATATTTTAAGTTGTGACTGTTTTCATGCTTCAAATGTTTCAATTTATTAATTTTTATTTTGAGTTGATTGATACTGTCTTGCTAAAAATTGTTGAAAGAATTTTTTCAAAATCGATGGAAGTACATCAAAATCTGATATTTTCTCTGCAGCCGATTAACAAATAACATTAAATTACAAATTTTAAAAACCCCCGAAGAAAATAGATGATAACCTCAAAACAGTTTTCTTCAAGCCACCTTTTAAACTAAATTTACTAAATTAAAATCGAACTAGCCGCTTGAGAGCTACTGCGCCAAAGGTACACATATGTAGCAATATACATCTAGAAAAGATGTGATATCTTCTATATGGCTGGACCGATTTTCTTCAAACATAGCTAAGAACACTCTCGATCAAGTCACATTTTAAACAGAAAAAATTAAATCAAAATCGGCCCCGCCGTTTGGTCTGTACGTGGACTGGTACAGACACATAGACACACACTACAAACTTATAACACCCCTTTCTTTGGTCGGGGATTAAAAAGAAAGAAAACTAGTATATTTAGAGGTATGTGATGGAAATCGGTTTCGAATACGATGCTACTTTAAAAGGTGTTTTTAAATAATATTGCTTTATTAGAAAGAACTTTAGCACAAATATCATAAAAAAGATTTCTTTACTAAAGAGGATTTCATCACAAAAATTATAAAAATTTTATGAAAAGTGTTTTAAAAAGGGCCTTAAAAATTTTTCCGTTTTCAACATCAATTTCCATCACATACCTGATTATGATAGTTTCCGTCTTTTCTTAGGAATCACATTTTATATTTCATCAATATAATCAGTTTTTTGTCTCTACTGAAAATATTTAAATTTTGAGTTATTACAGTATAGTTAAACAAGTGCGATATTCAAAAATTGGCCTTACGAGGGATATAAAAAGTTGTTTGGATATAAAAATGATCGTTGAATTCCTTAGACCATCTTTTAATGAAAACCAAAGCGCTACGCGATTTAATAAAACAGCTAATAGTATGTAACTTGTAACTTGTATTTTAATAAACTCTTATACCGAAAAATCTTGCTAAACTGCTTTTCGGTTGCACGATAGAGTCTTACTCTGCAGTTACACGTTCAAGAAATTGCTTTCAAGTTGATCACACGTATTGCTTGTTAAAACTACTTTAAATTGACGCTATGACGTAGGCTGTAAACAACTTGATAGTCAATTTTGTTTTCAAGATGCCGTCGTCAAGGAATCAACAACGAAACAGTAAAGCCCGGTTATAACGAATTCTCGGTTGTAACGATCTAAGTCTAAAGTGCCGACGTTTCGGTTGCCATTTTCATACAAGAATAATTCGTAATAGCGAATTCGTAGTTAACGAGTCCTCGTTTGTATAGAACTACGCTTATTACGAACTTGTCATAGAGCGGTTTTTTTTGCTGTTTGCACAAAGTTCGTTATAGCCGAGTCTTTCTGTAATTTACTTACAATAATAGAGATCAGCTGTTTAAATTGAACGAAAAATTGAAACAAATCTTGAAAGCAAAATTGAAATCAAGTTGGTAGTCAATTTCCAATTATGTGAGTGTGTTAGTAAAAAAGTGTGAATGTATTGAAACTTGAAACAAAAATTGAAACAAAACTTGAACGTGTAACCTCCAAGTTACGAAAATCTCATTTCATATCATCATATCTTCAAAAGTAAAAATAAAACAAAACAAAAATATTTCAAAATCTAGTGGATACGTTTAACACATTGAGCCTTAGCTAGTAGTAATTTGAATTGGTAAATATATCAAAGTTTTCTGTTAAAATCACAAATAGCTGTTGTTTAATTATTTTCACACATTCAGAAACTCAAAACAACAATAAAATAAATGCAAACATATTCATGTGTTAAATCATTTGTATGTATATGCAACCGACAATTCCCAGCTAAGCTTTCAGTAAAACTATTCATAATTTTTTTTTGTTCTCATAATAATTCGAGCAACATTTTGTTGGGCAAACGTAAAATATTGTGCGAGTAGTTGAATGTTACAATGTTGCTTTTTAAGTTGAATATCCTTGCTCTAGTTTTGTGGTAGAAAACATTTTATACGTGTAATAAAATTCGGGACACAAGCATTTGCAGCTAACATGCAGACAAATAAAGGTTTGTATTGTATATATTTATGTATGTATAGTAGACAGGTCCCCAATGGAAAGATATAAAAATCATGAGCTCCAAAGGTTACCTGCGTTCCAATCTTAAAAAAGGATTTATATTTAAAAATTCAAACAAATCTATCAATAATTTGCTAGTCTATGGGTCGATTTTTCGTGAACTGTTCCAATATTTCGAAAGGTGAAAATCAAAAGCTGCCTTTCTTCCAATAGTCAAAAAAGATAGTTATTTAAAAATTTTTACAAATGAGTCAATATTGAGAGTTCGGTATTATTTGACTTTTTGGCTCAAAATATTAAAAGACTAAAGTCATAGACTCCAAAATAACTTCACTGTTCCAATCAAGAAAAAAATTAATTAAGTAAAGTGTGACTATATCCCTTTTCGTTTTTGCCAAGTATTTTTCGTTGTTTCTGGTGATTTTTTTGGTTTTTGCGCTTTTTTAATTTTCGTGATTTATTCGTTTTTTTCTGGCAATTTTTCGTATTTGGAATTTTTTTGTTTTTTCGCCGATTTTTTTAGTTATGGCGATTTTTTGGTTTTGGCGTTTTTTTTTCACTTTTTGACGATATTTTTAGTTTTAGTGATTTATTTTAGTTGTGGCGATTTTTTCCAGTTCTGGCGCTTTTTCCGGTTTTGGGTATTTTTCGGTTTTTGACAATTTTTTTTAGTTTTAGCGATTTTTTTTTGGTTATGACACTTTTTTTCATTCTAACAATTTTTTTGAATTTTTTTCGATTTTTAGCTTTTTGCAATTTTTTTTGTTGTTTTTTTCGATTTATTTAGTTTTGGCGTTTTTTTTTTGTTTTAACGTTTTTTTCGCTTTTTGGTGATATTTTTAGTTTTAGCGATTGATTTTGGGAATTTTTTTAGTTTTAGCGATTTTTTTCTGTTATGACACTTTTTTCGTTTTGGCAATTTTTGTTTGCTTTTTGGTGCTTTTTTTGTTGGATTTTGGCGCTTTTTTTGTTTTGGCGATTTTTTAATTTTGGCGGTTTTGTCCTTCTAATGATATTTTTAGTTTCAGCGATTTTTTTATGATGTAGTGCTTATATTCGTTTTGACGACTTGTTTCGGTTTTTGGCGTTTTTTTAGTTTCTTAGCGATCTTTATAGCTTTGGCGATATTTTGCGTTTGAGTTTTTTTATTTTGGTGCTTTTTTCCATTTGCGATTTTTCGTTTTAAGATTTTTAAATTTGGAATTTTTTAGTTTTAGAGTTTTTGAAAATGTCAAGAGTTTACCTCTTACGGTTTCCAAGATACAGCATATTGTCTAAATTATATAGTAAAATTACATTAACTGATAGAACACCCTTTAATTTTTATTGTTTTAAATATCAGTGTTAATTGGTGTAGTATATTCTACAGACTGCACCAATTAACACTAACTTTGAAAATTTAAAGTATCTATATATAAGTGTCTGTATATTACGTCAGTATTTCAACATGTTTCGTTGCTCGCTTTAGAACACCCTTTAATTTTTAACTGTCATATATAAAAATTTTACATATTCTGTGAAAATTTCAGGCCCGAGAAAACAACCTTTGACAGACAGACAGACAGACGGACAGCGAAAACAATAGGGTTCCTTTACACTTTTGGTGTACGGAATCCTAAAAAGATGTTTTTAAAAGTACAGTCGTGTGGAGGTCGCTGGTATAATGATTTTTATGTACCCGTCTAAATTACAGCTAGATTTAATATAAAATTCCAATATTATAGTGAGATCTACTTATGGTCCGATTGCTCCAATTTTTAGTATCTAAGAGCCCCCAATTTTTAGTATCTATATGTCACGCCTTGTCGCCTTAAAGTTTTAATGCGAATATAAAATTTAGAGTCTTGACAAGTAGAAACCAGAAAATAAACGTCCTCCAATGCACACCAAAATGTTTTATGGTCTTGACTAATATTTCCATCAGTACATCTTTATATTTCACTCTTAACTCGAGAACGGTATGTCCGATTTCGATCAAAAATTAGTATAAAAAAGTGATTTTTCATGCAAAGTAAATTTGTTTTAATCTCGCAAAAAATTACTTTTTTCGATACTAATTTGTGAATAACTCCGAATATATTGTTCAAATAAAAAAGTATATTAGAAAAGAGTAAAGAAAAATTTGTATGCATCATTTACTATGTATGTAGGTGATCAATAAGCTGATGTGCCTAGTAGTGATGTTACGAATATCAATTTTTAATATTCGCGAATACGAATACGAATATCTGAAACAATATTCGCCGAATTCGAGTACGAATACGAATATTCAATTTGAATAGTTAGTACCACTTAATATTTAAAATGTAATTGAAAAAAATCTACCCTTTGCGTCAATAACAATAATTGTGAAAAACTGTCATAATACTATAGGTATTTATTATGATATTCCGATGATGGAATTTGAAATTATTAACTAAGCACCTGCATGCCACTTTTTTAAATTTTTGGTGGAAAGTAAATAAGGGAAAATACGAACTTCTTTTACCTATACCCAGGCAATATTTAGTGACCCCAGCGGCGAGTGTTCCGAGCGAGCGAATGTTTAAGGTGGAGGTACATACCACGCGTTACGCGGCAACGCTTTTCTTACTTTTCGAACTCTTAACGCTTTAAGAATAGCAAGTTACACACCACGCTTTTGGTGCTCTTCTGCTTACACAATTTCAAGCCTTTGCCGGCAATATTTTGTCTTGCCTTTAAGTTTTATTTTTCTTTATATATTCAATGCAGTTTTCGTCCATTTTTTAATAAAAAAATTAATTTCTAATAATTTATTTCCATTAAACACACATTTTAGCATATGAATCTGGCAGCACTTCCTGTCATTTTGTATACGACGCGTGAAAGTTGAAGAATGTTCAACTTTTTGCGAGTTACGAGCTTCGCAAACTTCGCTTTGTATCTTGCCTTATGGAAACACACTATTTCAACTTTTTTGACAGAAGTCTGTAACACATTAGCGTATTTAACGCATGCTATGTACCTTCATCTTTAGTGGTGCGGAGCTTATTTACACACTGCGCAATAGGCTTGATGGAGAAAGGACTTCAAAACTTTTACTTTTGACGTTCAACATTCCTCTACTGAGCTTTGATTATTACTTTAACATGATTAATAAATTAATTTAACAGGACTTTAATTTTTAAATACCATGTCTTTGTGAAATATATTTTGTTTCTTTTTTCTTTACTAAAGAAGATTATTGTTTTGCGTTATAGACAAATTTTGTTTAGTAAAACTTAATATTTTTTGTTTAATTTTCAGTATTTTTTATGTATTATTTTTTGGAACGTATTCACAAAATATTCGTGAAATATTCGCTTGAATTTAGCGAAAACGAATATCATGAAAGAGGCGAGTATTCGGCGATTCGAATACGAATACGAATATTTGTAACATCCCTAGTGTCTAGTTAAAATATTAGACATGCCTATAAAAAAGTCTGAAGATGATTGAAAAAACTCACGACACCGTAAATTTTGTCTTTTATTTCATGAAAAAAAGAAAAATAATACATTGAATAATTTTGTCCTGGGTTTTACCTTAAATACTCGTATTTGCTTCATTAACCTAGAAAGAAATTTAAATAATTTCTTTTGATCCTACACGTACAAAACAATTTTGTGCAGAACAAAGAAGATTTAAATGGAGAGAGCTAAGAAAATATAAGAAAGTTATACGCCATTAAGTGAATAACCCCGATTTTATTTCCCATACAAAATTGTGTTCAATAAATTTTTTTTAATTCAAACTGAATTAAATTAATTTTGTATGAAAAATAATATAGCCGTTTTCCCTTAACGGCTAATAATAAAATTATCATAAAATTATCTTTAACTTACAGTCGGAAGAAAATTACACATTCAGCCATGTCACAGAATACAATTCCGATCGGAAGTGGTTTCAATTCCGTAAGTTGCTTCTTCAGAAAACGAAAAACGAAAATTTTCATCGTAATCAAACCACTTTTAAATTACAAAGTAGAATTGAAAAAGATTTTTTTACTGACATCATTTGCAGTACATACTAAAAAACGTGCATACTTTTAGGAGCGTCAAATAAATATTTGGTCATGAGCTTTCCATGTTAAGAAAAAGCTCAATGTGAGCTTTACATCTAAAAACAAGAGTAAGCAAACGCCTAAGGTATAAAAACTTTATCATTGTAAAAACGAAATAAAAAAGGGGAAATCACTCTTCGAAGGAAACTGCTATTGCAGACTTTGCAGCTCTTGCAAGTCTAGGATATATGCTACAATATGCAACACAACAAGAACAAAATATAAGAAACTTACATTTCCTACAAAGTAGCAGATATACAATACTAAAAACTGTGGGAAACTTGTCTGGCATATATGCAATCAACAAAATTACTCAGAAAGACTGATGGAAAATACAAACTAATAGTAGGCCTGTTTGCTTACTTTTTCAATACTACAATTAATAAATTAAGAAATAAGTAAGAGTAGTTCTTTCTTTATTGCACATTTAAAAAAAATACAGTTATACATAATATATGCATTTCCTACATTTTTGAAGAAGACACTCATTCTTTGTAGCAGAAAATGATAGTTTATATCCTAGAGGTGAAAATATGCTACCAAGAGTGATTTCCGCTAAAATAAACGGAATCTAAAGCACCAAAAATGTACTTTTTCGGAATGAAAACTACGGAATCAAAGCCAATCCGAACGGAATCTGTGACACGGCTGATTTTATTTTTCCATGTTAGTGGAGTAATTAGAAATGATAGAGTTTGGGAAAAGGTACAAAAAGTTACATTTTTAAACTTTTAAGTACATTTTTATTGAATCGTCACATCCGTGCCACTACCCATAATTTTGATCATAATATTGTACTTTCACGAGAACTAATTTTGAGTTGTGAAGTTTTATAAGAATCGGCTAAGTAGAAGTAGCTGAAATAAATATTTACTTTTCATGGGCGTGGGTGGCACTGCCCAATTTTTAAAATCATAACGTTTATTCAAAGAGAAGTTTAATTTGTGTGCAAAGTTTCATAGGAATCGGTTGAGTACAAGTAGTTGAAAGGGCATGCATATTTATGGGCGCGACCCTAACCTTTTTTCAACGGGACCAATCTGTAAATACATCCTTTTAAATAAAAAAAAAATCCGAAATTGATTTTTAAATAGCGAAGTTTTGAAAGAACATCCATAAAAAACAAAAATATTTGTTTCAGCGGTGTGTTCTTTGGTTGTTTACATCTCTTGTGTTCGGCTGAGAGAAAGAGTGTCTCTCCTTCTCAGCCGAGTGTGGTCTCTAAAGTTAATGATGTTTCGGGCTAGGGGATTTGGGTGCAACTCAAGTTTTTTTATGCAGCTTGTCACGTGTTTAGAAAAAAATGTCTTAACCAGCGCTTGTTTCTGACATACCATGGGACTGCCGTAATCGTACGGAGTATTTTATTTTATTGCCTTTGAATTTTTTCTACATTTGATGCTGAGGCAGTGCCCCATAACTGTATTCCGTAGGACCATATTGGTTTTAGAATGGAGTTGTATAGACGAAGTTTACAATCTAGGCTTAGAGTAGAGTTCCTTCCAATGAGCCAATTCATTTGAGCTGCTTTTAATTTCATTTGGGTCACCTTTGCATTAAGATATATAATGAATATCATATTCGTGTTCAGCGACCTCATATTAGCTTAGAAAATGTTTTTTATAGGCCTCATAACTTCATCTTAAGTTTGCCTGAAATCTGACCTCTTATGTATAAAAATCTCAGTGGTGCGACAAGGAACCATCGCCACTAGTGACTAGCAAAAAGGTTAGTATTTTCACTCTATACACCAATGGCGCTACTGATAGGCTGTACCAAACTGCAGCTACATCTTCCTCCAGACACTTATAGTTGTAACTATTCAAAAGGTTATACTCTAACCCTGAGTAATATAGGAAACTTGCTTTTTTCTACGACAAAACGCACCGCTACAGTCCCAGCAAAAAACTTTGCTTTTTATATGTAGATTTGATAAGAGGATTTAAGTCGTAACTACTTACAATTTGTGACTCGATAACTACTTATGTTTGTTTGAGAAGTCCAAAAAATACCCCTTACAAATGCATTTACATTTTCATAGCAATTAACAAGTTATTATTTGGCTTACTTGAAGCTAAAAAAGAAGTAGTCAAAGAAACAAATTAAAACTTAAAAAAATTTATACACACAAAGTTTTATTTAGTTTTTTCAGTTTTATTTAATTTTTTCATTTTTATTCTTTTGACCCACCTGGGATACGAACCTGTGCTTGTTCAGCTATTGTTGACTTACAAGTTTAAGCGACAAAAATTAGTTTTCATACACAAACACATGTTGACTAAAATTGTAACCACTTTCAGATAAGGATAAAAATACGTAATAATTTTATTAAAAACTAAGTAGTAGTTCTAATTTGAAGGATAGTAACAAGATAAATAAGTACCACCCATTAATGAAGTACTACCGATTGCAAAATTTATAAAAGTTTTTGCTTGGCGTACTTTGGGATCAATATTCTGTATAGTGTTATGGCGTTAACCCCGTAGGTAGGTAAATGTAATGCAGAGAGGGTTCAATTTCCACCTCTAAGGACATCCCCGTGTTAAATTCGCCACGCAAAAGCATGTGAGGCAGATTGTGGTGGGACTAGGGCTAGTTCTTAACTGGATGTCTCCACTACCCATGAACTTGGTATGAGCATCATGTCGGACACCGCAAATGGCTAATGTACTATTCCTCTGGGAATAGTAGATATTTTGAGTGTAATGAGTTACAACAACTATAAACTATTTCTTTCTATTTTTTCATTATCTTTCTTATGTATCTGAGAATAAAGTCCAACACGTTTTAGTGCTATTCGAAATTGAAATTAGCAAAAAACTTCTGACGCTCCACCCTACTGTACAAACAGATTATTTTTCCAAATCAAAATTTTTATTTAAGTACAGTAATTTGACTAGTACTAAAGAAATCACAACATGACAAGTACCTTAAGTTTGGATCTAGAAGGTGTTGCTGCATATTAATTATGTCTAACGAGTATGGCCAATGGACGACACAGTCGTCCGTATTCTAGATATAAATAATTTCATTAAAGTTCATAGAAATATTATTCAACATCGTAAAAATGTCTTTACAAATAGCCACAAAATATATAATGCAAGTGTGTATAATTAGTTATTGAAAGTAGCTTTCCTACACTGAAATTAAATAAATTCAGTAAAGTGCGATTTTGACTCGAATACATATTCATAATTCCATTTTTTCGTTTTGGCGATTTTAATTTGTCCTTGAACATTTTTTCGTTTTGATATGTTTTTTGTTTTTAGCTTTTTTCGTTTTCACTATTTTTTCTTTTTTGCGTTTTTTTATTTTTCGCATTTTTCGTTTTTTTCCTTTTTTTCGTTTTGGAGCATTTTTTTCGTTATGGTTTTTTATCGTTTTTGAGATTTTCTAATTAGTTTTTTTAGTTATGACGGTTTTTTTGTTTTGGTGCTTTTTTTGTTTTAGCGCTTTCTTCATTCTGCCGATTTTTTTAATGTCTATATTTTTAGTTTTGGTGCATTTTTTTCGCTGAGGTAATTTTTTGTTTTGGTGATATTTTTAATTTTTTGCGATTTTTTAGTTCTGCGGTTTTTTCGTTTTGATGTTTTTTTTTTTGTTTTAGAGATTTTTTCATTTTGGCTAATTTTATAAGCCTCTTATTAATCCAAATTTTTATATGAATTAGGTTGTTACATTATAAGCAACAGGCATATAATGCAACCAAAATTAATTAATTAATTAATATTTTTGGCCTAATTTTTTTTCAAGTTTTTTTCGTTGTTTTAGATTTTTTAACGCTTCTTTCATTTTGGTGTTTTTTCGTTTTTTGTTTGGCGATGTTTTGTTTTTGGAAATTTTTTGGCTCTTGGCGATTTTTTGGTTTTGGCGTTTTTTTTTGTCTTGACGTTGTTTTTCGCTTTTTGACAACGTTTTTAGTTTTCGCGACTTATTTTAGTATTGCAGTTTTTTTCCAGTTTTTGCGCTTTTTTCGGTTTCGGAGATTTCTTTCGCTTTTTGGTGATTTTTTTAGTTTTAGCGATTAATTTGTTTTGTTTTGACAATTTTTCTTTTTTGCAACTTTTTCGGTTTTTGCCGATTTTTTTTAGTTTTGGAGCTTTTTTTTTGGTTTTTGCGCTTTTTCCGTTTTGTTGATTTTTTCCTTCGGCCTTAAACTATACACAAAAATATTTTTTTCTATTTTTTTACATATCTTTTAGTCTTCTACCATAATTGGAATAATTTTATGAATTTCATTTTAAGTTGTTAAGTTGGCTTAAACTAAGTTTAATAACTTAGTTTAAGCCAATGCTTAATAAACGAAGCTAAAAATCGTGGAGAGCCGACAAAAATCAGAAAGTTATAAGCCATTAAGTGAAAACCCTGATTTTTTTCCATAGACTTAAAGCAATTTTGTATGAAAAGAATATGCCTTTTTAATTTATTGGCTTATAACTCTTTTTTTCAATGGAGTTTAGTGACTTCAGCATCATGTGTTCGTCACGAAACTATCCTTAGCCTAAGGCCATAAAAAGATATAAAATATTTTTTTTGTCTTAACTGAGCAACTCAAAATGCTAATATTTGAAAAAAAAAAACGTCTAAAAAGTCACTTTTTCAAATTTAAAGGCCTGTAAGTCAATAAGTTTTTATCCCACCGATATGGTCATTGCATTGACTGAAAGAGGTGAGAGAAGTCTATGCAGCAATGACAAATTTATTTTATTCAGGCAAGCCGAACTTGAAAAAAGCAACAGAAGTTTTAATTTTTTAGGTTTTTTGCAAAATCTAAATTGAGCAAAATTTGGTAGGGATATAAATAAAGTTCATTATATTGACTGCAAGAAAAAAAGTTCCAAGAGTTGGTATGATATTTTAGTTTCAGAATATATGGGAAGAACTCGAATCCTTCCCCTGATATGCTGCAAATTTTTTGTGTTTTATCCCTTATGAATAAAAGTAAGTGTGCAAAATTTTGTCGTTGTATGAAATGACGACATTGCGTGTCACTTCGTTTATATAAAAAAACCAAATTATAGCGATGTACAAAGAGAATATGGGCAGCCGTTTGGAGATACAAAGAAATATTATCTTAAAATTTCATGTATTCTTGGACCAGGCTAATTTATGTGAGATCGTATGTGTATCTAAACAATCAAAGAAACACTAGAACAAGTAAAATATGCAGGTTACAATTGTAAAATTTCGCAACTCTTTTCTCAGTGCAGCAGTGCACACAATTTAATAACTTTTTATAGTTTTTATGTTCTTTATGCGATAATGCAAAACGCTGCTTTTTATGAAATATGTACATACATATGTACATGCATGGATGAATACATGAATAAACAATTGTATAAAACGACGGAATAAAACATTTTGAAGTTCTATAGAAATTGTTTAGCTTAAATGCTTTTTATTTTTTCAAGAACATTGAAATTGCTTGCGCCTTTTATAATTTGTAAGTGGAAAGAATAATACTTGTTAAACTCGCACGTCAGCGTGAGAAAATGAAAATAATGCTTATTAATATTAGCTTTGTTCATTTACTTTCCTATCACTTTCCATCAACGAGAGAGTAAAAAGGAATTTTGTAAAATTACTCTCAAAAATAATAAAAAGTAAATGAACACTTTACCATCCAAAATTTTCAAGCTAAAATAGTGTTATAATATATAGGTATATATGAGTACTTAATAACTACTCCTATATGTGGAAAAATGTAATATATGTACCTATTACTATAAAAATAATGTGATTTCGGCATTTATTATTATTTCTTTTCAACAAAATTGAATAAGAAATTGAAAAAAGGGTACATATCTGAAATTTTAAACTTTTGAGGTAATGAAAACAAAAACAAATTATTTTGTAATGAAGTACAATATTTAAAAAATTTATATATGGATTACATTTTGGGACCAATTATCAATCGAAAGTTGCAGAAATATTTTTATGTTAACGTCATTTTGGCATGTTCTGTGTTTCACAAAAAAATAAAATTATGTGTATTTCTCATAGCATTGTTGTTATAAATAATTTTTTATAACAACAATGCCAAGAAAATTCACATTATTTTATTTTTTGTGAAACACAGAATATGCCAGAATAACGTATGTTTATTTGTGTATTTTCGTTAGTTTTGGCAATATTTTTGTTTTAGCGTTTTTTTTTGTTTTAACGTTTTTTTTTACTTTTTGACGATTTTTTAGAGATTTATTTTAGTTTTGGCGCTTTTTTGGGTTTTGGGAATTTTTTCGGTGTTTGCTGATTTTTTTAGTTTTAGCGATTTTTTGGGTTTGACACTTTCGTTTTAGCAAATTTTCGGTGTTTGGCGATTTTTTAGCTTTGACGCTTTTTTCGCTTTGGTGATTTTTTCCATTTTTGGCGAATTTTCGTTTTTGACGATATTTTTAGTTTTAGTGTTTTTTTCGTTTTGGCGACTTTTTTCGGTTTTTGGGTTTTTTTTTTAAGTTTTTTTGGCGATCTTTTTAGTTTTGGTGATTTTTTGCGTTTTAGTAATTTTTTTGCAATTTTGGTGTTTTTTCCGTTAAACGCTTTTTCATTTTGGCGATTTTTCGTTTTGACATTTTTTTAATTTTGAAATATTTAGTACATATTAGCTTTTTTTTAATTTCAAGAAATTCCCTCTTATGGTTTCCAAGATACTGCTAATTGTCTAAATTACATAGTCAAATTTACATTAACATTAAATATATTTATGTATGAACTAATTGGATTATCTACCGCCATAGTGTAAAGTACCGAGTATCTAGATACTCATAATATTTGCAATACTAAAATTTGCTGCAACATCCTCTGGCCCTGATGTACTAGATCCTGTGTTGCTAAATTCCATTGCTTTAGACATCTTATTTTTGTGCGGTTGGTCCTAAATTAAACAAAAATTGGTTTTCTATCGTATTAATATATTTCATCGCTTTAAAAATTAACATTCACTTAGAATTTCTTAAATTTTGCAAAAATATTTTTATTTCCCAACTTCTTTTAGCAAACTTGATTTGTAAATACAAACACAAAACAGCTGTTTGAACAATTATTGAAAGTAAAAATTTTACTATCAAGAATTTTCAACAATTTTTTTGTGTCTCAATTTGTTGCTCTCTTTTGACGCTCTCTCGTTGAAAATTTTTGGAGTTAATGAACACTTTCTATCAAAAATTGTTAACAATTGTTAACAATTTTCAGTAAATGAACACAGCTATTATTGAATATTTTGGTCCACACTAGGGATGCCAATCAGGATTGATTTTTAAAAGTCCCGGGATTCGGGATTTTGTAAATCCCTAGATTTCGGGATTTTTCGAGATTTTGAGATCCAACGATGTTTGGTAAAATCCATTTTTTAATAAACAATACTTTAATAAAAAATTTTTATTTTTTTTATGCATTATATGTAAAAGGTTTTATGTAGAGATTATACCATTACAGACATATGGTGCACACACATACACTATCACATTCTGTGTTTGTGTATGTGCTTCGCGTCTAAATACCCAGTTGGCCACGTCTTTAAACCATCATCAATGACGTGTGCACGACACTGTTAAATCCTCGACGACAATTTTCGGACAGGCGGAACAAATCATCAAGGAAGTTTTCGAACAAGTGTCGCAAAAATCGTTTGCGATGCATTAGCCACAATCTTTGCTCAGATACTACTGTGACTACGTGGGTGACATTGCCACCTATTTTATCCTCAATGATTATATAAGTGAAAACGTCGCCTGTCTTGTTGTCAATGATTAAAAATGCGACAATATTGTATATTATGTCGTCAATGACTATGAATGATACTGAAGACAAAATGTCTCTCATATTGTCCTCAACATACTTGGATTGAGGACAGCAATTAAGACATTGTCGCTCATCTTGTCCTCCACAATGTTACTGAAGACCAAACATAAGACATTGTAGCTTATTTTGACCTCAAAAAAGTTGGATTTAGGACGAAACGAAAGACATTGTCCTCATATTGTCGTCAAAAGTGTTTAATAGAGGACAACATGCAAAAATTTTTCATTTAGATTGTTGTGAACGACGATTCACTTAAATTTTCGATTAGAAAACATAATCGACAGAGGACAATTCGTACAATAATCGTAGATGACAATGTTGTGCAAGGCAGTCTGACAAACTGGGTAGATAGGCTATGAGTCTCATACCCTGTTTAGACATACGCCTTAATTGCGAAATTTAGGAAATTTAAGCAATCAAGGCCTTAATTGAGCTCAATTTACAATATAAGGCTTTAATTAATAAATTGAGCAATAAATTACTTAATGTTTAATAAATTGAGTAAAGTTCGAAATGCAACCCTTTTGTGACAGGTATGTTTACTGCGACGTATGTTCAGTGAGGAGCGAAAACTGTATACAGTGGCAAGCCCATGGTGTAATAAGTATACAGATGGCAGTATAACATCAGATGATTATTTTTAGCTCTGGCAATTTCGTGCATAAGCTACGTCAAACATCTGTATTTTTTCTACAACCATTATCTAGTTATTATTTTATTGTTGTATTCGTTACCCTTATACGGCCACCTGTATACTTATTACACCATTGGCAAGTCAAATGTTAATTGAGTAAGCTTAATTTACTGTGTGTGAATACTTAATTTAATTGCTCAATTAAAATTAAGTTGTCTCAATTAAAAATCCATGTCTGAACAGGGTATCACGCACAGTGTACATGAGATTGTATTGCAAAAAACAGCCTATGCACGAGTGCAAACGAAATTGAGATTTGGCCCACTACTGACTGATGTATGGCATTTGTCAGGAAAATTTGCACTTTATTTAAATTTAATCAGCTCTGTAGACACACTAATCTCAAATAATTGACGACCGGAGCATGTATTTGTATTGTGTGAACCGAATTTATTGTCACATACTCCTAAAATGTTTGGTTGCAAAAATATAAGTTTTTTAAAATTTATCTGTTAAAATTTTTTCTTAATTTGCGACTCATCGATCAGCAACGGCTTTTAAATGTGCCCAAAAAGGAAAAAATAAAATCTAATCAAACTCAAATAATTATGTCTAATTATCAGATTGTTAAGCCTTATTGCTCTACTCAAAAATTTTAAAATTATACTTAAGTTTTTACGTCAAAAGCCTGCATATATGTATTTCCTCGCTAATGGCAGTAATAGGCACTTGTTTGCCGGCTTTCTACTCTGTAACTCGAATAAAAATAAAAAACACTTGCGAGCCGCAAAGTTTATAAGTCTCTTATTAAACAAACATTTTTTTGTGAATTAAGGCATTCGTCAATACCTCTTTATCTATCACCAGGAAAAACATGCAATTGCATGAAAGTCTGAGCCCTGGTTATGTATGTTAAATCATTTCATGCAAACAGGAAACGATATTTATAACTTAGAATGGCAGGTTGTGTAATAGCTGTAGATTTTTACCAAAGGCACTTTAGTCAGTCGGCTTGAGAAAAATTTTCAGAATAGAGATTTTTAAGGCGGGTCTTTTGGTATAATCATATTTCTATGTAACAAAATGAAAATTTGCTTATGACCTTTGATGAATACAATATTTTTTCATTTCTTCCAACTAATAGAGTTTTCGTAGACGTTTTTTGTAGATATTACATAAAAGTGATATATTGTTCTATTTCAACTCACAGTGTAGAGCTCAGTTTTAACGAAACAAGAATGTGTAAAAGTGGATTTGGTAAAAAGTGACATTGATTCCCGTCTTCCAAATGGTGATTCATACTATGTTTTTTTTTGAGTTTTGTATCAGTTTTAATTAGGGATGTAACCGATACCGATGCCGATATATCGGCGATACTTCAGGTTTGCCGATATTTGGTTATAGGCGATATTTTACTATCGATATGACAATACTTCTTAAATTTATTTTAGAATTTTATTTTGATAAAAAATAATTTTTTTGCTAATTTTACCTTTAATTCCAATTCAATTCATTGTTTTTTGAATCTTTAATATCAAATTTGTATTATAATAAGACTTTACGCTGTTTTTTGTAAAAAAACATATTTTTTTGTTAATTTTACCATGAATTCAAATTCATGGCTCCAAAGAAGTCATGAAAATGAAGAACTTGCGATCTGGAAGTAGTGCAAATTTTGTTTCTAATCATTTTTACATAGCCTTATCACTCCAAGAAGTTCTCTTTTTGAATTCCCAATCACCGAATTGGGAACGATGTTAAGAAAAATTTCCTTTTTGCCGTTCTATAATATTATTTTCCTCTAGGAAAAATGTCAAAAAATTACTAATTTTCTCAACTTGTTTCTTTTTATGCGAATCTAAACGCAAAACAGTGTTTTCATGTAAATTTAATTGAACAGTTAACTATTTATAAACTTTTTGAAATTTTTAAAAAACATGTTGAGTATTTTCTAAAATTATAAAGGAATTAAAAATTATTGTATGATTTAAATAAATTGCCACTTGCTTTTCTACTAACTATCTCCATATTTTTAATAAAAGTAGATTCTTTGGAAGCAATGAAAATGTGGTTCCTTAAAAATTGCTTCCAATTTTTTTTTCACTTGGTTATAACATCAATTTTAAATATTAATAATCTCTTACACTGTAATTTTGTATAATAAAAAAATTACTCTACTTGAGTTTTGTTAATATTAACTGAATTCAATTTCAATATGCATCGATCACCGATATTTCTTTTTGAATATCGGTATCGTGTCGGCAAAAAGTCGTATCGCTACATCCCTAGTTTTAATGATGTGTAAATACTTTTGAAAGGAAATAAATTTGTATAAATAATTTTGAAAACTTACATATGTATGTATAAAATTCTTTCTTGGTTTTAATACTAGCAAATTTATTTTAAAAAATTTAAGCGAACATGTTCTAACACATAAAAGCTGTTTTACACTATCTTACAAGCTGTTCGACTTCTGTGCAGCCCTGATCAAATGAATTTATGGAAAGTTTTAAAAAAGCAATAGCAACACACTATATTCGGGTTGCATTTTGTGCAGAAGTCGAATAGCTTGTATAATAGTCTAAAAACAGCTTTTGGTTTGCAATAGACAAGATTTTCTGTTGCATACTTATTCATATAGTCGGCAATATGGGTGCTAGCCTATTAGTGTGGAGGTTGTGGGTTCGATTCCCACCATAGACTCTGGTCTGTTTCACTACAACGAGTGAAGGTCTTTGTTACTATTCTCATTTAAAATTAAGTTATGATATAATTTGTAATTGTATTTGTAACATTTAGTAAATAAAAATAAATAAAAGCAATAGCAGAGTAATGAACTTTCATTAAGGCGGAAGCAAATTTATTCTCACGTTTTCATCTTGAAAACATGCATAAGAAGTAAAATAAAGAGATTTATAGATTACACACGAAAAATAATCTAAAGTGTTATTGAGTAGCTTCTTAAGATGAAACTAATGTTGTACTACAGAGTGCAAATTGTTTCCTACACACAAACTACTATCAATACTTGCACCCCTGAGTATATTTTTGTTCACTATTTTTTAAGAAATAATTTGCTCCCTAGTGGTATATATTGTTAAAAGTTTTAATAAAATCACAAGGAAAGCGCTCTGATGACTCTTAAGGAGTGTTTTTGAGATACATTCAACATATAAATATGTACACCCAAAATAAAATATTGGTAAATCTAACTAATTTTATAGTTTAGAATTTCACCAACCCGTAAAATAAAGTAACATCAAAAATTTTTAAAAGAAACGGTCAACATTTTTAAAACATCACACTTTTAATTTTTTAAAAAAGAAAAAGGAAACTATGGGAGCCTGTGATAGGTATTTTGCAAACAGAAATTTCGAATTTAAAATGATGAAATCAATATGGCGGCTACAATATTAGTACTTTTTTAGCAGTGAGTCTATACCTGATAAATTTTTATCATGATAAATGTCAAATAGTTATCAAGATAAAAATTTATTAGGTATAGACCGGATTTATTACTGTTATTGCAGTGTCTTGTCAAGTCAATTTGTCTTGATAAAAAACTTAAGCAACCTGTTTGAGGTTCAATTTATTTTCAAAAATTAAAATTTTTACAACATTTTTACAAAAAAACAAATATACGAATAAATCAAAATATGAATGTTAATTAAATAAAAGCAGTTTAATGAAAAAATAAGTGATATATGTATGAATAGTAACAAACTACCTTCACGACGCCAAACAAATTTTGATTTATCATAACAAAAAAAACAACAACGTATTCGCATGTATACTAACAATAACAAAAAATTGACATCTGTTCTGCCGCCGTTTTATTAGTGTCATGATAAAAATATATCAAGTATAGACGTAGGGTACGAGATTGTCATTATTTGTTAATTTCTCTAAGATTAGGGGATCAGTTATTTGGGGGGTTTTGAAGTCTAGAATTATGAATTGGACAATCTAATTTACCAATTCAAAACGCAATAAGAAATTTTGATATAAAATTCTATAATTTTGTTTGCTGTTAATAGCATAAGTTTTAAAGCGTGACATTAGAATATTAAGATCTCATAAATATAAGAAACTTACATACCAAATTATATCAATAATTTAAATTAAATAACAAAAAGTTGGTGCCTCGGTAGGCTAGTGGGTAGTGTGCTAGCCTATCAGTGTGGAGGTTGTGGGTTCGATTCCCACCATAGACTCTGGTCCGTTTCACTACAACGAGTGAAGGTCTTTGTTACCATTCTCGTTTAAAATTAAGTTATGATATAATTTTTAATTGTATTTGTAACATTTAGTAAATAAATAAAACATAAAGACAACCCCGGAACATAAAATAAAAAAGTGGTCTGTAAACTTCACCAGACCCACCTATCTATATTTATTTCGACGCGCTAAATCCGAATCTGAGGTATGTTGGGCTCATACACCGTAGAAAATTTCAGGTAAATTGCGAAAACCCGCTACAAATCCCGAAAAATTAATGTTTCGACCATTGTCCAGATAACGGTATACTTGTATTTTTCGATGTATACTTCTCTTTAAAGCCCTATTCAGAGTCACAGGATAGTTATATTAAAATGAAATATATCTGATTTGAAAGGCTACTTAATTACGCATAAAATAGTATCTAATTGGATAAAAAATTACTCATTTATAGTGGATCAAAGCTTAAATTCTATGCAATTTAATTTAATGTTTATCACCAATTGTTGTAATTTCTGATAATCGAATTAGCCTTTGACTCTTGATGTCTCTTTAAATGGAAGTATATATCGTCACAGAAAATGCAAAAGCCATAGCTAAAATTTCAAAAATTTTATATCTTTAAATTACTAATGCATTTTTTTAGGGTGATTCCTATGCGCTAAACACGAAAAAAATAAATAGTTTCAACCACTCTCCAGATAACGGCACATTTGTGTTTTTTGATGCACATATACAATGTATATTGGGTAATAAAATCATTTAGACTCAATAGCAAATAAGTTCGAAATACATGATCACACTAAAATATAAAATTATCTGATTCAAGTAGAGTGTTGCGTAATTGAAATTAGTCAAGACTTGCCGCGAAAATTTTGCCTCGTCGCGATATTGGCCTTGGCGAATTTTCATTAGGTTACTTCGATATATTTCTTGATGGATTATGATTGCTGAAAAATGTGTCATGACAGCGAAAAATCCTATCCATATGTGCATACGTTATATTAAAAGTAATTCAGTAAAACCTAATGCATTTCATATACATATCAGACAAAGCAAATCTATTTATTAAGTCGGAAGTTATTATTTCGACTTCAATTCATTATTTGAATTAATGTAAGCTTAAATTATTATTAAGAATGGAATATTAGAATATCTAATCAGATAAGCAGAACGTACATAAATTCGAATATAACTGCAAAATTTCATTCAAAAATATCAATAATCAATGATTTTCTAGTTATTCGATTAAAAATGTCTATTCGTTTAAAAATTTCTGCTTTATTTATATATTGATTCTGCCCCACTGGGCACCCTTACACAGACGGGTATTTGGATTATCTACGTGGCCAAAAGTATGTTTTCCTATATAACTATTCTCAAGGACAACATTAAAAGAAAAAATACATTTATTAAATTTATAAACGCGATTTGTTGCAAAATATATTTTTAAAACGAATGTCCATTTTTGTGACCCTCTGAAGATTCGTCACGATAATTGTGCTTCGCTGGCATAAACAGAACAACTGTATGAGGTCATAATTAATTCCTGTTATGTCAGAAGCCAAGTTTGGATCGTAAAAAAATCCTATTAGTATTATATGGTCATTGATATTTCCAAAATTTGCCTGTGTTATATTTACTAATAAACCACACGTCTGCGCTTTTCTGCGACAAATTTTTAGATTTTTCGCTACTCATGGCTTTAAACTATCAATTATGGTAGAAATTATGATGGAATCTGACAGAATAGTACAACACATACTAGATTAAAATAAATTTTTTTTAAGGCCCTTATTGTGTAAATCACGTCACCAAAGTGAAATTTATATAGAGAACAAAAACTAAATTTCAAATATTTTATAAATTAGTTTTATTTTTCATAAAAATTTTTGACAAGCAAAGCAACGCTTGAATTTCTATTTGTTTTTGCTTTAATATAAATTTCACTTCGGTAAAGTGATTTACACAATTAAGGCATAAATTTCACTCTAATGCACGATGGGCCAACATCGCAGAATTTCGGCCATAAATAGAATATTGATTTAATGATTTTATAAAACATTGCATTGAGGGCTTTTGGCACCACCGATTTCAAATATGCAATTTAAATTGCAGTTTTTAAGAAACGCAAAAGAAACTTTGGGGTCTTGTGAGAGATATTATTTAAAAAAAATTTTAATTCACAATGGTGAAACCAATATTTTTAGTACCGGAGTAGAAACTTGCATTTTAGTTTTATTGAAGGGACAATCTCCTTTTTCGCTTCTGCTGGATCCGCGCCTTGCTTTAAGAACTATTTATTTAATTAATTGAAAAATGCTAAAAAAAATTTTACTTTAAAAAAATTTCTAACAAATACATTTTGTTTTAATTTATTTTTGTCATGTTTGAAGTTTTATATTTTTAATTTGGAAATAGAATATAAATGTGAATAAAGCTATAAACACTTAAGGTACGGTCACACTTGACAAATACTTGCCGAAAAAACGGGACCAACAGACAAGCTAAAATTGTATGTCCTTTAATTCCAATATTTTTTTTGGATATGGGTACGCAATTATTAAAAATAATATAAAAATATATTTTTGCAGCATAATCAACTTTATTTTGTGGTATAAAAACCAAGTTAAATCAAAATAACCCTGAGCAAAAGTACTGTTTACGTTTTTTTTTTTTGGACATATATTTGCCAAGTGTGACCGTACCTTTAGACGACAGCAGGCTACCGACTACAATTTGTCAAAATGAAAATACACACGTTTATATGAAAACGATTATTTTGACTACTTCGCAGCTACACAACCACCGCTTAGCCTAATTTCTATTTTGATTGGCGACAATAATCAGGTTAGTGCTGCCAACATAATGAGAAATGTGAAATAAGTAAGCGCTTACAATTTTTTGAAAATGGTCAAGAATATGCAAATTGTTGAAAATAAAAAAAACATGAGATAATACCCCTTTCAAAAATAAAAAATGATTGTGTACTTTTTTCGGCGCTCTCTCTTTGCTCCGGAGTTGCGGGGTTCAAAACTTTTATTTTTAATTGGTTATAACTAGGGACTGAAACCGAACCCTAACCTGAACCCAAACGGGTTCAGGTTCGCTGTTTATGAAGACTTTGAACCCGAACCCGTTGAACCATAAAATTCAAATATATGAAAAAATAGAAATATATGAAGCATGTAGACAAAGAAAAGTTTGTCTGCGCGTAGGGTTGAACTGGCGTTTCGATAGCTCCCGCTAATCTGATCAGAGTTCTTTACCGCTTATACCACTCGACCAAAGTCGGTGGTTTGCAGTCAAGAGTTGAATATCATATACTTTTAATCAATTCATACTGTCAGTCTTAGAGCTGTATTTCATTTGATAGTTATTGATATTCACTTTTTTCTTTTGTCTTGTGTTAAGCTTCTTTTTTTATTATAATAAATTTAGATTAATTAGATTAGCGGGAGCTATCGAAACGTTATTTCAACCCTCCGCGCGGTAAAAATTTTCTTTGTCTACATGCTTCACATTTATCTCTAAATAAAAATATAATTTAATAGAAAAATTAAATTAAAACCGAACTCAAGCCAAAAATAATTAAATTTCTTTGGATATAAGCCCATACAGTTCGAATAAACTCATAACTTAAAATAGAAAAATATTTAATAGAAGAACAATAAAAAACATTACATTTCTTACATGCAAAAAAAATTCAAAACAAAATCAAAATAACGACCAAGGCAAATTCATACCAGGAGGCAGCACTCCGACAGCTGTTTTTTTTGTTACAATTTTTAAAAGTGGCGAATGGTTGCCAAAATTTTTGCTTTTTCTTGTTCTGGGTATTTCTAATAATTTCTAATTTGAAGTATATTTTCGTATGTGAATGCGGTACGTACGTTACTAATTTGAGAAACATTTTTTGAATACTAAATAAGTTAAATTTAATTAAATTAAAAAAAGAATATATTATTTAAACGTATAAACGTGAATGTAAAATTGATTTATATATTTTATAATTAAACAAAATAATTGCGCGTGTTTAAATTTTAGGATTTAAACCCGAACCCTAACCCTAACCCAGAACCGAACCCGAACCTGAACTTTTTATTTTGATTAACCGGGTTCAGGTTAATCAAAATAAAACCCATTTTTTCATGGTTTCAGTCCCTGGTTATAACCCCTAGAATATGGAATACATATAAACGATATTGGCATCATTTCAAAGTGTTATAAAATGTTTTTTTATTGGTATATAGATTTTTAAAATATTTTAACCCATTGCGAGTGAAATGCAATTTTATCTGAGCTTTCATGTAAAAATACCATTATTTTAAAAAGTGCCCAAAGCAACGATACTTAAACCTGCATACAGTTTTATAGAAAACCTTCGTAGTTTTCATTTGGTATATACTTGATAGCCATTATCGGTGAAAAACGTGAGCTATGGAGCTTTGAAAATGAAATTTCAAAAATAAATTAACTCATAAACTCATTTTCAAAGAGCCAAACCTCACGTATTTCATCGATAACGGCTATCAAGTATATACCAAATGAAAGCTTGGAATGTTCTCTATTAAACTGTATACAAGCTTAAGCACCGTTGCTTCGAGCACTTTTTAAGACAATGGTATTTTTACATGAAAACTCAGATAAAAAAATTTTTAAATTGCATTTCACTCGCAAAGGATTAAAAAATTTTCTAAATGTATATACCAATAGAAAAGGTATTTTAGAGCACTTTGAAATGATACCAATATCGTTTATATGTGTTCTATATTCTATGAGTTATAACTAATTAAAAATAAAAGTTTTGAGCCCCGTAACTCCGGAGCCAAGAGAGTGCACCGAAAAAATTACACTAAAATTGCTAGGCCAAAAAAACCTATTACCCAATGACATTTTTTTAATTTTCAACGATTTTGGTATTCTTGACTCAAGTCAATATATTATTTTCTTTAGCAGAAAAGAACATCACAAAATTCAAGTATGTATTTAAAATGCAATAACAATAAATAAGTATAAACAAATAAATTGAGTTGTTTTTAAATTGTTTCGAGATATAAGTATATTTTGAATAAGTGATTTTATTTTTATATTTGATAGTGGCACCACTAAAATCTAGATATCTACAGAAAACAGCTGAAACGTCAAACTTAAATATAAGCTGCTTGCGATACGACGACAATTGAAGCAACCAGCATTTGTAGTCGTGTAGCCGTGTAGCCTGCTGTCATCTAAGTGTTTATAGCTTAAGTATACAAAATAATGACTGTAGGAAGTTGTTCAAATTCAAATTATATGCTAAGTTTTTGCTGGAAAAAGATAACCACATAAATAATTTTACCACACCCACCTATCTATATATATTTCGGTGCTAAGTCCGAATCTGAGGTCTGCAATTTGTCGCTATTTTCTCGAAATTTCGAGACCTGGGTCTGTTTTGTGTGCCGATGTAATTATATAATCATTTGCTATAGCCCAAAGCTTACGCGTAGTTTTTGGGTGTATTGTCGATATCTCAAACGTTTATGAACGGTTGCCAAGGGTCGCAAAAATATAAGTAGTATACATATTAAGGAGTTATTTGCCATAACAAACATTTCAATATTGATGGCACTTTTGCGCACTTTGATGTTTCAAAAAGTCGGATTTCTAAAAAAGCTCCACTTAGAGCACATCTAAATAGTTTTAACTAATTTTTGTGGATGTGTAGAAGAAAGCTAATACAATAATTCTCAGCTTAATTCTTTTTATTATTGTTTAAATTAATGATGTTAGCTTTTAGTGCAAAAAATTGCATAAAATATGGAATTTTTAGTTTAAAAGCTTGCCTAAAAAAAATTCCAGAGTTCACAATTACAAAATATTTTAGGGGAATAAAGCTTAAGTTGTCCTCTTTTAGGTAGTAGAGATAAATTTTGCATTTACCTGAAATGTACTTTTGGCCAATCGTGTAATGTGAGGATACCTTCAAAGTACCTTAAGTTTTCCAGGAGTAGTTCTCTTTCGTATGTGCAGGACAGAAAATAAAGCTTATGATCTAATATATTAGAATCCAAAAAGAATTATTAAAAAAGAGTATTGCAACACAAAATTATACGCTTTTAAATAGTGTTAACTAAGTGCTATTGTTTTTTTGAATTCAAGTTTAAAGTACCGTGAAATTTTTTGTGTTAACAAATTAGACAAAATTTTTACCTTTTCCTATTCGGTGGGAAGTTCTCTTTCAATATTTATCGTCTATATGGAAGAAATTACTGCCTGTGCGTGGTTTATAAGCTCAAACAATATATATGTTTGTATATTTTTCATATGCCGTTTTTGCTTTAAGAAATTAATGCATGCATTGGTAGTTAGTATTCACTCGAATAATGTTTGCTCGACTAATCGTATAATTCTTGTTAAATATTGTTCGATCAAACTAAAAATGTAAATTTCGAGTAAAAATATATTCGAGTAATTTTGGTCGATTGATCGAATAACTCGACTAAGAAATTGTATGTAAATTTTCTTTTTTAATGAGTTTTTGCAGATTTCTTAATAAAAATTGGCAACATTTTTTAAATTATATAAAACTTGCTATTCAATTCGAACGTTATTTCATACTAATTGACCGCATTATCAAAGAACAAAGTAAATTATGCAGTAACAATAACAGGGAGTAACGACCAAACTTAAAATATCTTGTACAAAAATTCGGATATATAACCATCAAGCAAAAATTTTTTGAAATAAAGAAGTGATTTCGAGAGTAAATACTTAACACAATTTTTCGTAGTAATATGTATATTGAATCTAATATAATGGCGGAATTCAATGAAAAATTAAAAGCATCAAAGAGCAAAAAAATTACTTTTATCATATAAAATATTACTTTATGCATCTAGAAAAAACAAAGAATTGATCCGACAAATTGAAAATGCTTTTGAATGTACTCTTCTCAATTTCTCTAGCGTCAACGATCAGTGAAATATCTTTCTTAATAATATGAGAAATGTTCAATCGGAATAAATATCTATGAAATAAAGGAAAATCATTATTTTTTTAGGACTAAATGTATTGATTTTGTTCGATTATTCAATGAATTATCTGTTCTTCATGGGAAATGAAAATGTTTGGAATTGTAAAAGCTTTGTTGTTACAAGTTAATATTTATAACCAGGGAAACCGCAAATATGCAATTGCATGGTTTTTCCTCTGCGATATATGTAGGCACATATAAGATATAATATATACGTTTCAGAACTTTTTAAGAATTTTGGCATCGATTTGTTAGTGCATATTTTTGCATATTTTACCCTTCACAGCATGCTTTTATATATTATACACTTAGTCGCATATTTACAGCATTTTTCTACTTTTTGCGGCATATTTTGCTCTTTTCCTGCAAAAAAAAACAAACATGCCAGGCTGGCATTGTTAAATCGACTCATAAGGAACCAGAAAATATAGGTGAAAATATATATGATGCGAATAGTGAAATTAAAAACAAATCAAAATTGTCCAATTTTTCATGAGTGCAAAAATACTATGTGCCAAGGCCCATTAATAAGGTCGCGTTGAAGGCACATTAGGTTATTTCGATGCTATGGCTTATGGTTTGTGCTTTATAAAATTTGTTCTTGGCGCAACAATCAAGCTTGACAGCGATAGTCGTTTGGTTTAATTTGCTGATGCGGGCATCATATTATTCTAACTTGTCTTGGTGTTAAACAATAAATAGAAAATTAAACAACAAGCGATTTCATTAAAACTTTACTCTTGAAGCTGAGAACCGATATAGATTTACGGGGCTTATTCCATTTTTCGAGTTGTTGTTCGATGTTTTTAGACCATAGTTCTAAGTTATTTATATCAATTTTGTGTCTCAGTAATTCATGTGTAGTAGTATATTCAAAATTTTATTTGTATAGCACATGACTTAAATGTAATTATTCGTATTTGCTAAACTGGTATTCGCTACACCCCCTGCGGTATACATACCAGATATTTGTATGCCATTTCTACACAATATGAACAACGATATGACGATATGCAGAATTATTATTAATTCAAAAACAAGTTTTATGAGTTATGACTCTATTGCTGCAAAGGCTCGAGATGTGTATATTGCCGCTATTTTAAATTTCCATAGCAGTACCCACCAGTGTTGGTATATGACAATTTTTAAATTGTACCGTCGCAATGGTAAAATTATACCAAATAAGCATCATTTGTACCAAATTTTCACAATAAAAAGAATTGCTTGAACTAATCTAAAGATATTTAGCAGAAGCATTTAAATCCAGTGGAAAGGAGCTTCCAAAGAAATCAATAAGATCCTGATCGAATAAAGGAGGATTTAAGCTTTCCGAGTGTATTTAAAATACTTTATTTTGACTAATATTTCGTGGAAATATTATTCAAAAAATTTATTTAAAAAATTTTTTTAAGTATAGCGTTTTTTCGAAGCACTTTGTTTGAAACCCTACTCAGTTTTTATTTTCCTACAAAGTGTATCTGAAACAGATTTAAATAAGCCTAAAATTATAATCGGTCGGGAATTGTCAAAGTTGTAACTTTTTAAACCAAAATTTCAATATAAAATAGTGCATGGAAAACATTCCCAGAGCATTGTGGAGCTGCTCACAGTATAAATGGTAAATAATACATAACTTCTAAGCTACTAATCAGATTTATTTGGAGCTTGACACATCAATGCAAAGATGTGCAGGTAACGAACTAACGACGCAACAGTGGCAAAAAATTATGCGCATCGCATGTGGAAAACTTTAGAAGTCTTATAACTTTCGTAAATCTCGGACGATTGAAAAAATATTAGATACGCCCATCTCGAAGTAATAGGAAAAAAACTGATGAAACACTTTCTTAACGCATTGAACTGATTAGAAAAATTTTAGTTTTGTTCAAAACGGAATTCCATTGTAAGTCTTGAATTTAATATATGAAATAAAAGGTGTTTACTAAAATTGTTTATTTGCAAATTAGAAATTTGTACCAGAAATATACTGAGTGGTACCATTGTAGCACTCAACTTTCGATTGTACCAGAATTGGTACAACTATACCACATATCCCAACAGTGGTACCCACTAGGGATGGGCAAAAAATATTGATATATCGATATATATCGTCGATATTTTTAATTTCGATATATCGATATTTTTTCCAAATATATCGACAGTATCAAATTCGATATTTTTTAGCTTTGGTTTTGTTTTTCGTGCAATTTTTAAAAACTTTTCGGCACAGTCTTCATCAAATAGAATATTACTAACAAAATCTTTGGTTTGATCTGTAATATTTTGTCTATTCGAAAAATTATCATTCTTTGAGTGTAATTTTTTATGTATGTTACATGAAATATTGGTGGAATAGTAAGGATTTTGAAAATTAGTTCTTTCCAGCTTAGTTATTTATAAGAAAGGTACTTTTTTGTTTTATTTATAAAAAAAATTTGGGGACTACGTATGAACTATCAATGTTGAAAAAATATTGATATTTCGATATATTTTATTCGATATATATGGATGCCGTTCGATATTTAAAAATATATCGATATATATCGATATATTTTTTTCACTTGCCCATCCCTAGACAGTACCCACCACACTTTGAAACTCTTGCAAAAAAGCGTATAAATAATAGTAAAAAGTTTATTTTCATCGAAAAACAAATATCGTATGTTTGTTATACGTGCTTACTGTTACAATTAATTCCAGAAAAGTATGCAACATTTTTTGTTTGCTTCTTTTATTTAAGGGTACAAGTAATATTTTATCAAATCGTATGAAATATTGTTCATACGACATTGGTCGGAATATGGTAGGAATTGATCAAAGCAGGGGTGGCCATTTTATCAATTTCCTGTACTCGCGAATATAGGCTGTTTTTTACCATCACACGTACACTGTGTGTAGGGTTGCCAGACAGCCTGGAATGGCCTGAATTTTCCGTCTTGTCCACTTAACAGCTAAAACACAATTTGTCCAGTTAAAAAAAAATTTTTTAATTAAAAAAAAATTTTTTTTAAATTAAATTTATATTTTGTGCAGAAAAAATCACTTTTTATGAAATGCTGTTACTTACGTGGAGCAATGATACGTTTGGAAGATGAGTGAGTCACTTTACAACAAAACTTCTATTTTACATTTAAAACAATCTCTTTTGTCGTGCGATAACTTATCACAGTTTTCAAGAGTTTTAGAAATATCAAATTTAACTGAAAGCGACTTCTATTAGGGCTTGCTTCCGATGGTTCAACTTCCCGCAGTTTTATCCATTTTCAGGATAGAAGCGATTTCTTCTACATTTTCAGTCTCTTTAAAGCTTTCACGATTTTTAAACCATATTATTTTTTGTTATCATGCCGTTGTTAGCAAGTTTTTGCAGATTTTCGCCATTTGTGAGATTTTTCGAGAATTTCAATCACACGAGAAAAAAATCAGATGATTTCAAAAGGAAAAAAATAAAATAAGAGTTGGAAAAATTGGAATAAATAATTAGAAGGTGAAATTTTGGCTTACCATATTAATAAAACCGAATAAGATACTCATATTCTATTTCGTCACAAAATTTGGTTAAATAGCTGATGTTTGATTAATACTAGTATCCACGATCAAACGTGGTAAAAGTGAACAAAGGACGCTGATGATGACAGTGTAGTGGCTGTCGAAATTAGTAGAATTAATCCGTTCTGCTAGTTGATTAGATATTCTAGTATTCCACTCTTAAAAATAATTTGAATTTACATTAATTCAATTATTGAACTTAAGTCGAATAATAATAACTTCAGAATTTTTGTACTATTTCATTTGGTCTTGTACTATTTTTGCTTAGCTTTTGTACCATTGATAACAGAGATAGCAAGGTCTCGTACTGTCAATAAAACAATGACAACTCTCTTAACATATACGAGTACTGTGAATTCAACTTACGTGAGCGAGAATATTTTTCTCAATTCAACACACTTAAAAGAGCATAAATTTTGCTCTCGAATATCATTTAATTTGCACTTTTTTCACACGCACGATCACTTTTTAGTTATAACTATTTTTCTTTCTCTATTTAACACAAATTTTGTGTTTCTATTCATTTTATTTTTAAAATAATTGTTTAATTTTTTTTAATTTTTTGTTGAATTGTAGTGATGAGTTGAATTATTTTTTTCATTAAACAAGTGTATTTTTGCTCCTATTTGCGATAAACATTTTTAGTACCAAATACAAAAAATACAAAAAAATTTTAAAGGCCGTTTCAGAATATAATTAATACTTTTGAGGAAAATAAATCTGACATAATAATTTTTTTTTGTTTTTTGAAAAATTGCAAGCAATAATTAGATCAGGGAGGCATTTTCTTCAAAAGTACTATAGTCTGAAATGGCCTTAAGCAAATCAATATTTTTCAACTCAAAATCAATTTTAAATCATATTTTCATTAATTACTCCAACAATAATTGTATAAACTTCTAAAAATTCATATATAAAAATACTTTTTATTGCAATTAAGTGCGTTTTAGTGCTGTGGGTAATGTTTTATTTTAAACCAATACTGATACAAAATGTTTTACTAATACATTCTTAGACTTAGGTTTTTGACAGCACACTTAGGTTTTTGAAGCTTCTGTTCGGCCTCTATGCACCCTATGTTCTGTACTACTTGCAGTTTCTTTGGTGGGAACACTGGCTTAACAGCTTTGTTAGTAGGTACAACTGACTTTTGTGCTCTTGTTGTTATTTATTTTGATTGCTTATATTATTTGCTGTGCACATATCAATTATCGGCTATTTAGCCGACGAATATCATGGGCCACGACAAGCATCGCATGCCTCTGAAATATATACCTTTTTTTTTGTTTGTTTTGAGGGTACTATAGATTTGAAAAAATTGTTTGGATGTGTGACACCGACGATGCTGTATATGGAAAATCTAGATGGTTTTGATTTTAGGTCAAGTACACGTACACGAACTTGATGTGAATCATTTTGGCAGTGTATAGCTAGATCCCTTTAATATATTTAGCCTAATTGGTAGTATTGAGCTCTGCCTAGATTTCTAGTTTAAAATTTAGCATTTACTTCTACATACACGGTAAAATAATTGTGCAACAGCAAGTTTCAAAAAATAAGACACGCCTAAATTCCATGTTCAAAACATCGTCTGATAGTGCATTTACATTGCCCGTTGGGGCAAAACAGGTCGAAAATAGCGCTTAATTCAGGGAAGGGAGATATCGTGTTTTGTATCCGAATTATCTAGTTGGAACTGTTAAAAAATAACTTTTTGAGTTATAAAAACTTTTTTATGACTTATTTAAATGTTTTCCATTTGCCTCTCTCCTTGTTAAAATTGCGCACTAAGCACATATCAAAGTTTGAAAGATAATTTAACAAATTGTGTCATGTGTGCTTATTTTATCTCGAAAATGCAGTTTAGTAAATTTAGTTGGAACCATACTATAATTTTACTTGTATCCGATACAAACTTCTTCCCGAATAGGATCTTAAATTGTGAACATATGCACACTGTATGATATAAGGCGGATCCAGTGGAAAGGAATTTCGGCTACCCCAAAAACAAATAAGATATAGCTAATTTCTGTTCAGTTTCTCAAAGAAATTTTACAAAACGGTATGTTTCATTTAAAAGCTGAGTAACTTATATTATTAAACATTAATAAAGCGGCCATTACGCTGTCTGAGTTTTTGTCTGATTTCAATACGTAAAAATTAAATATCGTATCTAATATGCAATTGCTAATTATGGTTGAGTTCAGTTGAAAATAGAACTTATTCTATTTCCATCTAATATGAATCGTATGCTTTTCGTAATTTTTTTTAACAAAGCCCCTTTTATTACGAAAATCGGTAGGTCATATTATGATACACTATATTGCTATGAAAATACCCATGTTTGGTTATTTCCTTAACACAATTTAATAATCATATTTGTGGAGTATATCAGGATATCTTAGTGTTATTGCAAAGATTCTAAAAATCATTTGTTTTTGGTTTAGTTCTGAAAACTTTTTTTATTTATTGTTTCTAAATTAAAATAACTGGTCCTTATGTATTTTAGTCTGCTGATTACGAAAATAGCTTTATTATTTTTCTATCACTTCTAGTTTCATAGATATTAAGCATTTTATAAAAAATAGTACTTTAAATTTTTCTTTTCTCACGCCATCCAAAAAAAGTTTTTTATATCACAGGATGACGTGAGAAAAATATGTAAGGTATTATTTTATTATATAATGGACAACAAGACAAAAATATGTCTGAAACGAGAAGTACTGGAAAAATAATAAAGCTATTTTACATAAGGATCAGTTATTTTAATTTAAAAAAATTCAAATAAAAAAAGTTTGAACGACTAAGCCAAAAACACACTATTTATAACATTCATGATATACTCGTCAATGTGACTGTGAGGAAGTATTTTGGAAGACTATTCGTGAAAGATTAAGCGAATAATACAAAAAGTGCAAGACGTCTGCGAAAAATTGAATATATATATATATATATTATTTATGAGAAAAAGATTTAAAATACGTATGCAACATAGATATTCTAGCAGGCTGGTCTGCGAGTAAATTCTCGGATTCCCGTGCTTCTGAACTGATATGTTAAATTTTGAATATATAAATCATATGAAGTAATTAGGGAAATTGATGATATGTATGCATTAAATAAAAATTACTTTAATAGTGCTCCTGTGCACTCCTATTTTATAAACAATGCTAAAACTTATATCCGCCCAAAAATTTATTTTAAATATTTAAATGTTTAATAAAATTTTAAAAATATGTTATAATTGTATTTTTGAGCTGCGATTGACGCGTCTCTTTTTTTCTCTGGTGAACAAATTTGTTTTTGAAGGTTAAACATAAAAACAAACATTCCTAAGCGACGAGCTAACATTAACACTGAGGACTTAAAGTCCTCAGACCAACCTGAAAACTCTAAAATGAGTCGACATAATTACTGGACTCCTTTGCAAGCATTGAACACTGATGACAATGCTCAAAATACAGACACTATGGTGCAAAATTCGAAAGTTAAGGAGTTTATTTCCCCAAATAAAGTGCTTTCGAATGACTTGATCGTTTTCATAAAATGTTTTCGAACTCCGGTATAACTAAATATGTACTGTATAAAAAAGATTTCAATTGGAATCAAAATTATTTGTGAATCTAAAGACACTTTCAATGCTATTGTTAAAATTTTAAAAGAACATAATTGCCAGTTTTTTGTTCATGAATCTAAACATGAAAAACCATTTAAATTTTTTTGTTCGCCTTAGACGGAAAAACAGCTGAAGTAAAAAAAGAATTAATTAAAAAAAAATACAAATGTATTGATGTTAAAAAAATTTAAAAGAAATACAATGAGTACATTGATACTCTTTACATCGTTTATTTTGAAAATGGATCAGTAAAATTACATGAAATAAAACAAAACGTAAAAACTCTTTTTCATACAATAATCAAGTGGGATTATCAAAGAAGAATAAAAAATAAACCAGTTCAATGTTATAACTGTGTAATGTTTGGACATGGGGAAAAAGATTGTTCAATAAAAACCAAATGTGCTCTATGTTCTGGTAGACACAAAACTTCAGAATGCTCCAATAAAGATAAAGTCAAATGTGCAAATTGTAACAACACACATGTATCGACTGACATCTCATGTCCAATTAGAGAATCGTTTATACAGCTCAGAGAAAATATTCAACGAAAGAATAATCGTCACAACTATGCAGTTGGCAGAAATAAGCAAAGAAACAACAATGTAACATCAAAATTATTTGATAATCGCTCTTTTCCTTAGCTACAAAACTCCAATAGTAGACCTGAATGTACATCAAATATTTGGACAAATTCTCAAAATAAAAATAATTTTAAGAGTAATAATAATCAATACTCAATGATCTCTTTAATGCAGAAGAAATAAGTCAATTAACCTTAGAAGTACTAAGCAAATTAAAAAATTGGAAATCTAAAGAAGAACAGTTTTATGTTATCACACAATTAGCTACAAAATATTTGTATAATATATAAAGTAGATATAATAAAATGGCTAGACAGTTAAATATTTTATCGTGGAATTGTAAATAGAAGTATTAGAAATAAATATCTTGAACTTTTTGATTTCTTAAACATTCACAAGGTCGATTTTTGTTTTCTATCAGAAACATGGTTAACATATTCTGTAAATATTCCACAGATGGGATATTATTGCGTTCATTGTGATCGAAGTGATCGTATTGGTGGAGGAGTTGTAAAAAAAGACATTGGAAATTTTAAAACAATTCATGTTGAAACCAAACTAATTGAAAATGTAGGTATTTGCATAAAGTCTGCCGACGGTATAAAAATCAATTTATTTGCAGTTTATTTCCCGGCGACTGTTTCGAATTCGGAAACTAAAGGTTTATTGAAAAAAGGATATTAGAAAGCTGCTTAAAACTGATAGAAATGTTATAGTGTGTGGTGAGCTGAACAGCAAGCATAGAAGCTGGAACTGTAATCGTGCAAATGTCTGGGGGACTATTCTTTACGAAACTGTTTCTATACTTCCGTACACCATTTTACACTCAGGTTCACCAACCTATATCCCTAGCACGGCGAACAAAACACCGTCAGTTATTGACTTAATCGTTTTAAATATCCCGCAATATGTATCTCACCCTAAAACAATAAATGCACTTAGCTCAGATCATCTTCCAGTGTCTTGTAAACCAAATATCGACTTTTGTCGAACTGCACAATTAGCTTTTGACTATAAAAAAACCAACTGGAATCTTTTTAGATCTTTAGTTGACAACTCAATTTCACATTTATCGTATGATGTTCAGAACATAACGAATAAACAATCCATTGATCTTAGTGTTGATTATCTGACAAAATGTATTTCAGATGCCTCATCCCTTGCTACCCCAAAAATAGTTATTGACTTCGGAAAAAGTAAAATGCCATTCTATATCAAGCAACTTCTTAGTTCTCGGAACTACTATCGACGGCAATGGATAAGGTATCGAAACGCAACCGATTTCATCACTATGGAAATATATAACAAAAAAATTCGTGCTGAAATATCTAAATTTAGAAATAGATCATGGAACAGCAAAATTAAAAATATGGACAAATCCTCAAAACCATTTTGGAATATAGCTAAATGTCTGAGAAAAAAGAAAATATTTGTACCTCCGCTTTTAGAAAGCTCTCAAACATTTTATACGGATGAGGAAAAAACAAATCAGCTTGCTGCAAACTTTCTAGAAAATCACCGAATATCTAGCAATTTTGGTAATCAAACGCACAATTGATATTACCACAAGCACAAGTGAATATACAGATTTTAATGAGATTACAAGCATTATTAAAGAGCTTAAATGAAGAAAATCTTCTGGGTTGGATGGTATTAAAAATATGATGTTGACAAAATTTCCAAATTCTGCTATCTCATACATCTGTTTCATTATTAATAGTTGCTTGAAGCTACAATACTTTCCCCAAATCTGGAAAATGGCTAAGATTGTACCTGTTTTGAAACCAAACAAACCGCCAAATTCAGCTAAAAGCTATCGTCCAATAAGCTTACTAAGTAGCCTCAGTAAAATTCTAGAAAAAGTCCTTAGAAGCTAGGTTATCTTTGTTTATTGAACGCAATAACATTTTACCTCTAAATCAGTTTGGTTTCACTCCTTTCCATAGCAGCGTACATCAAATAAAGCGTTTATGTAACTATATAAATAATGGTCTTTCTACAGTCTTGGTGGCACTAGATATTGAGAAAGCTTTTGATACTGTATGGTATAACGGTTTGATATATAAAATGATTCAAAGTAATTTTCCCTTGTATCTCATAAAAATTATTCAATCATTTATAAAGAACAGAAGTTTTTGCGTAAACCTGAATGACAAATTCTCTGATATACTAGAAATCCCTGCAGGAGTCCCGCAGGACTCCGTTTTAGGTCCCTTACTTTACAATTTGTATTGTTTTGATATGCCACAATTTAATGGAGTTGAGTGTGCAGCTTATGCTGACGATACCTGTTTATATTCTTCACATAATTACGGCCAGAATATTGTAGATATTATGCAACCTGCATTAGACCAACTAGCGAGATATCTCCACAATTGGAAAATTAAAATAAACGAAAATAAGACACAAGCGATATTTATTTACTAGGAGAAGAAATTCCTGCTTTTATCCCACAGATCAAGTTAGGATCAATGGAATTCCAATACAATGCAATAACAATGTAAAATATTTAGGAGTGCACATTGATAGAAAACTCATTTTTGTTTTACATATTCAAAAGCTTGTCCAAAAATTCAACTTGGCCAAAATCATGTTATATCCCCTTATTGGGCGCAACTCATTCTTAAGTCAAGAAAATAAAATAACCTTGGCTAAATCAATTTTTCAACCCATTATTTTGTATGCTTGTCCCGTCTGGGGAGTATGCGCCAAAACGCACATTAAAAAATTGCAAATTTCTCAAAATAAATTGGTAAAAATTATGGACTTTTCCACCAAAGATCTTCACAACGAAAATAATATAAAAATGATTCGCGATAAAATATTTTGTATTACAGAACGCTTTAAACATCTTTGTACACTATCAAATAACCCCCTAATATCTAATTTATATAATTAAGTTACTATATACTTGTAATTGTTATCAATATTTAATATAAACATAACAATTAAAATAATAATTCTTACTAAACAGCAGTAAAACAAATAATAAATCAGAGGTTTTTCAATAATAATTTTCCTCTGGAAAATAATATTTACTGAAATTAACTCTTAAATATATATCAATTTTTTAGTAGAAGAGTTAATGTATAACTAAAACTCTATAAATTGTGTGTGATAACTTAGTTTAAGAAAAATTTATTTTAAATAAAATAAATAAAATAAAAAATAAAAAAAAAAGTAATAAAATAATAGTATATATAAGTTTTGAAAAATATATGTTATTGTACCACTGTACTGGAACAGTACCACTTTAAATCAACGTTTACGTTTTCAGTTCAAAAACAATACTTATTTAAGAAGAAGTTGTGCAACCTTGATTAAAAAATTTTCAACTTTGATTTGAAATTTTTTTTTTTGTTTAAAACAACTTAAAACTTTTTTGGTTTATTGTTTGATTTAAAGATGCCATATTTTTTATTTACTGTCGAGCAATTTTGAATTAGCGTTGAATCCACATTGATTTCGGGTTAACGTTGCTTTTATGTTGAACATTGTTGAATATACAATTTCCAACTTTAGCTGCTTTTCATACCTGTTTTTTGTTGAATTAATGTTGAAATTGTTGATTTCCTGCTGTTTTTTTCTATGAGTGAACATAGTTTTTGGCAGTACTAGGGTTTGGGACTCGAAAACTCCCGGAAAAAGACTAGCTAATATTCCCAGGAAATGTTTGAGATTTTTATCGGGAAAACGGGAAATTAAAAGTGCACATTATTTTATAAATATATGGACTTTATTTGTCATATTTATAAAATGTAATAAGCGACAGCGAAATTTATTTTAATTCATATAAGACATTTGTATTATAATTTGGTGTAATTTGTACAAAATAGAGATGTGAACTTCAACAAAAATTTTATGAAATTAAAGTCATGCTGTTCATTTTTCTCAACACGTCAACGAGGAAAATGATTGCTTGATTCGAAAACTATATGCAAGATGAATTTACTAGAGATTGTCGTTTAATCACTATAACAGAACAAGGTGGAATACTTTGTATAGGTATTAATGATTGCAGTGTTCTAGTCGTTTCCTAAAGTAAGTAATTCGATCTTAAACGAACTTTGGAAAGTTTATTGGAAACTTTAAGCACATAGAAGCTGTAAGACTTTGAGCTGTCACGACTTAAATTTATTATAAGTCGACGCTATTATTGAAACCCTGAAGTAAATGTTTTAAGAGAAAAAAATGAAAATCAAAGACATTTAAACAGACTCTGGCTCATGTATGTACAATTCGGCTCAGCTAGGTATAGTACGATAACTGGCTTGTACTTAACGATAAGAGTCCTCCCAGAATTTAGAAAGAAAAATAAGAAATATTACGGCAAGTTGTTTATAAAATGATTTGGAGGTTTTTAAGTGAAATTTTTAACTAAATAATTGCGGTAATAGTAATCAATTAGTCTTTGTACGATCTCTTACTGTATAGAACTACAAGCTCTTGTTTGCCTGAATTCACTTAAAAGTTCTTAAAAATTTGTTTTAAGGGCCCAATAAACTCGCATACATGAATGCCACACATGAAAACTGGCAAAGATTGGTGTTTGTCAATTTTTTTACCTCACACTGTTCAAGGAAACTGCCAAACATTTATTTAAAATTTTTCAAAAGAAAACTGAAACAAATTTCAATTTACAATCATATTTAAAATAGATAAAAGTGATTACAAATTTAAATGTGATTTCAAATTTAAATTGAAAAATTTAAATAATTAAAAAAAATATGTCGTTGCATATGAAAGAAACATCTAAATTTTGTACGTTTTACTTTGATATTTACATTTAAGTATTCCACTCTTCCTCTTACACCATATGAAATGTGTGAGTAAAGAAAAATTATTAAAAAAATTTTATATTCATCCAATATTTTTGTCAGTCAGAAAAATTAATCGTACACAGTCAGGGAATCCGTCCAACATGGCATGTTTGTGATTTAAGTATGTGAGTATAGGGTACCCTTTAGAGTTTTTATTATATTCATTTTTATTTAAATATAATGCTTACATTATAACACAATGAAAATTACGCCAATGTTCATTTAATAAATCCGTTTAATTTAGAAAATCAACTCTTCCCGGGAATAACCGGGAATACGATTTTTTATTCGCGTTTCCCGGGCTCTGCAAAAGTCGGGGAAATCTCCAACCCTAGGCACTACTAAAAATTTTAAACCTTTCATTTAATATCCTACTGCCAAATAAGTGTGATAGTTGTATGTATTAATGTAATGTATCTGCGATAGATGTATATATTAATGTATGTATATACATATGTATGCATAGAAATTTAAATGCATCTTTTAAAAGCAAAAAGTTTGAATCCAAATTGATTATTAGGCTAAGGTTCGTAACTTTATATTCAGAAAGAATTGGGCATGATTAATATTCCAAGGAACAAGGGAAAAATTAACATCAACTTAATTTTTCAACGTACAGAGCACATTTCACAGAGCCACCTGACAAGTGGTGATAAGTAAATAGACGTGAGCACTGACGATGGAAGTGTAGCGGCTCCCGAAAGTGGTTCTACTCAGTTCTGCTGTGTACGTTGAAAAATTAAGTTGATGTTAATTTTTTCCCTTGTTCCTTGGAATATTAATCAAGCCCAATTCTTTCTGAATATAACGTTACGAACCTTAGCCTAATAATCAATTTGGATTCACAAAGCAAATACGTTCGAAATAATCATACTAATAAGCAAAAATTAAATTTTCTAACCACTAAATAAATGACTTCCGTAACATTGACTGTATTTGTAACTAACTTCATATATTTCTTAATTTTTAATATGGTGTGTTTTAATATATGTATTTTTTCAACATAATGTGTATTTGATTGTGGCTTTTGTATCTATTTAAAATTTACTCTTGACCCACCTTTTTAATATTCTGCTTCTACTTCTTTTGCTTGTCCTTTATAGGATTTTCTTTTATATCTCTTTTTTATTATTCCTTTATGATTTTTCTTTATCAAAACGAGAATAGTTTTTATTTTATTTCTTTTTGTGTTTACATTTATTCTCTATAAAACTGAAGCACGTTTTTCATCAATATTCGTTAAAGTTTTTATTCATTTATTTATTTTTTGACTTTACCAACGAAAATAAATTGTTAGAAATTAGCAAAGAAATTTATTATTTATTTACATACATACTAGCTGTCGTTGATTTATTGAACGGGTTATTCTCAGTTTTATTTTATCTGCTTTAAAATAACTTCTAATTCACATTTAAAACACACGTGCGTAATATTTAATGATACTCTTTCAAATACAAACACTTGCAAACAAATTCATACGGATTGATGCACATAAGTGGTTACCCTGCAGATACTATTGGACTACATGGTTAATTTTAGCTGAAAGGGACTAGTTACAACATGGTCCTAGTGCAGTCATAGACAATGTCATTTGCAAACAAGAGTTTGTAGTTAACCGACAACAGTTTGAGTTTTAACGAGTGCATATATTGCTCCACCGAGTGGTGAGATGGAGTAGTTTTAAGACTACTCCGATGTAATGCAGCCATGGACCAAGTCATTACAAACAAGAATTTGTAGTTAAGCGAAAAATCTTCATTTTTTAACGATTGCTAATAGTTTTAAAACATGAAGACTTGCGTGCTTCCTGAAGTAGTGGCATTTAGTAGTTTTGAGACCTACTCCAATGTTATGCAAAGCTGGGTTACATGGTCCAGCCCTAAGACCATGTTTTCTCCATACACTGGGGTTACCTTTAGAATAGTCCTCGGAGTACACTTTACATTTGTGTATGGACTAGTCTCGTTGTCTACAGGGTATTAACGCATATATGCATGTGTGTTACGTATTATGTATACGTATATGAGTATACAGCAGTACGAAGAGATATAAAAATGAGCAAAAAAACAAGTGGAATAAAAACTAGAGAAAGGTAAAAAGTGTTGTATGGGTATTTATAGGGATTCTATATGTAAATAGATGACGCTCTTTTGCCACTTTTTATTTATATTTGTAGCATACATCACAATATTTTGTACAGACGTCGTCGTTCTCGACAAAATTTCTCTGGCAACAAATACTGTCACAAACAGAATTGTTATATATTTGACAGATTTTATGACACCTTCTTTTTGTCATTGTAAATATTGTCGATGATGATGACGATGTTTTTGTTGTAAAGGAAAAACAAAATAGTAGGAAAACAAAGCAAGTGGAATAAAATAAGGGATAGACAAACAAACGTGTATAACTAAACGAACGGTTGATTGAGAGCGCTTTATGTGGTATACTTTGAGCTTATAGTGTTTTTGTAGGTGAAGGGATGGATTTCATTCATCTTCTCTACCATGTTACACTATATTTCAAACATAAACACACACACATACACTCATCTTAACTTACTCACTAAGTAATATCGTCAACAGCCCAACAAACACAAACTCAAACGTTTAAAATAAAATATTTTTATAGTTTGCTATTAAACGTTATTCTCAACCCTTTTTCTAATCTAGGCAAACTCTTGAGATGCGAATTTTAATTCAAATTGATTTTCATATTGGACGCATGGCGATTCCGCAATATTAATATCAATTGCTACTCTCAAATTACTGTCAAACCATAATTAATTGGTAATTCGGCTTGAAGTTTTCGGTTTTTTTTAGTTTCAAATAAAACAAGTTGAAAGCTAGGACTTCACCAAGCGTAGACCGATTGGGAAAATTTTTATCTTCTATTAAAGGGTATATTATTATCACATTGGTCCCGTTCTATAAAAATTGTATTTTAGACTTGCTTCCCGTCCGTCCATCTGTCTGCTCTTATGTCTGAATTATCTTAATTTTAATTAAGGGTTTTTCAATATTCCTAAAACCAACTTTAATTGTAAGTAAAGATTTTTTTTAAGCAACTCACATAATAATATAAGTATGAACATCAGTTAAAGGGGACACTGGACTGTTCTGGCCCATGCACTATAGGAAGTTTTACCCTTTTTGTGACCAAAATTAAATACAGCCAAACGGCAAGACCGATTTAAATAATTTTTTGGATACGACCTTTGCAAGCATCCCTTTTAAGGCCGTTAACATTTTTTATTACTTACTGTCATGTAGAAAAAAGTTTTTGTCACTTAATCTTTTTCACGCGTGACAATTTAAAAAAAATAAGAAAACAATGAAACCAAAATGACGACGTGAACAATAAATTTCACGTAAAAGAGTAATTCAGAAAGAAGTGTCGTGGTGAACAATTACTAAATCGCATATAATTAAAATCAAAATTTATTGTGTTTCATATTTACACAAAATAATGACGAATTAAAAGACACCGAACGTATGGTGCAATGTGACTCATGTGACAAGTGTGAGTTTGTAGGAGTAAACTCCAGCGTTGCCAATGTAAGCTGGAATTGCTCATTTAGTCATGAGCAACCCGTGCAACTTATGAACGTGCATAAAACTACACAACAGTTGCCGCCTATTAACACACCACCAACGACTCAATTGAATGCTGGCCATGAAAAAGGAGCATATAAAAAGTACATCAACTATTGTTGAATAATACTGGCTCAAACAATACAATGATGTCTCAAGAACCTGTAGCGCCACCAAAAACGACTCAGCCGACCGGCATACAAAATAATTAACCGAACTTATCTAAGTGCAACCTGTCGTCCCAAATTCAATTGCAGCTACAAATGTTGGAAAAAGAAAAAGAGCTTCAGTGTGAGTATTTGGAAAGGAAATATTGGATTCTTTCTCAAGCTGATCCAAGACAAGTTTCGTGCTCCACATCAAATACTCGTATGTTTGCATCGCTTCAGCCAACAGCTGCACAAATTGCTGCTAGACAGGTAATACCTAAAGAACTGCCAAACTTTGACGGCAATCCAGAAGACTGGCCGTTTTTTAGTAATTTTAAAAATAGTACCGACATAGCGGGCTACACTGATGGTGAAAACTTAACGCGGTTACAGTCTCGTCTACGAGGTCGTGCCAAAGAATTGGTAAAAAGTAAATTGATGAATGAAATCCTACAGACTCTGGAAATGTGGTTCGGTCGTCCAGAGCATATATTAGACATCATGATAGCAAAAGCAATGACAATTTCCACCACTAAAGAATAAGCACGATAGCCTCATCGAATACGCACTTATAATTACGATAAATTACCCGAAAGCCACAAATTAAATTGGGAATGCACATAAAAAATGATAAGGTCCCAGTGGTAAAAGCGTTTAGCGATTGAATTTACAATATTAAATTTAAATTAAATTGTAACTTTTGCGAAAGTCAATAGCACAAAATCCAGAACTGCGGAGAGTTTCAGGCTCTAAGTATTGATGAAAGGTGGAATGTGGTGAAGCAAAACAATTTATGCCGCCAGTGTTTAAATGCTCATCGACGCAAGTGTTTCTCAAAAAAGGTATATGGTATTAACAACTGTGTAGCAAAGCATCACCCATTGCTACACAAACACATAAATTCAAAACAAGAGCGAAGTGAAATTGTTAACGCTCATAATGATCAAGGGCGATCGCACTTCAGAGTATTGCCAATTCGTGTCTACTGTAATGGTGGCTCTATAGAGATGTATGCATTTTTGGACGAATGTTCGTCAGTGACTCTAATGGATCAGACATTTTTTAACAAATTGGGGCTAAAAAGCAAAAGTGTACCACTAGATTAGGATGGACTGGTGATTCTACTCACTCAGAGCATGACTTGGGGAATTTAATATAGATGTATCTAGCGTACAACCTGAGTCCCGATTCACCCTACATGATAATCGTAGCAGTGCCTATGAAGATGCGAGAAGTTGGATGAGATGACCGAATTGCAACGCAAAGTCGTTTAGGGAGGACCCTGCAGGGTGGTGGTACAATTGCCGCATCATTCTGCTCGTTAAATATTCATATATGTGAATTCGAAAAACGATATGAGGTGCTCCACGATAAAGTGTATAACGATTTCGCCATGAAAGTGTTTCAAGAGAAGAATATTTTATCAGCCGACAACGAAAAGGCCATACAGATTCATCAAACTACAACTATAAAAACTGATCAACAATTTGTCCGGAATAAGAATGCAGATAAATTTCGTAATTTGTACCAGCAACCCGTTAAAGCAGTTGAGAGCTACCACCAAATGGACGATTTCATCGAATGTGTGGGTTCCGACAAAGAAGAGGCGCTACAATTAGCAACAACAGTTAAAAAAGATGCACGCTTCTGGTTGCTTTCATATGAAGAACTGGGCTACAAATCCTACTTTCGTGAGACTACAATTATGCATTGAGAGATCAGCAGGGGACTTGCTTGGATCTACCGAGAAAATAATCGGTATGTATTGGGAATCCAATAATAACATTTTCAGTACAATTCTAGATTCTCGATGATCAAACGAAATGCCTTCGAAAAGTGTGAGCTCGTGTCTATATTTGATTCGCTTGGATTGGTATCACACCGCACACATATCACTGTAAGATATTTGACATTCAGGCATAAAGAGGTGTGACGAAATAAATGAAGAGTTAAGCATAAAGAGGCACTCATGGCTCTCGAATCTATATATATATATAATAATATTAACCCTAATCATTGCCAGACGTTATCCTAAGCTGTTGAAAATGGTTTCGAATGTGAAGTTTGTCGGCGCAGCCGGAAACGCTTATGCCGCTGTATGCTGCTTTAGGACTCAAAGTAATAATGACATCGACGTTCGTATTGTGGCATTCAAATCTAACATCACTTCTTTGAAGACAATATTAATAACCTGGCTGGAACAGCAAGCTTATTTAATTGGAGCAAGTTTCTTTTGTTCAGACTCAAAACCCATTTTGAAATGGCTCTCAATGGAACCCACAAATTTTAAGCCTTTCGTTATGTATACATTCGGACAAATATTGGAAATTTCTAATATTGCGGAATGGAATTGGGTGCCGTTTAAAATAAATCACGCGGATTATGTAACAAAAATCAATACATCTGATGATGATATGTGGCTCAACGTCTCGATTTCCCTCAAAGGAAATAAAAATACATGGTCCACATGTCCTGACTTGAGAGTAGTAAATAGTGAAGAGCTACCTAATCATATATTACATATCAGCCTGGCAAAAGGTCTCGCTATAAATGCCGGGTACTTCTCGTGCTGGAGACGACTTTATTGAGCATTGGCACATTTTTCATTGTACATGGAGAAATTGAGGTCCATAGTCCGCGGCAACGAAGGTCAAGAAGATATTATATGCGAGTGTATCCAGAATTATAAAAATGTTTTATATAACTAAAAGGCATAAAATAACATTAATTTTTTTTTCTATCTTAGTCAACTTAAAGACAATTTATGAAAAACATCTAAAAATTCACAATTTTCACATTTTTGTAACTCAATATATTTTAATTTCGAAAGTTTTGGAAATAAATTAAAAAATACAAAAACATACACTTTTTCGCGAGTATCCTGAAAACGCACTTTAAAAAAATTAATGAGTTTCATATTCATATTCAGCGACCTCAAATTAGCTTAGAAAATATATTTTTCTTAAGTTATGTCAAAGCGCTAAAAATTTGTAAGCTGGCATCATAGCTTGATGTTAAGTTTATCTGAAATCCAACTATTTTAATATGAAAATAGTGAATATTGGAATTATGTATTTTTTAGTGAAACTATATGGGTTTCATCCAAAGATATTTTTATTACTCAATATTTTGATTGTAATATGTGTAACATCAACAATAAAAGGTGTCTATTTTTGCATCATGTAATGTTTTACAAATAGCTCGATTTTATCTTTTTTTAATCTTGATGCTGCGGTAGAGGACCAAAAGTAGGTCTCATTATTTTTGTGATCCTTTTTCCAATTTACATGAGAATAAAATGCCATTCAATATTGAAAATCGAAAAAAATTTTCGCTCCAACATAACGTGCACACCAGAGAATGACATAAGTCTCGTTTTAGGTACTCTTTGAGTATTGGCTGTCAAACAACTATAAATGCATACAATTAAAAATAAAAATCATCCTCATACGCAAAAATACTATTCAAGTTTCAGCCAAATACGTATAAATACAAACAACCAACGATTATGTGCATACAGATTCTTTAAATTACGCAGCACAAGCGACTGTAAGTAAAATTATACTCTGTATCAGCTACAATCATACACACAAGTATAAAAATACTCTCAAGTATTATTTATTCGGATACACATAAGTATTTACAGGAGTATTTTATTTGCTACTCAACAGATTGCATGACAGGGATGGCAAGTGCGATTTAATAATGCTTGACTGCTAAAAACATTTGTATTTACATATACATACATACTTATATTTACTCGAAATATTTTATCACTTTACAAATTACAAAACATTAGTTCTCTAGTATTTATAATTACACAAATTAATATTGGTGGAGTTCACGCAACATTCGGTCACCCTTTACACGTTAAATTGGTAAAATTTTCGATATATTTTATTGCTGTAAAATTTTATTTGAAAAAAATTTTTACAGCAAAATATATGGAAAATTTTACCAATTTAAGGAGTAAACAGTTACCGAATGTTGCGTGAACTCCACCAATGAATTTTTAAATTAAATATTCTAACAAAACTAGTTTTAAGGATTGTTATTAAGTCACACTGAAACTGATCTATTTAGCAGCAAGGCTTGAAATACATTAATCACTTCTTTCATAAATGTGAGTAAAGATTTTTCTTTTAATTTCAAACACATTAATTGGGGGAAAATCCATCGCGTCATATTCATTAATCACTTTGTCCAGCAAGTGTGCATGTTATATTTCGTTTTTGTAAATGGAATTTATTTTTTCCCATTTTTTGTGCAAAACAGGTCAAAACAAAGTCACCAACAGCTGCATAGAAATTATAGACTGATGGTCTTATTATTTATCAATAATTTTGTTTGCTAATTTCACAACAACAAAAGCATTAAATGCAGGTTCTACCTGTTGCAAAGGGTGATTTTCAGTAAAGTACGCACAAAAAATTCTAACAGTGCTATTGTTGCATGGGTATATTTTTGAGTTTCGCTATCACTAGGATGTATGCATATGTTGTTTAATTTTTGTAGTAACCATTTTTTGTAGAAGACAGGTCATTGGGAATGTTTGTTTTGAAATGAAAACCAAATGGGATAAGAAGTGCGAAATGCAAACAGTGTTTCTTTATGTATTTTGTTGGAAGTTTGTCTTTGGCCAGAGCAATTTTATTGGGGTTTGATTTTTGTTTATACCTATTTTTGTACATATCAAGTCACTGAGCATTTTTTACAAGAACAAACGGGTCAAAACTTAATTCTTTTATTGCCGTTTTGTGTATGTATGAATTTAACATTATTACTCTTAGAAGTACGTATTTCTTACTTGATTTTCTTTTGTTGTAATTTTTGAAAAAATAGTCTAAGAATGAGTTACCAATAATTTTTTGGGGAAATTTTAGCTTACAAAATTTAAAAATAAAATAAAAACCCACGCGCTGCAAAAAGTTAATGGAAAACAAATATATAATTCTAATATTTCCGTATTGACTAAAAATATTTTATTTGAAATGCTTTTTTTAAATGTTTTTATTTATGTATAAATTTGTAATTTAAATATAAAAGTTATTTTAATTGAAAATGAAGAAATAGTTCCATACCTGATTAATATTTTCAAACAGGCCAATCATGTGTTACATCAATTTCATACACAAAAACATACTCTAAGTATAAAAACACTCTAAGTATAATTATGACAGATACTTAATACTTCCAATACCCATGTGCGTTTCTATTTATAGTTGTTGATTATTTAAGTTTTTCGCATAAATGAAGTACAGATGCGTTTGTGTGCTGGAATCTGATATAAATTTACTTGTTTGAAAGCAAATATATCTGCGTACGGATTATTTGTGCAACAATTATGACTATACGCAGTTAATAAAATTAAGAGTTAATACTTAACAATATTTTTTTTGAGTACTTATTGTCAGACTCTAGTGCACACTAGGGATGAGCAAGTGAAAAAATATATCGTTGTATATATATCGATATCGGTATAGTTTTCTATATCGATCGGCCTCAATATATATAGAATAAAAAATATCGCTATTTCGATCTACATACATATGTATTAATATTTTTCAAGCATGATTATTCATGCATAATCCAAAAATTGTTTAAAAATAAAACACAAAAACTACTTTTCTTATAAATGATTAATCCGAAAAGAGCTAAATGCCAAATCCTTGCGGTTTCAACAATAGCACAAAAGATTATAAATAAAACAAAAGATTTTGTTGGTAATATTCTATTTGCTGAAATTGTGTCGAAAATTTTTTTAAAAAACTATACGAAACACAAACACAAACTATAAAAAATATAGAATTTTATACTGTCCATATATAAAAAAATATATCGATATATCGACGATAGATATCGATATATTTTTGCCCATCCCTAGTGCATGCCCTGCAAACATGTGTAGTTTTTGATCGTTTTACAAAAAAATAACTCTTTTGCCATATCTAAATATAATTTGAAAAATTTTACAAAAGCAAATACATTGATATCGAATTTTCGAGCTTCCTTTTACAAATTTTAATGTCAACGATAACTTCGCAGAATTCACTAAAAAAAATAATTATTTAAAAAAGATGTAGTGTTAGTTTGAATAAAGTTAGCTATCGAAAAAAATGTAAAAATGTAAAAAGTACTTCAAAGGCGAAATCATACCAGGTGGACTCGACAGCTCATGTAATTATTTTCACCGCTTGTAACATGAATATCCTTCAGATGTGAAAATGAATTTTTGACACGTTAATACTTTCAAACTTCTAAGGGACGATAATTCGTCACCTAAACAAGAAACTATTTGAGCATTCGTTTAAATAAATCATAGTTTCATTTGGTAAATATTAACCAAGTTTCTCGTTTCTTTCTCAACTATGATAATTCTTTGAAAAGAAAGTGACAATTATATACGATGGGTTTAAAGTTCATGCTGTTACGTTTTAATGAGAATTTCGTTAGAAAGTGTTTGCAGGGTAAATTTTTGTAAATGTTGCATGCATGTGAATGGCAGTCCATGTGAATTGGTGGCTGGCTAGTAGGCTTGACTGTCTGCCAAAACGTCTATTGCACTACTTGCCCAATTTATTTTTCTCTCTATTACAATAATGTATAGTATGTTCAACAATACCAATCAACTTAAAGTCGTACTAAACGAAATGTGGTGTATTTGTATTTTCTTTCCTTATTCCTTTAGGTTATTTCCTTCTTCGGTTAGAGAAAGAGTAAGCATATGTATGAGTGCTGGTTATTTGTGATTCCATGTATTAGAATTTTTTATATTTTTATACGTTATAATATCTGAATATTTAGTAGCAGAGTTTTAGGAGCGACAAAATATATCACTTTACTATTTTTAAACTAGTACCACCTCGCACACTTCGCTTAAAATGTTTGATATACAACAAATAGCACATTTAGAGCATTATATACATACACATATATTATTTATTTGCATTAGTTAATTATATTTTTTTATTTCTCAATAAAAGAATGCACTACTATTTTTAATTCATATATTTTTTTAATGTTAGACTTTTATTTTGACTTCATTGTCGTTGTTTTGAGGACAATTTATTTAAATAGTACATAAATATTTTATATACAATGTATATGTACATATGTACGAGTATGTATGCACATATATTAATTATTAATAGTGCTGTTTTGTTATTTGTTTTGTACAATAATAATTTCAAGCTGATACAACAATAACGATGTAGTGTATTTATGAACATTAACTACTAGTAAATGTATGCACATACATTATATACCTTTAACTATTGTGTATTTTTATTTTTAATCCATAACTATGTTTTTAAATATTTTTCAACAACATATTCTGTATATTTTCTTGTATTATTATTACATATTTTAATTATATATATATGATTCGTTGCCGTGTCACTTGAGCTTTTTTACATTTCTTGTTTTAATTGGGGTTTCTTTTGAATTAAAAATATATACATATGTTTGCTAATGTGTATATATATTATACAATATTGAACTCCTACAAGCTTTTAGTTGTAGTAAAGAACGAGTACAAGGACTGAACATTTTTCTTCTTCTTTTTTCACTTTTTTCAAAGGCATTTAAACGGAAAATGGAACTTGCACTTAATTTTCTTTGATGATTACTTATTTTATGATAATTTATATAAATTTTTCTTTTAATAACTTAATTTCTTGCTATATTATTGAACACATGATGTTGTAAATTTTTCATTTCAATTTATTTTACTAATTTGTTCACTAAAATGTAGAAAAATCATTACTTTAATAAGCTAGCAACACTTTTTTCACAGCAGCAGCAGTAGTAGTAATTATTGTAGTATGTGGTAGTACTAGCAAATATTTACCGCAGCACACCAAATTCGACAAACGACCACAACGCACGAACAGCAGCCACAATACTCATCTGGATGTCTATTGTACACTTTTTCTATTTCATTAATAATGTAACAAAAAGAAAAGCTTGATGTTCCACGAAACTCAACAAAGTCTGTAGTACCATGAGCAAATGATGGTGGTGAAGAGAAAAAAATATATCAGCAATGCAAACAAACATGCGCCACAAACGCTCTTTTAGTTTAAATTAGTGAAAATTCCAAGAGATGAATTAAACGCTTCAACTTTATTTAAATACATATGTATGTGTCATTTAACATTTTTATACATTCTCGAGTATTTGCTAAATCCTTATCAATTATGTAGTTTCGGCATCCGTTTTATAATTTTATAACAACTATTGAATTTACCATATATCAGTAACATACTCTTAGGCTGAATTTTTTAACTTCTTTTCCGGTCTGTTTTGAACTAAAAGTATTAATAAGATATTTATGTGCATAGCTTGTACATAAATAAATGAAATGCAAAGCGCGCCAGACAAACGATCTGCTAAGAACTTAAAATATTATAAAGAAGGAAGGTTTTGCGAACATTATATCAAAGAGTAGTCAAAGGTACATATTTTTTTATAAAGAGAAGTAACACAATCAGGCAATTAATGTCTACCAGCTAATTAATTAATGTGTTACCTTCTTTGGAAAAGGAATAGTGTAGAGAGAACAGGTGGTGAAGTGGGAGATAGATAGAAAGCTTAATTCATTTGCAACCCTGCTATTGCGCGTTTTTTTAGAGCAGTGTTGCAAACCCCTCTGGTGTCAAGTAGAGGCATTAAGTTGTTTTAAGCTGTGTAGCCATTTTATTAATTATTTTACTTCGCTGACGGTTTTGCTACAATGCCGACGAAGGAGGGTGCTGTGAAGTGCATTAGAATATGTTAGTATTACTCGTTGCCGATAATGCCAAAGTGATCAGTTCTATGCCTTCATCACTTTAACAGTCCAACAACAACCAACACAATAACACACCAATGCACATGAGAAAAATGCATGATGATGTTGTTGGCTTGCCTGAAACTAGTCTCGAACTCAAGACCTCAGGGTTTGTAGTCAAACGCGCTAACTACTCTGCCAACAGCAGCCTCATATTTGCCACTTAAGATTAAAAATACATTGTGTAAAAGCAAATACTTAATATCTGTGGTCATAATCAGTAACCACATAAGTTGACTTATGAAAGAATTGAGTTATCTATGCTACCATAGAGATAAGTGATTATTATCGGTTACATCCCTAATTCTAACTGAATGTATTTCAGCCAACAAATGAAATATTACATTACAAAAAACGCCTAACTCGACATAATTTACACATTTCCTTATTTTATATTTTCCATTAACATATTAACTAGAGTATCTAAAATCTGGACTTTTTCATTAAAGCGGTTTTCGAATTATATATTCGAAAAAAGATTTTTTTTAAAAAGCCAGTTTCGAATACGGTTTTGTGCAAAACAACCGTTTTCGTAACATTTATGTATTTAGCTATGAATTTTAGTCGTACTGTATGGTTTTTATCCAAAGTTATTTAATAAGTTTGGCTTAAGTTCGTTCTCAATTTAATCTTTCGATTAAATTATTTTTATTTTAGAAAGAAATTCTAAAGTATGTAAATATTGAACATTCAAAGAAAAATTTATCTGTACGGAAGGTTGAACTGACATCAGTTGTTTCGAGACCACCACAGTATTCTCTTTGAGCTAGACGACACTGCCAGCGAAGGCAGCAACAACCAACGAGCGAAAATCCTATTACTTTGTACCAATTAACAGATAAGTCGCTATCTCGTGACTTTCCTTGGAAACAAAGGTTCTGAGCTTCACTATGTTTTTTTAATTTCTTTCAGCTTTTTATTTCTTGATTTATGTATTTACTAGTGTTTACCCCCGGCATCACTCACCCATGTGTACTGCTAAATAGGGATCATTCTATGTTTCAAGCTTCTTTAAAATCGGTTGTATAGTTTCAAAGAGGCAGAACTTCTCTCCTAAGCCACAGTTGATCCTAGTTTTAAAAAAATATGTAGCCTTTTAAATACAAACAACAACAACAATAAAATGAAAGTATTCCGTGAGAGAAATGTGCTGGCGCAATTATTAGTGTTGGCACAGTGGATCCATCGCAGTCACGCGTGACCACATTAGGGGTTTTATGGCCATTTTAGCCGCAATGTCATTGATAACCTCTCCCCCAGATTTATCCTAAAAATTTTAATTTTATGTTATTGATACCAGCGCAATAGTTGCTGTGGGACTGTCTGGTGATGAAGGTATAACACTGGTCACTAGACAGCTGAAGCAGCAGTGATTAACTATGTTGGTGTAAATAATGTGAAATAAGCGGTTCGATTTGAGATTTCTTTCATGCAATGACAGGAAGATCCAAAATCGATTTCTGCAACATACGCGGGCTAAGAGCTCATTTTTTCTCTGTGTATGCTCACGTTAGTCTCCATCGTTCGGATGTTTTCGCTATACGTGAGACCCAGGTGCTGATCCACAGGATTTTTACTGGGTATCATCTCCTATCCCTTTTTAATTTACATCGGTGTCTTGTAATGTACATACGCAATGAAGTTATGTACCAGTGTCAGCAATCACTAGGCACGTCTGATCCTGAATTTAGCTGTCTCGTGGGTTAAATTCAAAATCAGTTCACACTATTTGCACTTCGGGTTTCTTTACAGAAGTCCGAACGCGGGAAGGGGTACAACTATTTTAGGTTCCGATACCCTTTCCGATTCCATATCGAAGATCCTCGAGAGTTGTCCGATGAGTGAAATTGTTGTTGCTGGTGATGTTTACAACTCTTCTTGGTTTCACTACACCATTCGACCCTTACAACTTCAGAAGGCCAATATGCTAAGTTATTCGCCGCTCACAATCAATTTGCGCAAGTAGTGAATGATCCAACGCATATTTCGTGTGTTGAAGGGCACCAACATAATACTATCGACCTTTTTCTCACTTCACACCCTGACAAGTATAAAGTGTGCGTAAATGCACCTCTCGGTAACTCCGATCACTGTAACATTTTCGCCTCTTTTTCGTTTTCAGAACTTCGCAACATTTCACGGATGGCTCCAAAACTCTCAAAATATATCTAGCAAAAGGCTCGTTGGGCTGAGCACAACTACCTTTTTCGGCATTTTAACTGGAAACTATGTTTCCTTGACAATAATGTCAATGCCATGGCAGAAATGGTCGTAAAGACAATTTTGCTGGGAATACAACTTTCATTCCAACCAAGCAAATTCCGACTAAGCCCAGAACAAAGTCTTGATTTAATCAGGCTTGCGAAAATGCAGTCAGATCCAGTGAGGAAGCATTCAGTATCTGGCGTAGTAACAAAAACACAGATACTGATACGCTGCGCAAACAGGTGAGATCTTCGTGAGCCAGAGTACTAAGGCGTGGAAAAGCTTTGTACGAGCAGCGTCTTCGTGCTAAAGTTTTTGGTCATTTGTTAAAATAGTAAAGGATAATGCTAGTTCCTCATTTCAGACTCTTTTAAAAGATGATAAAATATTCACTGACTCGTTTGATAAAGCTAACCTTCTGTCTGAACTATTTGCAAGTAATTCTCAGGATCTCAACATAAATAAGTGTTCTGGGCCGGATGGTATTCCAGCACTGGTCTTGAAGCAGTGCTTTTCGGCGCTGGCATGTACGTTGGTAGCCCTGTTCAGTACTGAAAATTATCGCCCAATTGCAGTATATTCTGCACTTTCCAAAGCAATGGAACGTATGGTGAATTTCCATCTTGTGAGGTATTTGGAGTCCAACAGTTTACTCAGCGACCGTCAGTATGGCTTTCGTAGGGGACGCTCTACGGATGACTTACTGCCCTTCCTTTCGGAAAAATGGTGTCACTCCATACACCATCTCCGCGAGAGTAAGAGGGTGGCTCTAGATATTTCTAAAGCATTTGATAGAGTGTGACATGATGCACTTTTTTCGAAACTTGCTGCTTTTGGTGTCGGTGCTGATTTCTCTCGATTTATATCTATACGACTTGTTATATACGGGATATCATCAAACGAGTTCAAGAATAATCCAGGGGTACCACAAGGCTCCGTTCTTTCTCCTATTTCTTATTTTTCTTAATGATCTTCTCTGTCAAACTTCCAATCCTATCTACTCTTTTGCAGATGACATCAGCATATCCCATTCATATTCATTTAGTAATGATAAGCCTGTCGGAGATTGGGGCTATTAGGCAAAACATGAATGATACACTTAATCGCGATCTTGTAACAATCTCTGAATGGGGTCGTGCGAATACTGTCGATTTTAATGCTCGCAAGACCCAGTGTTGTATGCTTACGCACAGACGTATGTCCGACAAGCTCGTATCCAGGGGCGGTCATGGAGGTCATGACCCCGCCCTGGCCGAGCACTAGTATCTATTTTTTCTAAACTCAAAATTTTTTAAACCGATTCACACTGAAATTTTAAAATTAAATTCTTATCATAATTGTATTGGCTACACAGCCCGCAGTGACCTATGAAAGTTTGATAATTAGTGCAGTTTTCATAAAAAGTCATAAAATTTAATTTAACGGAAAAAAGCTTATTTAATGTTTAAAGCTCTGTTCTTTAAGGATAGAGTCTTTAATTTCGTTTATATAAGCATATAAAAGCTTTAATTTTGTGTTTAACACATGAAACATGAAGTCGTTAGAACCCGACAAAATTAAGAAAGTTATAAGTCAGTGAGTGAAAAAATCCGAAGTCATCTTTTATAAAATTCAATTTATAGTCAAATGAATATTTTTGTCAAAAGCAGTTCTGTTTTTTCACTTAATGTCTTGTAACTTTGTTCTATTTTGTCGGTTCTTAAGCATTCTATGTATCATTTGTGCGGCACCATATTAGTTTCAACTTTGGGCTTTGAAGGCTATTTCTGGATTTTCGTTTCATTTTAATGCACAAAAAAAAATTATCACCAAAAAATTTTTTAACAACTGTTTGTCTAAAAATAAATTCATTTTCAGTAAATGTTCTTTACTGAATCAATGAATTTTTTGTTTGACTTTTATTTACGATACAAACACCAAAACCGACAAGAAAATCCCGTTTTCTGTGTCGTGAAAAAAACAACCTCGATGACGACATACACAAAAATAACAACAACAACAATGATTGCAAATGGAATGCGATTGTACTAAGTTTGTTTACTACAGATTTTAGAGTGAATAAATTCATTACTGTTATTGCGTTAATTCTCATTCTCTTTTTAGAGTCTTTAGATAAACATTCAGACTTGAACACATTTAACAAAGTGAAATTTCGTAAATGCTTAATGGATGGAGATGATAATCTAGACAAAAATTTTGTTTGATATATTACAAAAAAAAAATCAGTAAATATATTTGTTTGATTAGGTTAACTATTTTGTTTAATGTTTGTTAGTATTTTTAAACCAATTGTTTTATAAATTCAGAAAAAATATTGTTTGGTATTTTTCAGAAAATCGAGTAAATCTTTTTGTTTGATTTAGTAAATAGTTTTGTTTACAATTTGTAAATATTTTTAGACAAATTGTTTTATAGATCTAAACAATTTGTTCACTGAAAAAAACACTTTTTCAATGAAATTAATGTGTTGTAACTTTGTATATATTTACAAATTTGTTTGTAGGTCCTCTAGAAAAAATATTTACTATTTCATTAAATTCCTTTACTGAAAATGAAATTTAGTTTTTTCTGTGTGGAGAAAAATTTAAATTGAAGGTATCAGTGTTAGTCGAACTCTATGGTTTTAAAGTCGTTCAGTTTAATTTTGCAATAATCAATAATTTTCAATACTACTTGACTTACTTGGCTTCAACATCCTCAGACTGTGAAAGGTATAATCGTGGTTAATCTTGAAAAATTATGGTGTTCAGTTCGACCATTATACAGTCAAGAATTTGTCTTTGTCCTTTTAATTATTACATGCATTTAAAATTCTTTTCTCAGTAAAAAAATTAAATTGAACGATCTTAGCCATGTATAATTAAGTATCTTTGGACTAGAAATTTTTAAGTATTGAGCTTTTGCAGCAATGTCTAAAAACACACTTTTTTCAATTTTAAGTTCCTTTAACTCAATAAGTTTTTGTTCGATCAACACAAGAAAGATCTATTTTTCTCAGTTGAAACATTTTTGATATTTTTGGGAATTAAAAAAACAGAACTATAAATTTTAAAACTCGAAAAAGCGGGATAAAACGGGATAAAAATTTTAGGCGGGATCGACCTCTTAAAAGCGGGATGTCTGGTCAGGTTAAGTATTATATAATGGGGAAACCGAATAAAAATATTTAACTAAAAGCTGACCTAATTTATTTTAGAAACAAGTCCGTAACCTTAGAATTTTATACTCTATCAAAGCAAAAGGTATTGTTGAAAGCTCCGATACAATTCTTATAAATAGATTGTTTGTGATTATGGTGCAAGTAACTCTGCACTTTTTACAACATCAATTGTACCACTTGAACTTTTTAGTGAAAATAAAATTAAAAAAATCCTCTTCCTTCATCGAAAAATTTTGTAGACTATTAAAAATTTAATACATCAAAGAAAAAACAATTGTTTCATATTTAGAAAAACGTGGTGCGGGGGATGGAAAAATGAATCTTATAAATACATAAGTTTAGACTGGAAAAACTTCCACAAAAGTTCATATGGAATTATTTTTAGTAGATAATAACACAATTATAGACAACATTCCTCACCACAAAAATGTAACGCGATATGAAAAATATTTCCTGGATTTTGAAGAATCCTTCACATTTGAAATGGCTCTAAAATGTTCTTTCATTAACTTATGTATATGTTAGTGAATGTCCCAATATTTTGATCTGGGAAACCTTATAGGTTCGGCTTATTTATACTACATCGAGTTTTTCGAGAATTTCACTTTTAGAATTTTTTAATGTGAGAAATTTACCACTCTGAAAATGGGCTCTCTATTTACCTAGTAGGGACATAAATACTGTTACTAATATGTTGGACTATAAAACAAAAAATAATGAAAGGCTTTGGAAAATTTTTTTTATATATTTATTGATATGTATTGTATACAAAAAACTTTGTTTTATTCAAAATGTCCACCCTTGGCCTTCACACACGCCTTAAGTCGAATTGGCCAGTCATCAATATCTGCACGCACCTTATCCATTGGAAAATTGGCTACAGCACGAACCAGAGCTGTCTTAAGAGAACCAATGTTATGGTATCTTTTGTGGGAGACCATATCCTCTAAAACTGTTCACAATTTGTAATCCAAAGGGTTCAAATCAGGGCTGCCAGATGGCCAATCTTCAGAGCATATAAAAGCTGACAAATTGTTTCGAAGCCAGGTCTGTGTCGTTTTAGCCTTATGAGCTGGTGCAGAATCTTGTGTGAAAGTCCAAGGCTGGTTTTGGAATAACGAATTGTTAAGCGCTTCACAACTGTTTCCAAAATGGTTTCTTGGTAAACTTTGGCCGATGTTTTGACCCCTTGTTCACAGAAATGCAAGTCAGTCACTCCAACGTAAGAGACAACCCACCAAACCATGACTGCAGCTGGATGATGACCCTTTTCGAGCGTATCATTTTGTTTGTTAAACTTTCCCTGTACGGTAAAAACTTTTCATCCGTAAACAAGATTTTTCTATGCAAATTATCAGCGTACTTCATTAAAAGACGTTTGGATTTTTCTATCCTATTTTTTTAAAGCTGCAGTCAACAAATATCCTCTACGCCGTTTGAAAGCTCCAAGACCCAAGTCTTTTTTAATAATACGACTCATGGACTTTTGCGTGATTTTCATCTCACGGGCCATCATTTTCTGTTTCCGGAGAGGATTTCGTTGAATTCTTGCTTTGACGGCTTTGATTACTTGCTGTGTCCGAACGGTACGAGGGCGGCCCGACCAAGGCGGTCTTTTATATCTCCGGTCTCCTCGAACAATTGTATGCACCTGTAGACGAACATGCGACTAATGCCGAGCGGGAGGAGCGTTTTGAAAATATCATTTTTTTCTTTCCACATTTAAAAAGTACGATACGGTTTTCTTTATCTGACCACTCCATGGTTAAAGTTAACACAATTTCAAATTCCCGTAACTAACTAACGCTACAGAGGTTACCTTTCAAAAAACATGTGATAATAAAAGGGTATGTTCAATTTTACTATTCTAATGGGTATGTTCAAAGTAGTAACAGTATTTATGTCCTTACTAGGTACATATTATATTGCTAAAAAAAACACATATTTTCCAATATCTAAAATTTCTCCTTTTTTGGTTCGAAATCGGTATATCCCAAGATTTTAAATTTCGAATATATATCATCATTGATTAACAGTTTAAGAGACAATTTGAAAAATGTAAGATACAGAATACATTCTTAGCTTTCAAACAAAATACTGTTGAGCTCCGTAACTAAAAAATTTCTATAGAATTGCTCATTATATATCGCACTTTTTTATTAATACTGAATTAACTCAAAATTTTCATTTTATCACTTTTTAACGAATGTCGACATTATGAGGCATGTTCTGAAAATCACATAGCTTTAAGTCAAATGTGATTTTAAAAACATTAATTGTCCAGCAGACTTTTTTAAAATCATATACGATAATTTTCTTTCAGAAATGATATTTGATGCTCTCTATACAATAGAAAAATGTAAAATAAGAGTGAAAATATATCTGCATGACCATATTGATTTTAAAACCACATGTAAATTAGAGCCATGTGATTTTCAGAACATACATTTATTTGTTCATATGTATTAACTGTAAAAATGTTGTATTGTTCTAACTACTACTTCATCGCAAAAAACGAGCTGTGATCTTTTTCGTAAAATAAATTCTGTGTACTTTTGATAAAAGCACTTAATTCGAGTTAAGACAATTTTACAAATAGTAGTATTTATATTTAATGCAGAATTTTAAGGCGCGTCTTTTGGTGTAATCAGAATTTTTCTATGCTGTTTAGTCACACATTGCTAATTAATTCCATGTCAAATCGACCAACGGTCAGATGCTTTCTTTCATCCTATGACGAATTTATGCTAAAAGAAAACAATTAAAAGTGTTTATTTCAAAAGTTATGACATATTCAATAAGTCATTGTTTCGTCAAATTTACCGAATGTGTTGTTTAGTTTTAAGTTTTAAAATCAAAATTTCATACTTTCTCTGCTGCCAATTAAAAAATAAAGAAAACTAGTATATTTTAACAATTTCCATATTTTCTCAAAATAGCATATTTATTTTATCGAAATTTGCTTTAAATAATAATATAAATAAAAAATGTTCCTTGGAATATTAATCATGCCCAATTCTTTCTGAATATAAAGTTACGAACCTTAGCCTAATAATCAATTTGGATTCACAAAGCAAATACGTTCGAAATAATCAGAAAAATGGGAATGAAGAAAAATAAACCGATGGCAACGCTGGAAAAGTGCAATTAATATCAGTTTGAGAGTGCTTTAACTCTCGTATTCAATTTTCACGAAAAAGTTGTGTATATAAGAATTATAGCCCAATTCAGTATCTCGATAAAACGTTACGTCTATAGACAGAAAGCACTCACTAATGAAATTCAGTAAATCGTTATAATTTTTTCATTTGAGTTTCGAGCTTCTTGTCTTGCCTAGAAGAAATTGGAAATAAGGTACTGCGAAGTAAAAAACCATAACAGTTTAAAAAATTATTTGGCCTGTATTTTTTGTTCAACTTATAATTATTCTAATGTGGCAATTCAAACAATTATTTTATTTGACGCAATAATTTTTCATTTTCAAAGACAACGACCTAAATATGTTCTAAACTATTTAGCGAATACAAAACAAAGAAATCAGCCAGAAATTAGTCGGAAAACGTGTAAAACCGACATAGTGAATTGGGCTGTTAAAATCAAATTATATTTTATGAGTGGAAATACTAGAATATCTAATCAGACTAGCAGAACGGATTAGTATAGCATATGTTCTACCAATATATTCTAATGACTTGCCACATCTATTTGAGAGGGCAAGTCATTAGAATATATTGTGTATAACAGACGACCAAGAATCGAACCTAACGGAACACCTCGTTTCACTAGGCAGCTTAATTCCCTAAATATAAATATTTTTTTTTGTCGCTATCGAAAATTTTTAATTTTAAGTTAATAACTATTGTTAAATAAGTGCGGTATGTAATTTAACTAAACCTTTTTAAAAAATTTAAGAATAATGACGTATTTCTCCACAATCAGATCAGCTAGACACAAAATGTTTGCCCTTAATATTACCACAAGAGAAACCGATGTGCGAAATGTTATTATTGTCCGAGATGGGTAGTCCAACAAATGCATTAATTTTTGTCGATTTGAGTTGGTAACTCCCTGTACAGTGTACACATATGCAATTTTGTTATTTTAATAAATTCTAAAAATATCGTTAAAAAACGCTTAAAAGGTTATTTTAAAACGAATTCGGGTAGATTCAATATAAAAAATTATCTCATCAATTGCACCCTTCTTTGAATAACCACCACTTTAAGTACAATCGAACCCAGTATGCGACTGAATTTCCACTATGTGACCCCCACCCTTGAGCTGAAGGCTGGATCCGCCCTTGATGACCGATCGTGCTGCTCCATCTGTAAATATGGGCGGTGTGGGTATTGAGGAACTAGCAGCTCTTGATGTTCTTGGCATGAAAATTCAGTGTGATGTTCGATGGACAGATCACATTTTTCAAGTTTCAATCATTCAAGTGCCTCGGTTGCTTAAGACGGTGTAAAATATACTTCACCCCATCTGATCTCCTTAATATTTATGCCGCCTATTTCCGACCGAAAATGGAATACAACTCCGCCGGTGCTTCAAAGTCTATTTTGAAGTTACTCGACCGCGTGCAGAAGAGGGCGAAGAAGCTCATCGGCGACAGTAGGGTAGCCAACTCTATTGACTCGCTGGAACATCGACGCAATGTAGGGTGTATTTCGTTGTTTTATCGTTACTACAATGGAATGTGCTCTGATGAAATCAGGGAACTTGTTGTCGAAACTTGCTCTTCACTAAGAGCACATCCCTTTGTGGTCGATATACCTATGAATCGCACGACGCATTAAAGGGAAAATTCGTTCTTTAGCCGCACAGATCGTGGGTGAAACAAACTACCTGCAGAGGTCTTTCCTGTCACTTACAGTATGGGAAAGTTCAAATCGAATATTTACAGACACTACTCCCTCTATCCTCCTTTCCACAACCAATTTTCCTAGTTCCGGCACAATTCATTGCATAAATAGGGGTCATCCCCTGAGTGCTGGTCCAAAAAAAAATAATAATGAATAACTGTTTTGTAAAATCTTGTAAGTTCGCTGACAGTAGGGTGGCAAACTCTACAATGGAGTGTGTTCTGATGAAATCAAGAAACTTGTTACCGAAACTCACTTATTTTTGCGAACAACACGCTCTTCATTAAGAACACTTCTATTTGTGGTCGATACGCCAGTAAATCGCAATACGCATTACACAGAGAAGTCGTTCTTTAGCCGAACAGTTCGTATGTGGAATAAACTCCCTGCAGAGGTCTTTCCTGTCACTTTCAATGTTGAAAAGCTTAAATCAAATGTCCATAAACACTACTCAATGCATTGAATTAGTAGGTGCCATCCCCTGAGTGATGGTGTTATTAAAAATATAAAAAAAGACGGGCTTAGATATGTTTTAAATTTCATAAAAATCAGTAGGATAGTTTCGGAGAAGCAGAAAACATAGTTTTAAAAAATTCATGGCTTATGAGCCCGTCTAAATGGGGATCTATGTTTCAAATTTCATTAAAATTGTTTTGACAGTTTCGGAGAGGTACAAATTGTTCCCCTTCTCCCTCTTTATTATAGTTTTGAAAAAAAGATCCATAGCTTATGTTTGGTTTGCTTAATATTGGTTTGATAGTAGAAATTGATCACATACCGCCTTTTGGTTTTGAAAAATGCATCGCTTATGTGTCTATATAAATATGGATCTATGTATTTGTGTTTTAAATTTCATTAACAGTGCTTTATTAGTTTTGGTGAGATAGAAATTACCCCGCCCCATATCCCCTCTTTATCATAATATAAAAAAAATAAATAAATAAATAAAACACATAGCTTACGCTCCTAAAAGGAATTAGGCTTAGGTTTGAAAAATTTTATAACTAATGTGCCCATCTAAATTGATGTATGTATATATATATATATATATATATATATATATATATATATATATATATATATATATATATATATATATATATATATATATATATATATATATATATATATATATATATATATATATATATATATATATATATATATATATATATATATATATATATATATATATATATATATATATATATATATATATATATATATATATATATATATATATATATATATATATATATATATATATATATATATATATATATATATATATATATATATGTTTTAAATTTCCTTAAAATTAGTTTAATAGTTTCAGAGAAGCATAAATTGCATAGCCTGGAAAAATACGTAGGCTATGTGTCCTTTTGGTCTCAGATCTACACTGCCGCTCATCTGATTAGGTTTAACATATTAACAATATTTTTTAGCAGTTCTCTCAAAAACTATTGCAAAAACTACTAATACAATTGCGTCTATTAATAAAGGATATTCTTTACGTGAAATCTGTGGAAAAAAATATGGAAATATTGTACCGCTATTTAAATGCTTGCCGCACGACAAATTTTGTTCAAAAACACTGCCTGTTTTTTTGGCTATAAACACTTAGACGACAGCAGGCTACCAACTACAATGTGTCAAAATTAAAATACACACGTTTAAATGAAAACGATTATTTTGACGACTTCACAGCTACACGACTACACGACCACTGCTGTAGCTGTCGCCAACTTAGCCTAATTTCTATTTTGATTGGCGACAATAAACAGAGTAGTGTTGCCAACATAATGAGTAATATGAAATAAATAAGCGCTTAAACATTTTTTGAAACTGGTCAAGAATATGAAAATTGGTGAAAATAAAAAAACAAATAAGGTAATACCCTTTCAAAAATAAAAATGATTGTGTAATTTTTTTCAGCGCTCTTTCTTGGCTCCGAAGTTGCCGGGCTCAAAACTTTTATTTTTAATTGCTTATTGCTCGTAGAATATAGAATGCATATAAACGATATTGGTATCATCTCAAAGTGCTCTAAAATGGCTTTCTATTGGTATATACTTTTTGAAATTTATTTTAAGCCATTGCGAGTGAAATGCAGTTTTAAAATTTTATTATCTGAGTTTTCATGTTAAAATACCATTATCTTAAAAAGTGCCCGATGCAACGATACTTAAGCTTGTATACTTTCATTTGATATATATTTGGTAGCCGTTGTCGATGAAATACGTGAGTTATGGAGGTTTGAAAATGAGATTTAAAAAATAAATTAACTCATTTAACTTATAAACTCATTTTCAATGAGCCAAAGCTCACGTATTTCATCGATAACGGCTGTCATATATAAACCAAATGAAAGCTTGGAAGGTTCTCTGTAAAACTGTATACAAGTCAATATTTTATTTTCTTTAACAGAAAAGAACATCACAAAATTCAAGTATGTATTAAAAATGCAATAACAATAAAGACCTATAAGCAAATTAATTGTTTTGATTTTAAATTCTTTCGGTATATAAGTATATTTTGAATAAGCGATTTTATTATAATATTTGATAGTGGCACCACTGAAATATAGACATACAGCAAACAGCTGAAACGTCAAGCTTAAATGTCAGCTGTTTAAGATGTAGCTACCGCGTTCAAAATAATTAAGTAGCTGACTACACGTGTAGCCATGGTAGAATTATACTACAGGTAGTAGCGAAGCTACAACAACCCAACAACAGCAAAAACAACACGGCTTTTTATTGTTGTTTATGTTCGAGGTTGTCAAAAAGCACAAAAGAAAATTTGAAAAAAAATTTATATGTTCACATGTGTGTGTTTACCAGAGACTTGCGCCGAGATGGCTGAGCCGCGGCTAAGCCGAGCCGCCGACTAATTTCCACAGCCGCCGCCGATTTATCTTGCGGCTAAAATCGGCTTAATGGAAGCCCCCACCGACGATCGTTTTTCGGCTCAAAAACGGCTTAAAATAATCCGCCGATTGCTTTTTTTAATTTCCACTTCTACTTTTTTATGTTTTTTTCATAATTTTTGTTCAAGCAACTTAACATTAACTTCAAGTTAATGTTAAGTGTAGACCGCTCAAGTTAATGCTTTTTTCAGGGTATAACATAGTTGTTAGTGCAATTGTTTTAACAGCGCAGTAATAACTGCAAGTTACAACAGCATATCAAGTTAGGAACAGAATGCTCACTTTTGACAGCTAAAAGAGGCTGTTGTCATGTGTTGTGCATTTTTACATACAAAGTGCTCTTACTAAGATAATATGAAGGACATAGTCAAATTAGAAACCACATTATAAAATAAGAATTGCGTTCCCTCTCATACAATCTTCGTAATGTTGTTGTATAGTGACGGATCTAGTTAGTAGTCTATGGTTAGGTGGAGACGTAGAGTAAGATAACGAAAAATATTTTTGTATGCATTACTCTGCGACCTAGGCTTGCAAGATCAAAATTGTGAAAAAGCTTGACATTTAGAGAAAAAAAGCTTGATTTACTAAGACGAACTGCCAAAAACTGTCAAAAACTATTCAAAAGAATAAATATTCATTATCCGACTTAAAAAAGGAGAAAATTATCTATTCGTTTGTATTTCTTATGTGTTCCTTCAGGGCTCTACCATATACGATTCGAGTTGAAAATTTTTTTTCTTTATTTGGATTATATTACTTACTTCCTAATGGGTCCTGTTTTTTATTACATAAGAATTTTTATTTTTTCCCACATATATTTGGTATTTCTTTACTTTAATTTGTTTGCAAAAAAATATTGAAAACATTAAATTTCCATTAAAATTAATTCTTATCATTAATTCGGGAAATTACATTATTTTTCTTTCTTTACAAACGCATTATTAATAGGAATCGAAAATACAAACGTAGTTAATTTATGAAGATTTCCTCTTCGTCCAGTTTTTAAATTAGACCATATTTAGTCATTAGAAATATCTTTGAGAAGAAGCTCTTAATCTGTATATAATTTATTATTTTCTATAGACTCGACGAATTTCCATTGATAGTTCCCAGCAAACAGCTTTTTGCGAAAGTGAAAATTACATTTAAAAATTTATTAGAGAAAGACTTTCATTGTAACCCAAAGCGTATTAATAGCAAGTGGCCTTATTAGTACGACAACAACTGGACTTCACCTATCTGTCATGTGAAATGCATACATAAAAAGTTTTTATTTAGTTTTTTTACATAGAGTTTGACATTTTGGTAAAGTTCATTTACAATAATAAGGCCACCTGGTATCAATTCGCCTTGCTTTAGCCTATGTCTATACGTGATAAATTTTTATCATGACAAATGTCAAACTTTATATTGAAAAATAACCTGCTTTATCTTATCTCTTTTTCCTATATAGAATTTGCCATTTATCATGATACAAATAAATCAGGTATAGACGTTTGTTTCAATATACATAAATTATAATGTATTATATATCCGAATAATTCTAGCATGATTCATGAATTAGATTCCAACGATAAAATATATAATTGATGTTCATGCATAAAATTGCGAACAGAGAAATTAATTTTTAGCTTGACAAATAGCTTTTTAGGTTGAATCTGGACAAGCCTTAAAAAAGTTTGACAATCAAGCCTTTGCTTTATTTTTCATAACAATTTAAAAATTTTTGAGAGGCAAAGCAATGCTTAATTTCTATGCATTTTGTTTGGTGAAGAATTGGTATGAAAAAGAAAAACTAATTTAACAACAAAATGAAAATTTTCACTTTTATTAAATGTCCATGTGCATTTCCAGCCGATTTTCAGCCGAATTTGAGCCACCGCCGACTATTTTTTCCCAGCCAGCCGCCGCCGATCAAAACCCCTCGGTGTGGGTGTGTGTTGGTATAACATAAACAACTTTTGACAGAGTCGAACCCAAAAAAAAAAGTTCGTTAACGCTTCACCACTACCTGTATTATTCTACCATGCGTGTAGCCTGCTGTCGTCTAAGTGCTTATAGCTATAGGTTTACATATGTTTACTTTTATTAGTTTGCACTATAACTTCACCGCTAATGGTCAGTTTCTAATAAGCGTTTGAACTGTTTACCCCTTTAATAAGATTTGCAATTCAAATTAGTTTAGGAAAATCATTATCTGAAAATGAAAGGGTCGCAATTATTGATTCATACAATATTGCCAAGTATTCCAAGAATATTTTAGTCCAGGTCTCTTTAATGGCAGCAATCAAGCCACTTTTTCTTTCGAATTTACGGCCCCACACATTTTCAATAATGTATTATGGTTGGGAGAATAGGGATGCTATTGCTGTACAGGCATATTCTGTTCATCAATCCAATGTTTCACCTGCCTCGGAGTATGAATCGGCGCATTTTCACGATGGAAACTTTACTTAGTGTCCACACTTGATGAATTTTCATCATAACACCTAATAAAACGTCGGCAGAGAAATTGTAAATTTTTCATTCATATCAATACATAGGGGTAGACGTTGCTCAATTTATATCATTATGAATCATATTTTCTTCTTCGTCCTACAGCTAAGATCGAACATTTAGATCTTTATATGTATAACAATAACCACCAAAAATATATTAAATATTTTTATTATAAGATTGGTTTAATAACTATCACAAAATTTATTGAGTGTTGTGTTTTTCTTCCGACGACGTTTTTTTGAATTTGGAACGATTTTCCGTCATCCCACGTCAAATTTGGTTTGTAAACAGACCGGTTTCGGCTATGTGCCATCTTCAGTGTTCTATTGAATACTAAATCGTTTTTCTGTTGTACGTTGTTTCTTTTATACCTAACTTCCTTCCTTGATCCCTTTTGTATTCTGCTCCATATTTCTCCCTCTCCCGCTCTTTCTCTCTCTCTCTCTCTCGCCCCTATATGCTTTTTTGTGTCTCTACCTGCTACCTGTTTCTCTTACTATTATGTTTGTGTTTAATATTTGGTTTATAATCTGCTCTATTAGTTATCAGTTGTAATTGTACGTTTGTGTTGTTCATTTTCTACTACGTTGCCTGGACTATTGTTTTCTTTTGTGTAAAAATATTTTAACGGTTCAAATATTACGTCTGAAGCAGTGTTTATTTGTTCATTTATTATTCTTCCGTAAAATATTTTTTGCGTGTATATTTCCATGTTCTCTAATACGTTCAGTCGCCGTCCTTTATGTTGTGAATGTAATAGTTTAACTGTTTTTTTAATATGTCCTGGTGTACATTTGTTGTCGAATATGTGGTTTGCGAAATTCGATTCTGGTGTTATTCCTGGTTCTCTCAGTTTCTTGTTGTAGTCTCTCATGTGCTCGCGAAATCTTGTTTTTATCTTTCTTCCAGTTTGTCCGATATAACTGTGTTGGCATGTGCAAGTTAATTTGTACACTCCTTGTTTATCTAGGAAGTCTGTTTCGTTTGTTCTGTTCTGTAGTATTCTACCCAAGTTGTTTCTTGTTTGGAATGCTGTGTTAATGTTGTGTTTTCTAAAAAATTTTGCCAGTTTGTATGTTGATTTTCCCATATACGTAAAGGTAGCCCAGGTTTTCTTTTCTTGTTCCTGTTCTCTGTTCCGTTTCTTACTTGCCTCGATATCCTTTCTAATCTTGTCAACTAGGTCTTTTTTATATCCGTTGTTTTCCGAGCTATAGACTATCGAAATACTTAAAAACAATACTGAAAGATACTTTATGTTTTTCATTAAAAATATTTATTTCATATAATTTGCACTAATTCTAATAACGAAAATAAACGATAAAGTAAAAACAACAAATAAAATGACGTTTCATATCATAATATATTCATCTGAGCTTGAGTTCTGATGATTATATCATAACGCTGATATAACACTAATAAATTGAGTCTATACCTGATGAACTTTCATCATTATATAAATTTGACATTCATCATAATATAAATTCATCAGTTGTGGACACTATGTTAGGTAAAAGGTCCGAACATGGTGGAAAAGATTTTTCTATGACTCCTTTATAATTAGAGGCATTCATTTCTCTTGAAAGAAACTGAAGCTCAACTGTATCATAATACGATATAGCGTACCATACCATTGAGGCTGTACGAATAATCGCCCAAGTAAAAATCGCCCGTAAAAGAAAAATGTAGAATCTTCCAAAAATTTTTTAAAATTTATTGGGTGATTGTTCATCGACTTTGGGCGATTCAACATTTTTATATTTTTTGGTATTTTTCAAAATGAACAATTGCCGATTATTCATATCAGACTTTTGGCTTATTCTTCACTTTTTTTGGAATCTCTCAATAATTTTGGGCGTTTCTTCATTTGGCTATTCCGGGCGATTTTACTTAGCCGATTATTCATATATGATTAGCTGGCAGTATGAATATTCGCCCAAATAAAATCATCTAAAAAAAATTGTCAATGACTGCAGCGTCGCACAGTACCATTTGGCGCGAAGGGGATCAAAAATCTATAACTTTTGACTGGATTGGAATTTTGATACGCGGTTTGTTTTTGTTTATTAGGTGAGACTTTAAGTTTAAGGTATAAAACTTGAAAATCGACCTGTTACAAAAATGGTTATGATGGTTTTAAAATGCATTTTAAGTTTGGGCTGATTTTGGTACAAAAATGAAGTATTTAAACTTGCTAAAAAAAAGTTTGTTTTACACAAAGTCTTGCGTTTTGAGTCACGTTTACAACTTATACTTATCAAAAACTTCAATTTTGTCCGAAAGTGCCAAACTTTGGCCCCCGTGAAATTTTTAGTACGAAGGGCCAAAGGCTGGTTTTTTGAAGCAGTTTGAGTTAAAAATTAGTTTATTAAGTAGCGAACATTAAAAATACAAACATTGGCTTAAATTTACTTTAGATAAAAAGGGTTTAATGAAAAAGACAAAGGTTTCTATTCAAGTCCAAAATGGACATTATAAATATGATATGTAAACTTTTATTATAAAATTGTAAATTTAAAATTGATAAATTTACATAAAATGTTAAAACGATAAAATAACGATACCTCTAGTGTTTTGAAAAATTACTAATACCTAAACAACTTTATTAAATATTTATTCTAAATAGCCTTGATTTTCATCTTCTAGAAGTAGTTTAGCTTCTACGTCTAATTCAATAGAGTTAGTTTTCCATTTTTGTCGGATATTGAACATATAGGGATCTGATGTGCATAATAAAATAGTAATTAGGTCTTCATTAGTACAGCATCTGGAAGTTTTTCTTGTGTTGTGCTCGCGAAAGAATCTGTAGTCTTTGTTTCTTTTTTCTTGCGCGTCTTCAGATAGATCTCCTATTGGTAGCATATTGTGTTGAATTATTTGTTCCCCATGGTACAAAATTTTATGAACTGTGGATGGCATATATCTCCAAGAGTATTTGTCGTTATAAAGTCTAGCTGTTTTTGCCGTAATTTTCAAATTTTTTGCATTTATCTTTCTGCTGCATGCTAGAACTTGTAATGTAATGTTGAATATCCTTATTAGTTCCAAATCTATACCTGTGATAGATGCTGCAGTTTGTGTTTAATTCTCCTTGCTTCGGCTGATCGATCATTAGGCCTAGTTGTAAATATTTTTCCAGAATTTGTTTTTTTTTTGCTTTCTTTTTTCTTCATTTTCCTTATTGTTTCTCACTGTTTCGCCTAACGGACCAAAATCCAAATCATAACCTAATTTAAAAATATGCTCCATAAAACGTATTCTAGCATGAAGAGGAAACAAATAAAATTCGTATGCTACCTTAAAACTATCATCTTCTGGAATGGGATGGCTTAATTGATTTGATGTCTTTTGGCATATAATGCAGCTTGACGATGCTTTTGTGTCAGTTAAAGCTTGTGCAACTTTTCCATCAATCATTGTGAGACACATTTTAATATTTACTTCGATTTCCTGGTCATCAACTGTAAATATTGCAGGTTGAAGGGTTTTAATTTGATCTTATTTTTTTATTATTCTAGTACTAATAGCTAACAGATTAGGCAATTATACAAAATTTATTTCGTTGAAAATGTAAGTTTAGAGCAATCAAGTTTGATACGTAGGTTTCCACGTGTATTTTCTGAAACATTAAGAGAACCAATACAGACTTTTAAAGCTGACGTGTACTTGCAGAAAGACTCAAGGCCAATATTCAGAAGAGCATATGCAGTACCCTGTAAATTAACAGAGATAGTCGGAAATGAACTCGAGAGAATGGTAAAAGAGAATATAATTGAACATGTGCAGTATAGTTGTTGGGCTAGTCCAATTGTGGTAGTCCCAAAAAAAGATTCAGTGAGAGTTTGTGTTGATTTTAAATCAACATTAAATAAATGTATTGAAAAGGAGCATTATCCTCTTCCTCAAATTTCTGATTGCCTAGCTGATTTATCAGGACCAAATATTTTTTGTTCTTTGGATATGACAGGCGCCTACCTGTGAAAAAACTTCAAATGAGCTTTTAACAATAAATACGCACAATGGCCTATTCCGCTTTTTGCGTTTGCCGTTTGGATTATCATCTGCTCCCTCAATATTTCAAAATATTATGGATCAAATGCTGGTCGGGTTAAAAGGAGTAGCTTGCTACCTAGACGATGTTTTAATATATGGAAAGGATAAAGAGGAATGCGGACATAATCTTGAGAAAGTGCTAGCTAGGTTTAATGAAAACAATGTAAGAGTGAATCTTAAACAATTTAAATTTTTTGCTGATAATATAGAGTTTTTGGGACACGTAGTCTCACTAATAGGTATAAAGCCTAATCCTGAAAAAACAATGGCTGTTTTAAAAGCACCACAATCGAAAAATCTAACAGAGCTGCAGGCATATTTAGGTTTAATAAATTTTTATGGTAAATATATTCCAAATATAGCTTCAAAATTGCATCCTCTTTACGAGTTATTAAGAAAGAATAACAGTTTTAGTTGGACTGAGGAATGTAATAAGGCATTCATTGAAAGTAAAACATTACTGAGCGAAAAAAACATTTTAAATCACTTCGACCCATCAAAGGAAATAGTACTTGCATGCGATGTCAGTCCGTATGGGATAGGTGCGGTGTTATCGATCATAGATCAGGGTATTAAACCCGGTTCATTTTATTTCAAGAGTTTTAACTGAGGCAGAAAGAAACTATGCACAAATTCTTAGAGAAGGCTTAGCAATAAATTATGCTCTCCAAAAATTTAATAAATATGTATATGGTCATAAATTTATCATTTACACTGACCATAAGCCGTTAAAAAGCATTTTTGACCCAAACAAATGTTCTTGGGCAATAGCTGCTGGTAGGGTGCACAGGTGGCAATTAATAATATCAAGTTATGAATGTGAAATAAAATATAGAAAGGGGCATGTAATAATAATGCGGACGGTCTATCTAGATTACCAATGGTTGATTCAGAGTTTAATGAGGAAGAAGAGGAGATAATGATAAACGCATTTGAGACAGTGTCTGATATAAATTTTAGGGATATAGTGAAGTTTGTTAATAAAAGTAGAACACTCAGAGAATTAAGAAGGATGGCCAAAAAATAATCACAAATTAAGTGAGGAAATGAAATACTACTTCAAAGTTAAGGAAGCACTAGCACACGAGGGAGGATGTATTTTTTATGGATTTAGAACTTTAATTAAATTACTGCATGATTGCCATATAGGTATAGTCCGAATGGAGCAGTTAGCACGGTCTTACGTATGGTGGAAAAATATTGATAAGGACATAGAGAATTTCGTCAAGTCTTGTTCAGTTTGCGCGCAGACATTAAATAATAAGCCATCAACGCTAATACCGTGGTACCAGTCGAACAGTTGTTTTGAGAGAGTACATTTAGATTTTTGTTTTGATCAGTTCAATGTTCTTTTGTTAGTGGATACTTATTCTAAGTGGATCGAACTTGAAATAATGCGAATAACAACTATTGATAAGGTATTGGAATTTCTTACAAAAATTTTTACAACATTTGGTTCACCTAAAAGTATATGTACCAATAATGGGCCTCAGTTTGCGTCCCACAAATTTATTGAGTTTTGTGAAAGAAATGGAATTAAAGTTCTAAAAAGTCCTCCATACCATCCCCAATCCAATGGAATCGCTGAACGTGCGGTTCAAACAGTTAAAAAAAACATTGAAGAAGCTCCTCTTAGATAAGGAACTTCATGGTATAAGTTTTCAAGAAAAAATGAACAAATTTCTTTTTAAATACAGAAATACACCGTACTCATCTAGCCATACTACACCCGCTGAATAAGTTTTTTCTTTTGCTCCAAGAACGCCACTAGATTTTATAAATCCAATATGAAAGTAATTTGAAAATATAAACAGTAATATATGTATTCCCACAGATGATGTAAAACCTAAAATAAAATTTGTTGGTCAAAAAATTGTATGTAGAAATATCAATAGTGAAGCCTGTAAATGGATCGAAGCAAAGATTGAAAAAATCTCATCACCACAAAGATATGTAATTTCTTATAATGGTATTTATCGTTACACTCATTATAATCATTTAAGAAAATATACTCCTAGAGAAACACATTTAATTTTTGTTAAAAATAAACGTAAGAGAACTATTGGCGAATCACATGAAGAGGTGCCTCATAAATATTTTGCTGCTTCAAGCAGGCCTAAGCGAATATTGTAATTGTAAGAACCCGTTAATCAATACATAAGTTCGGTTTAGCTTGAGTATTTGATATGAATAAAGAGACGAGTCAGTTGTAATTAGATTGTGAACTAACTGAGTGTTTTATTTGATACAACAGAAAGATATTTTTGTACAGATTAGTAATTTATTAAAAAAAACATTCGAAAGAAAGATATTTAATCCAAATAAATGGGGTATATGACGTCAATAAAAAATTCGCGATATTTGAAAAACTGCAAATTAGGGATTTTTTTCTGTATTTCGACTCAAAATACAAATGAATATTAAAAAATAAGAAGAATAATATAATTACTTAAAAACATGACATTTATAAATTTGTATCTTTAGGATGTAGAAAATAAACGCAAATTTTCTAAAAAATTCGGTTTATTTTGAACTAATTTCTTATTTTAATTAAAAACTTTGTTCTCTGTAACGCCTTGTGCTTGGTGTGTAAATTTTTTTTTAATTTTTGTGGTACATAATTTTATTAAGGTTAAAACTAAAACAGCTAAATTTCAACATCCTTGATAGACCAGAAAGATATCCCGACGCAACCACCGAAATTATTATACTCAAAAGAAACATACATATGTTTGCGTATACTAATTTCTTGGTAAAAAAATTCTTCATTTTAAGGTGCAAAACTCTAAATTTAGATGAAAAATCCAAAAATGGGATGCATAATGTAAATTCAAAAGCCGATATTTGGCAAACGTGAGCTGAGTGGAAAAAACTAGTATAACAGAGTGCTGAGGGTTCAATAACACATACAAAACGGAGGTTAAATTTAGGGCACCAAAAAGTCTGTTCCGCTTTGTAATTTATTACTAATTCCTTAAGATTTCAAATGTGAAAAACTAATACTATTTCTGACAGCCTGGCAGTATTTTCTTGGTAATCCAAATCACTTTATGAGCACCCTTACACAAACTTACTTATGAACATGTATGTATGTAGAAGTGGCGAAATTAGTATCAGGTAGTCTTGGTTTGATCCATTAACCCAAATTGCGGACAAACATGTCCATTACAAATATACACTGTTGTTTTGGTTACTCTATTTTCAATGATTGCGGAAGCTGCTACTTGGCCAAAATATGGGTTAATTATATTTAGCGTATCGCCTTGTATGATTGATTGTACCTACGTAATCACCTGCCCAGGGATAATTAGTATTAAATAATTATAGTCCTTAATTAAAAGGATTTCCCAAAACCAAATAAAGAGCCGGAACAAAACTCAACAACAAGACTACCTGTTAGACATTTTTAGTTTTCGACATTATGTGTCTTATGTTTATTCCTTAAGAAGCAAGCTTAGCGATAAGACGTGTTAAGTCACAAATAAATAAGATAAAAAATAAACCCTTTATTGGGTTTACAACAAAGGTTAAACATTTTCACGGAGGCGGAAAAAATGAGCATCTGAAAGCTAGACTTCATTCATTATATAATTTCTTGAAGAAAAAATGGCAGGCATCTAATCGCACAAAATAAAGGTTTATGAGAAAAGAATCTGCTTGGTTAGATTAATTCAAAAATTAAAGAAGTTGAATACCGTCATACTTCTACTGGCCAAACAAGAGGGAGACCGGCAAAATCTCTTCAAGACCGTGCACCATATACAAGAAAGCGGAAAATTCAGGATACTACCGCCTCAATAACTACGCAACATTTATTGGAAGCGTTATCTATAAAATATGTAAGAGACCAGGAAAAGACAAACAGGATAAAAGAGAGCATACCATTGGCATTATTTTTGGACTTGGGGTTGTCAAAGCAAAAATATTATATTTTACGAAACCCTTTAAAGCATCATAATGGCAATGTACTTCCTTCATATAGTAAAATTACTACTGCAAGAAAAGAAGCAACTCCGATTGGCTTAAAGATAACTGAAATATCAGCTGAGGTAAAACTTCAATATTTAATGGATCATACTGCTAGACGTGTAATTCAAAGTTTACCTGAATAATAGGCGGAGCTAGTTCCGGATAAACTCAAATTACTCAATAAATGGGCTTGTGATGGATTATCCTGTCAACGCGCTCGCAAGTAAGTAATAAATACAAATGGTATGACAACCAAAGATGCAAATATGTTTATGGCTTCTGTAGTTCCTTTAAGACTTAGAAGTGAAACCTCAGAGTACTGGAAAAATCATCGCCCATCATTAGTTCTTTTTTGACACCAATATTATTTCAATATTCAAGGGAGTCTTCAGAAGTAATCAAGCCTACAGTGAGCAATATTAAAAATCAAATTGATAAACTTAATCCTTCTGTTTTTGAAATAAGGAATGGGGAACTTGTTACTGTCAGTCATAAATTTGTTCTTACAATGATTGATGGTAAATTTCGGGATTTGAAATGTGCTATTTGTAAAAAGGCACAGAAAGACTTGCAAAATTTGAATGATGAGAACAACTACGAATATGGAATTTCCCCATTGCATGGTAGAACTAGGTGCATGGAGTTCATTTTGAAGCTGGCATATATAATTCCAAATAAAAACAGAATATAAGCAACAAAGTCGTACATGAAGAATTTTTTACGAAACTTGGATTGAAAGTTGAGTATCCAAAGTATGGATATGGCGCGATAATTTTTTGATAATGATGCTCAAATTACTGGTGTGAATATTATAAAAAAGTTTGCCTTTATACTTAATGTTTTATGTACATGCCGCTCGCCTTTGGAATAATCTTCCATTAAGTTGTTGTTAGAGAACCATACTGTTATAGAATTTTCAAATATACCATGATTGTAGTTAGTTTTTTTAACAATAAATTCAAGCATGTTGCAATCAATATAAATGCTAATAATATCATGATTGAATGTAAGCATAAGTTTTTTCTCGTAAACTAATTAAGGTTCACAATTATTTAAAACAATAATAACTTATTTGTCACAACTATAAGCTATATCGGGAAACATGGCATTGTTGACGCAACCATGCCACAACCATACCTTTTCTCTGCGTGTATATTCATAGGTTGTGAATTAGGGCCATAGATACATAAGATCAACAAAGGATTTTAACAAATCTTTAACGTATTTTGCTTTTAATGTGGTTAACTTGGTTAACGACAAAATACGACAAGTAAATAAAATTAAAAGAAATGTTTGTATATTTCAACATCTAATACATTCTTTAAAGCAATTGATCCAGCATATAAAAAGAAAAAACGGAGTTGTGTAGCTTTCCAGTTTGCTAAATTCATTAAATTTTATGATTTTCTTTGAAATTCAGAAGGTACATTTTTGGATATTATTAGTAGGTTTTGTTGAAGTGTTCATACACTTTCTTGTGAAACATACGAGAATGAATTCATTAAAATTACCTTCTGAAGTAATTGCTTACTTATTCCGAGATAAAGCATGTGCATTTCATCAATAACGACGTGCTTTATGGGATCAATATTGATGATGTCCAGGAGTTGGCTAAGTGATGCTGAGGGTTGGTTTTATTTTTAAATGAGAAATATGACCGTTCCTCGCAATTTGTTTCCTTAAATACGCTGGTATTATTGACCATCTCCCCTTTAACGGTACACCTTTCCCAGAAAAAAAATACAGTGTGACCTCTGCAGCATTTAATGAAAGCTCGGGCAGGCATGTCGCAATAAAAAGCTAAAACTTCAAATTTAGAAAGTTTACCTTTCCAGTACACCTATGTAGAAAGTAAACAAAAATAAATAAAATATAAATATTATAACATATGAAAGTTTTTCTTTTATACCTGCGCTAATGGAATTATTTGCTTCTAAAACGAATTCTGCTAAAAACTGCATAGCTGAAAAAGTCTTCGAATTCCCAAAGTAAAGTGCAATTAGAAATGGCTCTGCCGTATAAAGACCGGAATACACTTTTCCCATTATCGACCAGAATCCTTTTTTCGATTTATTGGAAATATACATGCCATCAACAAGCATTAACAGCTTTATTTGGTCTTATTTGTATACTTTAGGATCTATTATAGCATTAAGGGTTGTTTCAATGCCAAAATACTGAAAACTTCCAAAGGTATCGTCAGAACTTTTTATTATTTTTGCATCGCTCTTTAATTCTGACGTTCCTAGCAAGTTTTTCGAATTACATAGAAGCCTGTTTGGCCGCAAATATTTGTCAGAAACCTAAGTTGGTTGTCAAAAAAACCTAAGTCTAAGAATGTATTAGTATTGGATTAAATAAAAATTTCCCCACAGTACCAAACCATACTTAGTTGTACAAAAAGTATTTTACAAAATTTACATATTTTAAACATGAATTTTTAGTTATTATTTACAATTAATTTTGCATTAATTAATGAAAATATGAATTTAGAAGCATTTGTAATACATTTGAGCTCTAAAAAATTTTGATTTGCTAAACATTTTTTTCCAATTTTTCTAATTGATACTAAAAATATTCATCCCAAATAGTAACAAAAATGCAATACTGTTGAATAAAAAAATGGTTGAAAACTTTGATAAATTTCAACACACAAATGTCAACAAAATTAAAAAACTATTTTAGAATTACAGAAAGAAGAAATAAAAATTTTATCGCAAAAAAATAAAATAAATAAATAAAATAAAAAAGTGATTGAGTGTGCAATAAAGATACATTTTACCGCGTTTTCAAGTGCAAAAATTACGCTCTGTGATGTGTGTTCGATTGCCTCTCTCAAGTTTGTTGAATACACAAGACCTATACGTGTAAGAGAGTTGTCAATTTTTTATAGACAGGCCGAGAGTTGGAATTCTACGTATTTATCTATGTGTAAAGTCTTCGGACCTAAATATAATGAGAACCTCATCGATTGCTTTTTGCATAAGAGTTTGAGTCATAGGGTACATAGAGGCCAAATAGAAACTTCAAAAACCTAAGTGTACTGTCAAAACCCTAAGTCTAAGGATGTATTAGTAGAATATTTTGTATTAGTATTGGTTTAAAATAAAAATTTCCCCACAGCACTAAAACCTCACTTGGTTGTAACAAAAGGTATTCTGAACTATTTATATTTTTTATTCATGAATTTTTAGAAAATATGAAATTATGAATTTAGAATGCTTTTTAATACATTCGAGCTCAAAAAATATTGATTTGCTAAACATTTGTTTGCAGTTTTTCTATTTGGTACCAACAATTTTTATTCCAAATAGGAACAAAAATACAATACTGTTGAATGAAAAATAGGGTTGAAAACTTTGATAAATTTCAACACACAAATGTCAACAAAATTAAAAAAATATTTTAAAATTACAGCAAGAAGAAATATAAAATTTATATTAAAAGAAATAAAAAAGTAAATAAAACTAAAAAGTGTTTGTGCGTGGGAAAAAAAGTTACGATTTAGTGCATTTTCAAGTGGAAAAATTATAGTCTCTCAAGTGTGATGATATGTAAAAATGGTGTCCTCTCATTTTTGTTGAATTCACAATATCTATATGTGTAAAGAGAGTCGTCATTATTTTATTGACAGTGCGAGAGCTTGCTATCTATGTTTATCAATGGTTTGAGTATTTCTCAAAACCTAATTTTTTATTTTGTCTCCTGTATTTTGTCATCTATAGTTTGAGGAATAAACTCATCTGAACTTGCTTCACTCGACGTATTGCTCTGATGATTTTCAATAAATGCCTCCTCATCTGTCGAATTTAGATTCTCGAGTCCAATAAATTCTTCTGAATCGAACCATGCTCCAGTTATTGGCGGTTCTTCCCCTTCAATATCGACATTATTGATATTAGCGGGTATATTAGCATCGACGTCTATGAGCAATGCACTCAAATTGATAAACAATTCTAATTATAAAATGAAAATGTACTTACTTGTTTCTGAAGTATGTTGCATTTAAAAAATCTATGTGGTTTTAGTCGTTGGTAAGACATTTTGATAAATTTTAATAATACAATAATTTTTGTTGTTGTTAAAATGTTTTATAATAACGTCACAGAGCTGTGTTTGAAATTTTTGTTTTGCATAATTGCTAATCCTACTATATCACCGATATTTTCCCCATGATTGATATTAAAAAAAATAAATAGGTTACTCTTTTAACGTGCTAAATGCCTATTAAAGCGGCTTACCTACTTGCAATATAATTGTGCAATTTTTCGTACTATTCAATAATATCGCCAATGTATATGTCATATTCGAAGGTGGCAAAATATATTGGCAAAAATCGCAAGACCTATGATTTTTATTGTACAAAAAAGAAAATTGTGTATTGCGGTGGAAGAACAATACATATCGAATTTAGAAAGCTTCACTTTTATAGTTGTATAGATATAAGAAAATTAATAATTACCACCTATGAGGGGTACCCGTTTCCCCCCTGCTATACCGCCAATATTTTGCTGGAAATCGCACGTTATTCTAAGAATAACTTACATCGTATTTAGAAATTCTCACCCTTATAGTTGTACAGATATAAGAAAATTAATAATTACCTCCTATGCAGGGAACCCGTTTTTCCCTCCTATACCGCCAATATTTTGCGGGAAATCGCACGTTATTCGAAGAATAAGACACATGGAATTTAGAAAGCTTCACTCTTATAGTTGTACAGATATGAGAAAATTAATAGTTACCTCCTATGTGGGGTACACGCTTCCCCCCTCCGATACCTTCGGGATTTTGTTAGAAGTTTCACTTTCTTCTAGAAGCAGCTCACAGTAAATTTGGAGAGTCTCACTGTTGTAGATATGCAGATATAGGGAAATTAAAAATTGCTCTGTATGGGTGGTGCACTACCCCCAAATCGTCACCAGTAAGACAGTTCTGAAATTTCATAAAGATCGGTCGCACCGTTTGGCGCTCTATAAGGAACATAAAAACAAACATACAAACAAAGATTCATTTTTATATATGTACTAGATGTGCCCGCACGCTTCTTGCGCTTAAAGTTCGCTTTATGACTATAAGGTGTCTGTAAAATATAATAGTCCCAGCGGGAAAAGTAGTCATTGATTACATATATAATGAAAGATATAATGTATTATATTAAAAAGCGAAACAGTGGATTCCTTTGGAAGCGAGAAGGTAATTTGATCACACACAAAAATTACATATTCATTACCACGTACTTTACCACACCTTACGAAGAAGGAATGTATTGTTTCTGCTGAATTCTCGTTTACTATTCATTAGCTTTTCCCGCTGGGATACTAGTGTAGCCAACGGTCGACTCAATCGACCACATATCTCTTAAAGAGAAAAAACTCTACGCTTGATAGACTCTATTCTATATTTTTGCTTTTTATTGTGCAAAAACAGTCGAATATTTACTTGTGTGTTTACCTTGTAGCTGAGAAAAGAACATGCATTTGTTGATTAGTGTTTGTAAGAACTTGATAGTAGTATTACTCCTAAAGTACTGAACCGATTTAAATGAAATTAAGATTGTCCGGTTCTATGTAAAAACCTTTTAAAAACATATAAAATTTCCAAAATCGGTTTGGTATTACGGGCGAAAAGTGATCTAAAAAACGAGTTTGTCTATTAATTATGTAGATAATGGTCTTTACATATTGTTTAAAGTTCCCGTTATGCAAAATAAAGTGCTACCAACGTTTAAAAAAACATCTCTCTAATTTCCAACAACATTTATATTAGCAAAATAGGGCATGTTTTCGTTTTTTTCTATTTTAACTTAGAAATGAGATTCTTTATCGCGGTAAAAAGTACCCTACGTTTGAATCAGGACTCTAAAGTACAGACACACCAAATTGCATGAAAATCCGTTCAGTGGTTTTTGCGTGAAGCGTGTTCGGACAGACAGACAGACAAAGATTCCAAAATTTGGTGTTTTCTTCCCTACATTGATTACTGTTTACGCCACCATAAAAATTTTCAACAAATATTTCATGTACAGACGCGCCTTTTTTACAGTTTTATTAATGTATAGATATAGATTTTACGAACACCTTATAGTCAGAAAGCGAACTTTAAGCGCGCGAAGCAGGCAGTAGTAACTGGGGGTCTACATTAGCCATGATGTTGGTATGAACATCATGTCGGACATCGCATATGGCTAATGTAGACCGCTCATGTCCATGTTTCGTCCAGCCTCTGCCATAGATGGCCGAACATATGGCTGATCATCAATGTTCGCCATGAGATTCGCTGTCAACAACCATTTTTAATAGAAAGAAAAGAGACAGAAAGAAATTGTTAAATATTCCATTTCTATTGCACTACCTCCAAATACATTGATAAGGCAGAACATGGACATCGCACGTATTCACCACAACAAAGAAGTTGATGAATTTTTTGCAGTTGCTCTGCCGGCGTCATGTTCATGTCATGTTCAAGTCGATGGCTCGTGGAGACGTAGGGTAAATAATAAACGTTAAAAAATTATTTAAATACAACTGACATGTAATAATAGTTTCCATTTTATGGTAGCACTGCAAAACCATCGATAGTATCGATAATTTTATTTTTAATGGACTATCAATGTTTTTTCCCACTATCGATGCCATCAAAAAATTTAATCCATACATTTAGACCGTATCTGTTGCTCGATATATTGTTATTAACAAAAATTATTGGGTACTCCAGTAACTGTAGATAACATTAATAGAGTCCAAAAGTGATCACATTATACATAACCAAATTTACAGTCTTGAGGAAGTTAACTACAATAGCTTCGCAAATGATATTTTATTAACAGCTTATGTTTCGCATTACTTGAACCCAAGGTGTATCTAACAGGTGGGATCACTAGGTCAGCTGACTTGCCTGATTAAACGTCAAACGTAGTGGTGTTGATGAAATGCTCATGATATCACCACTTCCTTCAAACTATCAAACACCATATACAGACTTCCTTCTGTGTGGTGTTTGACATTTATTTCAAGAGAAATCTGCGTTGGTAATACTACCCGTTTTTTGACATGTGTTAAGGTAGTTTTACAACAAATTTTCTATTGTCTTAGTACTGCCCGTACCTGTTCAATATGCCTTGCTTGAACCCTCATTTCGCATTATTGAACTTGTGTATCTATTGGTAAACAAAAGTTGTAAATGAAATATCATTGTCTACAATTAAAATAAACATTAACATATACATTTTAAAATAAATTGGAACAGTTAATTGCAAAAAATTGCACAATATTGCAAATTAATGACCCAATAAAGTCATTTATATGTAGAGGTGGCACGATTAACAGAAAGATTAATAATCGACTGTTTCGTTGCAGTTAAGTATTTAATTAATATAATCGAATAATAATTTTATTTTTCAATCACTAGTTATAGATAAACTTTATATAGTACTATTTAATAAAACTTTAAAGCTGAGAAAAAAATTTAGTCAACTTTGATAAGAACCTCACTATGAATGTCATTTGTACTCTCTGGAACGAGAAAAATCGAGTAAAAAGAAGAACTCATGATTCTCATTGTTTATTTAAAAAACGGAATTCTCCCATTTAGTCCACAAAAACAGTTCAAGTGAAACAAACGCTCATTATTTAAGAAGAAATAAAATTGTAAAAAAATATATTAAATAAATTATTAATCAATTTGTTATGAAAACATGGGAAAGTAATATTCGGTTATAGTAATTAAATTGTGCAATTGATGGTATTAAACATACTTTTTTTATTTTTTTAGAATTCTAAACGAAATTAATTATTTTCTAAAGACATTGGTTTGTTTTTTGGCGGCTTGTCTTTTAGTGCCGATTATTTTGATTACATTTGTTTGTAAGTAAAAGCAATAGCAAGTTTTTGAAAATTGTTAACTCGAAGTTGAACAATTCTACTTTTTAAATACTTACATATATATTTAATTTAAAAGTTATGCAAATATTGATAGTTTTTTTTCATACAAAAATAATGATTTTAATTGATTATATATTCCTGATAACTTAGGTATTTTTTTAAGTTTAATCTATAATCATTGCCTGCCTTTGTTTTGTGAAGATGATTTTTTTTGCTATAAATCAATGTGGATTAGTAGGTGTTAATACTAAAGATAACGTATTAATATTTTATATACGAATGAATGCATATCAAAATATAAAAAGAAATTTGTTTTGAAACCAAAGTTCATATTGCACACATAAAAACCGCAGACTAAATTTGATTAATATTTGAGATTTTTATTTTGTTATAAAAATAACTACAATCAAGCAAAAAATACCTTTCTAGTGTCGGCAATGAACAATTAGGAAATGTAAGATTGATCTTTGGTCGTTTGTAGTCATAAGGAGTATTTTTAATGTTTTTGATAAGACTTAAATATCTGCATGAGTTTCATTATTATTGGTAGATGCGATAACTGTGTTGTTTTATTAATTTCTAAAGCATTAATTTTTTAATCGGATCAGTGGTCTCCGATACACGCTTTTCTTACATATATGTACACATGCATTGTATGTAAAGTGCGCCCTCGGCTACAACAACTCTAATATTTACATTATAGACTCACTGTATGCAACTTGGGAACAATTTGTGACAAGAAGTTCTTTTTCTTCAAGATCTAAAATATCTGATTTCCTTTTAAACCATTTTATAAAACTATGAGCCAACTACAACTGAATGTCATAATCAGGGCTTTGGGGAAGTCACTTTCACCATAAATACGCATTTCTTTCACTTTTTGCTATTCTAATATACGTTAGAGATGTAAATCCTAGAAAACATACATACATACATACATACATACATACATACATTTGTTTTCTTTCACTTTGTATGTATTCTAAAATACTTGTACCCTTCAATGTAATTTTCGTTCGACGCCAATTTTTCCGCGTAACAATCCAAAAAGAGTTATAATTTTCAAATGCTATTTAATCTTGAGACATATATGATTTGCCAGCAGATTCTAGCAACAAAATGTGTTACCAAAATTCTTCTTCCCCAGTATAAATTCATAAAATACTTCCAATCCAATTCGTCCGAAGGTACATATATGTTTTTAAACAAAACACCAGGGCTCGGATTTTCATACAACTAAAATTGGATTTTAAGCGCTTAACAATTGCACCTAAAAGTGAAAAAAATGCGCAAAAATATGCATTTACCTACCAACAAAGTACCAAAACTAAAATAATATGAAAATATTTCCTTTAATGTTTTATTATTATTTAGAGAAAGAAACATAAAACAAACATAATTGGGTCTATTATTTAATGCAACCGAAGTTTATTAATGGTTGCCAGAAAGACACTAAATAGAAACTGAAATTGACAGCTCTTAATTGCTAGTTGCCATCACTAGTATCTTTTTCATCAACTGGCAACTCGACTGAGGCTCGGTTTCCATTCATAATCGACCTATCAAAATTTTTTTCAAAAATTAAGAAATGTGCATTTAAAAATTTTTTATAAATCCAAAAATATGCATTTATTGCCAAAATATGCAAAAATATACACTTACCACAAAAATATGTAAAAATATGCAACAACAAATTAATGCCAAACTACTTAAAATTTGATGATTCGCATAGATAATTAGTCAATATCTCTTTATCTATCAACACAAAAAACATGCATTTGCATGAAAGTCCGAGTCCTGGTAATCACAATAATCCAAATATATTATTTATAATATTATTATAAATTTAACTCTCACTATTTACTTTTATTTTAATATAGTTTTTCAAATCCTGTTTTGCTTTAGTTTTGTTCTGTATATGTCAGCTGTTATTTAATATTGTTTATCTTTCTTATAAGAGATTATAAAATATCGATTAAACTACCACCCACTATCTCGAAAAGTCAAACCAATCTGACAATCGGCTCTTACAGTGTCATAAACGAATCTGTTTGTATTCGGATGAATATATAGTGTTTGTGTCCTTGCAGACTCAGATATAATAATGTTTTAAATTTCATTAAAATTGGTTAGATAGTTTCAGAGATGCAGAAATTTCTCCTTACCAGCCCACATAGTGGTCCCATTGTTTAAAAAATATACAGCCTCTGTGTCCTTCCAGACTCAGATCTATCCTTGATACAATGATAGAAGGTAGTCCAATTCTCTATTTTCGTCGCCATATTAATGTTCTGACATTTAATCAATTTTTTCGCTTTGTCTTTTTCGTTTTATTTAAAAAAAATAATAAATAAAAAAATACAGAAAAAGATTTGATAATTTTTATTAAATTGTGTTCAATTAAAATACATACATATATAAATTTAAATAAGGAGGAGCTGCCTTTTTCCGGAATGAAGTAACACAAGACACTTTTGTAAGGATTCTGGTGTAAAATTTTTCAACTTTTCAACAATTTCTATGTTCGGCAAAAGTGGCTTAGTTTATGCAAGATCAATGAGTCTGACTTACCAAAGACACCTTTGGTATGTTTATTACATTTTAGAAAAGATGACATAGTCATAGGAAAGAAGTACGTAAAATTAAATAAGAGTGCTTTCCCAGAAAATATAACGTAAAGTATTGTCTGAAATACAAATGTGCTGTTTCCATAATGCAAACAAGCGACTTGAGTAAAAAATTTGCCTAGAGTTGCTCAAAAAACTGAGTGCTTTTCATACGAATTTTAGACAAACAATACTTGTTTGCATTGTTGAAACAACACATAAGTTTCTTTAATAAATACGAAAATTTGCAGATCTCAAGAAAAATTTGTTAAATATATACAAATAAAAAGACGAAAAGATGAAAAGAACTGTTTTCTAGAACAACGCTTTAAAAATTATTAATTTTTTCAGTTTTAAAATGGAAATTACCTACGTTCTCAACAGAGAACCTACCCTCTTATTATGGGTAAGTTCCGTTTACATTTCAATAACACTGCTATTCTGCTATTCATTGATCACCATGATACCTAAGCCTGGAAAAGACCATCTAACGTGGAATCTTATAGGCCTATAAGCTTATTGTCAAATACATCAAAACTATTTGCGGAACTGCTTATGAACAAGTTGCCCCCAATACTAAATGCGAGTGGATGCATCCCAGATCATCAGTTTGGCTTCAGAAGACAATATAGCACTATCGAGCAAACGCATAGGCTTGTGAATGTAGTTAAAAAATCGTTCGAAGAAAAGAAATATTATTCTGCTCTCTTCATTGATGTTTCTCAGACTTTTGATAAAGTATGGCATGAAGGATTAATTCTGAAATTAAAGCAAAGTTTACCCTCTAACACTCACAAGCTATTAGAAAGCTATTTAACTGGACGAAAATTCATAATTAAGGAAGGTCATTTTCTAAGCACACCTCAGATGATTCAAGCTGAGGTTTCTCAAGGTAGCATTTTGGGTTCTCTATTCTTGGTATGCCAGAAACCAGCACATCCATAAAGATATTGATGTTCCATTAGTAAAAACTGTGTTTTCAAAACATGTGATAATATATATAAAAAAAACTCGAAGCGCATCCAAATCCCTTATCCCGCAACATTATTAATTTTAGAGGGCATATTCGGCAGAGAAGGAGGGACACTCTGGCTCTCACCCGAACACGAGAGACGCAAGACATCTAAAGAAGAAACCGTTAAACCTAATATTTAGTCTAGCAGTGGCTGGACTAATTATCGCCAATTTTAGTTTTAAGATTTGAATACTTATTGTTAGTTCAATTTACAGTTGAAGATTCAATAAATAATTTTAAAAGTTGAAAAAACCTTTGACAAGCTGGCTGAAACAATATGGTTCTCCAGGTTAGACCTACAAAAGGGACATTGCTAACTGTAGATTACAGAGCAGGACAAGGGAGAAGAGAGTCCTTAGTGTAAGCGATGGTTTATGACAGTTTAGGGTTATGCCATTTAGGCTCTGCAATGTTACGGACACACTTGACTGACTTATGAAACGAGTGCTGAATGGACTTCACTGGAAAACCTGATTGGTGTACCTTGACGACATAGTTGTGACGGGGAAAAGTGTTGAAGAAGACCTCAGAAACATGGAAGAAGTTCTTTAACAGACATCATCGGCCGGACTAAAACTTAGTGTGAGAAATATGTATTGTTCCAGGAGGAAAAAAAGTATTTGGGCCACTGTGTTACGGAAGATATTGTCAACAAATAAAGATAAAATACGAGCAAAAAATGCCTGCCTTTTGGGACTTTGTATTCACTACAGACGCTTTGAACCAAATTTTGCCAGCGCAACTACAATCTTGCATGAGCTGACCACGAAGTCGCGACCGTACTAATGGGACGAGCCGCATAATACCACGTTGAAGACACTAAAGCGGATATCGCACAGGCGATGTGCTTTCACAAGTTGGAGTAACTGGTTACAAATAAAATATAATTATAGATAATATAAGAAATCACCATGTTTAAAAAATTCAATTCCTCGTCTTTCTACCTTCTTGGGTCGTTCCATAAAATAATGGACTCATCCCTCAGAGAATTCCTCTTTTGATCAAGTTGGAACATGACTCGTTTCAGTTCAGACTGTTAATTAAGCCTAACATAGATATAAATACAGGACCACCTCGTCGTCTTCCAATTGCATTTAGCTTTGTCCGCCCATGTGTTTTTTATACACTATTGAGTACAAATGTATCCATATGGCATCATTCTAAAAAACCACCTTAGAGTCAACTTTTTGGAAAAAATAAAAAAAAGAATTATTTAAGGCCGAATAATAACAAAATTGAATTTTTAAAGCCTGAATTGGAAAACTTGTAGCGAAAGGGTTAAGCAATTTGGAAGTTTTGTCTGCAGAATAGTTATATAATGATAAATTGCTAAAATCGATGCATTAGATGCAAGTGAACACTATACTCGATGGTAGTGATATTCACCAGAAAAATTTTGGAGAAAATGTTATATATGTACTACAAAAAGTAATATTACTGAAGTTCCTAAATCAAATACGATGGAAACATTGAGTTCAGTTAAAGAAAATATTTAACACTTTTCTGACCAACATCTGAAAATAAAAGTACTAAAAAGTGTTCGAGGGTTTCCTAGCCATACGATACATCTGCTAAAAAACTCTTTGAAAATCGATCACTTCTAAAATTACCGATTACAGAGTTTACAAATTCAGGTCAACTTTTGGTCTGGAGCAACGGAAAGTCTTGTTCTGTTATTTGCACTCCGTTTCTTCAAATTGGTTCTAGTTTTCGAGATATACCGTTATGTCAAAAAGGAAGCAGCTGCACGACAAATATTAACTGAAGAACGGTTTGTACTATCCAGTTAAATAAAAAATCCGAAACTCGGCCAACATTGTTTTTTAATCAACTCATTAGTGTTGTAAAAAGCGGCTACTTTTGACTACTCAATACTACTCGATACAATTTCAACTGGTTAGGTACTCAATACTACTCGATACTTTTAACGGCTGTTTTATTTCAAAATAAAAATGTGTACTGGGCTCAAATTTGCATTTATTGAGGCATGTTTGAATAGCTAAGGTCCTTAAAATTATTTTAATATTCAATTATTTTAATTATTTAGCTAATATCTCTCTAAATGAGAATGGTTAGAATTATTTAAAAACGTGTTTTAACAGAGTTGTATTACTTTAATATATTTCAGTGCAAAAGTTTCGTTTTTACACTAGAAAATACAATTCTCAAAGTATTGAGTAGCTACTTTTGGGTATCGAGTACCGAAAAATATGTTCGGTATTGAATACCCGGTACTCAAATACTCAACACTTTCACAACACTACTGCTCAGTAGTTTCACAGATATTGTGGAAATCGTGGCAAAAATATTTTTAAAATTTTTGGTTTTAAGAAATTCATAAAAATTAAAAAACTACAACATTTCTGTTCTTTTCTATAAGCCATATTTCATTAAACCCAATTTAAAACTTTTGATTATATTCACAATTAAGTGAGGGAACTCAATCGATGAAAATCGAGATTTTAACTTCAGATGAAAAGCCCGGTGACATCATAATAAGCAATACAAAAAAAAACAACGTTGCTACTACCACTTTTATAAAGTTTTTATATAAAGTTTTTTCCAACTAATGTAAAATTTTAAGTTATATGGCTTTTCGTTTTTTACAATGCTTAGCTTAAACACTTTGTATAACGAGCTTTAGTTTGTTTCGTGTTTGATTTGAATTGTTACTTTATTTTTGTTTTTCTTAATGTTTTTCATAAATAGAAACCTTAAAAAAATGCCAGTTATGCAAGGGGCAATTCGATCCCCCTTGCATAACTGTCATTTGTCAACCGATTTCTAAAATTATTTTTTGTTATGAAAGGGTTTGCTTGCAGTTAAGCCCCATTCACACGATGACAATAATCGCGACAGCTGCTATCACGACAGCAAAGTCTGAATATCAAATTGAGCTTGATGGTGCTATAGTGGCAATTACTGTCAAAACTTCCCATAGAACAGAGCCTTCCATGGCAGTGCTATCGCGACAGTTACTGTCATGGTGTGAATGGGGCTTTAGGTTTCATATTTTTATTCAAAATCGGTGGGGAAATTACACTCTCCCCCGCCCCCTATTCTAAAGAGTGCCATTTGTGAACCGATTTTCAAAATTCTTTTTCTGTTTCAAAGGTTTTGCTTGCAGTTTGGTCCGATAATTTTTTTTAAATCAACTCTGTCATTTGTCAATCGGAAATTGATAGGGAAATTTGCTCCGCACCCCATGCTAACTCCGTCATGTAGGAACCGATTTAAAATTTTTTTTTGTTTAAAAGGGCAAATGTTAGTTCCATAAGCAGTGTGACCAAATTTTTAAAGCTAGATTATGTTTCAAATAGATCTAGAAAGCTAAAATATGTAATTTAAGGCCTGAAAATAACTGACTGTTCAACGATGTCGAAAAAAGATGTTCATGCGCATTCTAAGCGAAAGAACACTGATTTGCGTTCATGAACAAAGTCATAAATATGTTTCTATACGAACGATAACTCGAAAAACAAGTAGAAAGAAAACGTAAGTGGTTTCATACGATATCCGATTCAACAATGTCGAAGCAATACGTACGTAATGTCAAAATCACTCACTTACTGTGTTCATTGCGACTGTAAAAAATTTTCCATAAGTCGATTAAATTCTTAGAACTCGTAACATCTCTCTTTATTATAATATTTTTTATCATTCTTATTCATTTTTTTATTATTTATGCACATAAATAAAAGCCACTAACACATTCAAAGCTTCTGTTTTCTTTACTGTGTAAGGCCCATCAAACAAGGTAGTCGCACCTGTACAACAAAACTAGAATTTGTATTAGAAAATTATAAAAATTTCCTGTACAACTGCGAGTACTTTGCGATGTCGTTGTGTTTGGTTGTATTTTTCTTCAAACAATTTAGTAGTATTGTTACGTTTTTAGTCCTTTACATAAAAACGGTTTTATTATTTTCACAGGATTCGTTGAATTGCAATAAAATAAAACACGGATATTTATTTTACAAATAAATTCTCAGTAACACTTTATTTATTACTTTAAAAACACGTACAACTAAACGCGATGTACACACTAACTATTCTTGGCGATGTTTACTCGTCTAAGTTTAAAAACACACTTCTCTTTTCGTCTGGCAGCCTCCCCTTATATAGTAAATTATAAAACCTTCTGGTAACTTCGCTAACTTTCTGGAATGTAGTTGTCTCTTTTTATCTTTAAGTATACGGCATGATCATTTGGTCTTGCTATAGTGTAGTGTATGTGCGTGTGTAGATGCATGAGATTTTTCTTCTGTTTGTTTATCTTCGCACACACACATACTCTAATGTTCGCAACTTGAGCAAATTATGCTGTCATCAAGTCTACATCTCTTGCAGTTTAAGTTTAATGTCACTGTTTGTAATTGCGATTAAGCAGTCTCGAATAGTCTTGAAAGTTCTAGCTACCGTTTCCTGAAGATTCCGGAAACTTCCATTTTCCGTTATTTTGAATTCTATTGGCAGTTGTCGAGTGATGCCAAGTTTAATTGTGGTACTTGGTTGCCAGGTTTTGATTTTATTACAGTGATTTAGGGGTATAAAGCAGATAATGATCGGGTTGTCAGTTTGTGTCGTTACATTTGAATCTGCATTTTCATTTCGTAACACTGCCGCCCACTTAAGCCTGTTCGTCCCGAATAGGCACACAATCACCTTTTCCATAGTCGTTCCAGGTGTACGATTTTCATTTTGGACCTTGGGCTGTTGTACTTCTGTATCCTATAGACGACATCGTTCAACCTTTTAATAACCTTATACGGTCCATCCCAATGAGTCTGCAATTTTGGAGACAATCCCTTCTTTCGTTGTGGGTTGTAAAGTAGAACCAATTGACCCTCATTGAATCCCTCAGAATTTGCAGCTCGGTCATATCTAGCCTTCATCTTGTCACTGGCCATTCTAATTCGGTTGCGTACAAATTCATGTAGCTCATTTAAATTTTCTTGCTCTTGGGAAGAGCTGGTGCCTTCTTCACTTGTTGGTGTAGGCTTAACGCCAAATTCCAAATCACCAGGCAATTTTAATTCCGTCCCGAAGACAATTTTAGCAGGTGTTCGTGATGTCGAGTCATGTACAGCTGACCTATATGCCAACAAAAATTTGGGAATGTGCTCGTCCCAGTCCCTTTGATGCGCGCTTACCACTTTTCGCAGGTACTCCTCTAGAGTGCGATTAAATCTTTCTACCATGCCATCGGACTGTGGGTGCAGCGGCGTCGTTCTTGTTTTCTTTATCCCATATAATTCGCACATTTCCCGGAATATAGCAGACTCGAAGTTTCTACCTTGGTCAGAATGTAATTCTATTGGAACACCATAGCGACATACCCAGTTGTTGACAAATACATTCACAACTGTCCTTGCTTCTTGATTGGGTATGGCATATACTTCTGGCCATTTACTAAAATAGTCCATCACCACAAGAACATAGCGATTCCCGGCGTCGCTGACGGGAAAAGGACCTGCTATATCCATTGCTATCCGCTCAAATGGTGCACCTGAGTTGTACTGTTGCAGCTGTCCTCGACTTTTTCTTGCTGGTCCTTTTGCTGCGATGCACTGTGGGCAGTTTGCTATCCAGTCGGCTACGGCTTGTTGACACCCAACCCAATAAAAACGCTGTTTTAGCTTCTCCAGCGTTTTTGTCACTCCCAGATGACCGCCACTAGGACCATTGTGGAACTCGTGCAAAACCTTATTCACCTTGGAGGATGGCACAACTATTAGGTTGGAAGCCATTTTACCATCTGCACTTTCCCATACGCGGTACAAGCACCCGTTTATCAGCTTCAGGCTATTCCACTGAGCCCAATAAGATTTCACAAGTGGGCTTTCAGCTGATATTACATTGCGAGCAGGTCTTCTATTTTCCTCTTTGGCTGCTATAATTGTCGCCAATATGGTGTCGTTTCTCTGTGCCGCTGACCAGTCCTCATCGGAATCGATGTGCGTTAGCCGAACATCAATAACGCATTCCTTCTTTTCGGCCTTAACACAATGTCTGCACTCCAAGCTGCAGGGCCGTCGTGATAAAGCATCTGCATTGTTATGCTTTACGCCCCTTCTATGCTCTATGCTGAAGTCGTAGCTTTGAAGACGTTCAATCCAGCGCGCTAGCTGCCCTTCAGGATTTTTAAACTGCAACAGCCATCTCAATGCAGAATGGTCGGTCCTCAGCGTAAAGTGTTGGCCATACAGGTACTTATGGTAGTGTTTTATGCACTCCAACACTGCCAAAAGCTCACGGCGTGTCACACAGTAGTTTCTCTCAGGCTTTGAGAGTATACGGCTATAATAGCCTATCACTTTTTCTGTGCCATTGACAACTTGCGACAACACACCTCCTATGCCATAGCCGCTCGCATCGGTATCAAGCAAAAATTTCTCTCCAGCTATGGGGTAGGCTAGTACTGGTGACGTACTCAGTAAATCCTTTAGTGTCTGGAACGCATTCTCCTGCTGTTCGCCCCAGTGATACGGCCTCGACTTCTTGGTTAGCTCATGCAAGCTTGCAGCGACGTTGGCAAAATTTGGTACAAAGCGTCTGTAGTAGGTACAAAGGCCCAGAAAGCTGCGCAGTTCATGAAGATTTTTCGGACGAGGCCAGTCCTTTACTGCTCGTATTTTATCTTCATCCGTTGAGATTCCGTCTGCTGTAACTCGATGGCCCAAATACTTTACTTCTCTCTGGAACAATGCACATTTCTTCACGCTAAGTTTTAAACCAGCTGATGATATGCGTTGAAGAACCTCCGCCAAATTTTTGAGGTGCTCATCAAAAGTCTTTCCCATCACGACGATGTCATCAAGGTACACCAAGCAAGTCTTCCAGTGAAGTCCTTTCAGCACTCGTTCCATTAGGCGTTCAAAAGTAGCTGGAGCATTGCAGAGCCCGAATGGCATAACTTTAAACTGCCATAATCCATCGCTCGCGCTAAAAGCAGTTTTCTCCTTATCTTTCTCTGCAATCTCCACCTGCCAATATCCGCTTTGTAGGTCTAACGTGGAGAACCATTTCGTTCCAGCCAGCGTGTCTAAGGTGTCGTCAATTCTTGGTAGTGGATAACTGTCCTTCTTAGTAACGTCATTGAGCTTTCTGTAGTCAACGCAGAATCTCGTACTGCCATCCTTCTAATTGACTAAGACAACGGGCGAACTCCAAGGACTTGAAGATGGCTCGATTACACCACTCCGCTCCATTTCATGAACAAGTTCTTTTACCTCATTCCGTTTTGCTAGGGGTACACTTCTGGGTGGCTGTTTGATCGGCCTCGCTTCGCCTGTATTTATTTCATGTTTCACTATTGCCGTTCTCCCTTGGCTTTGATCTTTCAAGGCGAAGACGCTGGTGTGCCTTTTTAGCAGCTGTTTAGCTTTATTTCTATCAGGAGCTGCTAATTCTGCTACCCATTTCCCCACGTGTTCTTCAAATTGTTCACGCTCTTTTGCGGACATACTGGCTGGTTCAGGCTTTCGCTCGCAGTTTATTATTGCCTCTGGTGGAGTACATTGGCCTATAGCAGAATTTCCGCTGACGACTTTTTTGTTGCTTGATAAATTAAGTACTCTTATAGGGATCTTTCCTCCTTTGCAAGTTTTTACGAGGGCTTTTGCTGTTAATAGCTCGCTCTTAATTTCTGTTGGTTCTACTACCCACAACCGATTGTCCTCACAATCTCCCTCCATGCGTGCCCATATTACTGATTCAGACTGCGGTGGTATCGTCTGGTTTTCAATAGCAACTAGTTTCCTTACGTGCGTTTGATTGTCATATCCAACATCAAGCGGTATTTCAACATTACGCCAACTCATCATTTGTTGCCCCATATGCAGGTTGATGCCATGGTTTATCATAAAATCGGCTCCAATAATAACCTCGTCAACAATATCGGCAACGATAAACACATGTTTCACGCTTATATTGGCTATAGTCACCTTCGCTTCAGTCTTACCGTAGACAGTGGCAGGCTCCCCAGTAGCTGTACGTAGTCTTATATTCCTTAAAGGTTCACACTTCCCCTTCACTATATCGGGCCTGATTATTGACTGCGACGCTCCTGTGTCTATGGTGAAGATGTGCTTTTCGCCGTTGATGTATCCACATGCAGTAAGGTTGCTATTTTTCTGCTGCATTACTGATATGGAGATTGTGGGGCCGTCGTTTGTGGGAGCTAGCTCTTGCCCCTTAGTGCTAGCTCGTTTTAGTTTAACGGGGACTCTTGTGTTGTTTGTTGGTTCACCCGTTTACTATTCCTTGGTGGCGAAACAGATCTGGCTCTTTTTCTTGGCGCCTTGCAGTTGCGCTGGAAGTGGCCAATTTTGCCGCAGTTATAAGACTTAGCTTTTACTTTGCCGTCCTTCTCCGCCAATGCTTGTCTCACTGCCTCCTTGATGCTAAAGACTAGATCACTCTCATTTTCGGCAATGACCTCCACGTTCCGCACCTTGCACACCTGTGGCTTCCAAATCACCCTAGCAGTCTCCTGAGCTAGTGCAAATGAAACCATTTCTGCGAATGTAGCCTTTTGTGTAGCACACACTGCAAGCTTGATGTCAGGATCACGGATGCCATTAACAAACGCCTCTGTTTTGACATGATCCAGGAATGGGTGGTTTTCACCTGGATACGTAAGCTGCACTAACCGCTCAATTTCCATTGCGAAATCTTGTAGAGACTCATTGGGCTTTTGTCCTCTACATCGCAATTCCATGCGGTATATATCTCGCTTATGTTCGCCACCATATTTCCGCTGCAGTGCCGCCATTATGTCATCAAAATTATTTCTGCAGCTCCCTGGTACGGTTTCAAGTACTTCTGCTGCGGCTCCTTTTAAGGCCAAAATCAGCTCTATGGCCTTTTCTTCACTGTTCCAACCATTTTTGCTGGCAACTGTTTCGAACTGGAACTTGAAGATGTTCAAAGGTGCGCTGCCATCGAAACAAGGCGTCTTTACTCTGCTGGAAGCCTCTGGAATAACTCTCACTGGCCCTCCTTGACACTGAAGATTAACAATTTTTGCTTCCAGTTCATGTAATTTCTCGTCCACATCTTTTACATGCACTTCGACGCCACCAATTTCTAGGCTATGAAGTTTATTCTCTAGTTCTGAGAGTTTCTCGTCAAATTTGATGACTTGTACCTCAATGCCATCTACTCTTCTATTTATGACCTCAGAAATTTCCACTAGCTTCTCATTTGTGGCCTTAGATATTTCCTGAACTTCAGCCTTAATTTCAGCTAGCAGTCGCTCGTTGTTAGCTCTAGATGTTTCTTGAACTTCAGCCAGCATTCTCTCATTGTTAGCTCTAGATGTTTCTTGAACTTCAGCCAGCATTCTCTCATTGTTACCTCTAGATGTTTCTTTAACTTCTTGAAATTTTTCCATCATAGCGGCGAACATTGTGCTTAAATCCATGTTGCTTGTCGTGGCACGAGTACATACCTCTATTTCCTCTTTATCCTCAAATTCGTATGTCCCGATGTCGATGCCACGCTGCTTGAACTCATCTATCAGCCTCTTCTGAAGTTCCACTTTATTGCCTGTTGTTGGCAGTTCCAGCTTACTCAGCTCTTTTTTTAGCTGCTCAACTTTTAGCTCTTCAAACTTCATGGCTTCTATTTTTTTTTAATGTCCTTTTGTAATTTTTATTTTAATTAATAATGTTTTTTTTTTATTAATGTCCTTTTTATTATTATTAATGTCCTTTTTATTAATTAATAATGTCCTTTTTTTTTATTAATTAATAATGTCCTTTTTATTTTATTTTGCAATTTTACTTCTGACACCAATTGTTACGTTTTTAGTCCTTTACATAAAAACGGTTTTATTATTTTCACAGGATTCGTTGAATTGCAATAAAATAAAACACGGATATTTATTTTACAAATAAATTCTCAGTAACACTTTATTTATTACTTTAAAAACACGTACAACTAAACGCGATGTACACACTAACTATTCTTGGCGATGTTTACTCGTCTAAGTTTAAAAACACACTTCTCTTTTCGTCTGGCAGCCTCCCCTTATATAGTAAATTATAAAACCTTCTGGTAACTTCGCTAACTTTCTGGAATGTAGTTGTCTCTTTTTATCTTTAAGTATACGGCATGATCATTTGGTCTTGCTATAGTGTAGTGTATGTGCGTGTGTAGATGCATGAGATTTTTCTTCTGTTTGTTTATCTTCGCACACACACATACTCTAATGTTCGCAACTTAAGCAAATTATGCTGTCATCAAGTCTACATCTCTTGCAGTTTAAGTTTAATGTCACTGTTTGTAATTGCGATTAAGCAGTCTCGAATAGTCTTGAAAGTTCTAGCTACCGTTTCCTGAAGATTCCGGAAACTTCCATTTTCCGTTATTTTGAATTCTATTGGCAGTTGTCGAGTGATGCCAAGTTTAATTGTGGTACTTGGTTGCCAGGTTTTGATTTTATTACAGTGATTTAGGGGTATAAAGCAGATAATGATCGGGTTGTCAGTTTGTGTCGTTACATTTGAATCTGCATTTTCATTTCGTAACAGTATTTTCAGTTTTTTAATGAAAATCGTCAAATAAGCTAGAAATTTACAATATGGCATTATTGTATAATTTTAATACTTAAGAGAGAAAAATTGACTCACGTAAGTGCAAGCAAACGAAAGCTGTCGATATTGTTGAACCCAAATTGACTAGATTTCGAGACAGTGGCAGTAAATCTAAATTATTTAGTTACTTTCTAATAGCAACTTTTCATTCCTTGAATGTTTTTCATAGTATAACACCTATGTAAGCATGTGTAGTACAGCGACTCAACTTGTATGATCACGTTTTTGTTTATATTACTCTTCTCAAATTAAAAATCAATATATTTTCTGAGAACTTCCATAACATTTTCGGCGTCTAGAGATATTGCTCATAAAAATCGAGTTTATCGAAACTCTTTGACAAAATATAGGTCTGTTCAATAACTGAAAGTTGTTACTAATTGTTACTTGTTGTTACTGGAAAATGTTCACGTACTCGAAAAACTAGCAACGGGAGAGTGAAAAAAGAGCAATAAAAGTTGAGAGAAAAAAATTTTGTTGCAAGTTTTTGCTAGTAAAATTTTTACTAGCAGGAACTAGCCAAACAGCTGTTTAGATCTTTTGTTTACAAAAGAGATGTTTGAAAAATTCATGAAAAAGTTAACTTTTTCTAATTTTAATGAATTATTAAGAAATTAATACTTTTTAAGAAGTAAGATTAGATATTTTCTTTAATTTGACTGCAGTACACAGAAAAAAATAGACAAGAATTATATTCAATAAAACCATGTTATTAAAAAAAATATGCATTTCAATAACATTTATCTTTAACATAATAAAATATTTCGTTGTAAGTATTTCTTTTCCATGCCGGTTATTTCTTTTCTTTTTATACATAAGTACTTAAAACAAGTTGTATCCCATAAAAAAATAAATGGGATATGGCTCAGCTATAGAGTGTATGCTTTACGTCCGGAAAGCCCGGGTTCGTATTCCAGCCATGTTAACATTTTTTTAATTTATATATATATTTTTATTTTGAAATAATTTTGTTATCAATATAGGGGAATTCTTTATCACAGGAAATTTGAAAAAAAAAAATTATTGAATACCGGGATTTTTGTTATCAAAAACGAAACTTATTTTTTTCTGTGTAGTTGCCGTTAAAAGAGTTAAACACGTATGAATTGGGTGGCAGAAAATTTTCCACCTCAAGGCTAAATCATAAAGGCTACACTCGAAATATTATGTGAGTCAAATATAAGAAAAAAACCTGGCAAGTTAATAATAAATTAATTACATTTACATTGAAATTAACTTTATTTCTACTGTTTACAGATATTTTAACTAAAAAATCCTTATTTATATAAATACTTTACACACAAAGCTTTATTTACGGACAGTTAAACGGTAGCACTTTTATCCTAAGTTGTGATGAACACAACATGATAAAATTTTCATATATTTCTTACGATATGTCTAACTTTTCATACAAAGTACTAACAGCTAATGCTGACTTTAGACGACATGTTTTTTACAGATGGCTTGTTAGGTGTGTGAGACATATGTAACTTCGCATGTTTGTCAAAATTGTCAATTTACAGACGGTTTATAATATTTGCTTTCACACGTACATGTGCAATTACATCTGACATAACCTCTGAGTGTTCACAACAGCTGAGTTTTTGCACAATTTTCGTAAATATATAAAGCGCTCTTTGCTTTTTAATGTTTTTTCAGCCAAACCACACTTTTGATCATTTAATACAGCTGATGTCAGATGCCTTGTCAGATGAAAATAGAACACGCTCTATTTTTCATCTGACTTTGCTTCTGTAAATGTCATCTGACAATGTTTCATATGTTTCACACGACATGTATCACTTTTGCAGTGGGAAATTTGACAAGTCAGATGTAAAATACATATCGTCTAAAGTCAGCATAATGTAAAGTTTTTTGCGTGTACAAACTTTTTATTGTGTTACTTGCAAATTTTTGCTAGTAAAGCGTTCATTTACTTTTTCATATCTGGGAGAGTAATTTTACAAATTTCTGCTTTACTCTCTCGTTGCTAGTTTCTGCTGGGAAAGTAAATGAACAGACCTTATGTTGAATCAAGTGATTCTCGTTCGTGAGGCGGTAGATTATGTCCAAAATTTCATTTTTTTTTTGTTTTGCATGACAGAGAGAGTCCTATCAAAAGCAAAGAGAAGTAACAGAAGATCTTTCATAAAAAACATATTCATATCAAGGCATATTCATTACAGGTACCACCATAACTAAAACAAATACAACACCAAAAAACACATGTATTTTGTTAGTAGAAATACCCCAGAAATATGTCAAATCCATTATCTGTGAGTAGCACACATTCATAAGCTCTCTCAAATTTACTAACACATGCCCGTTGCTGATAGAAAACTCCCAGACATGTGTCAAAATCTATTGTCTGTGTGACGCACACATTCTCAAATTTACAAAAACAGCTATTCTTGTAGTGGTACCTGTTCAATCTACCTTGATTCATATGTACAATAGACTGAAAAAATCTCACAACAATTCATATGTACACTAGAAATATATTTTCATATCTACATTAAGTACCAGGCCACACTGGCGTTTTTAAACGCGCGTTTCACCATTTTTGTATGAAATTTGAAATTTTTTAATTTTTTAACTTTCGAACTTAATACAAAAAAGCAGAAACGTGCGTTTTAAGAACGCCAGTGTGGTCTGGCCGCCCCGAAGAGCATTTTACCTGAAAATTTATGAATTTCATAGCAAATCATGAAAGCAATTACATACTTATGGGTATTTAAAATCTCAATTGAATAATAAATCTAAAAAAATACAAGATGCTCCAATAAGACGATTCATTTTAAATAGCTCGAAATTTTACCAGTTGTCAGAGTCAAACTGTGACTACTGAACAGACGACAGGTAAAGACTGCGCCATTAATAAAAATTGAACGATATACGCTTCGAAAAGGCATTGAAATGATTAAAATTCACTAAAAAATTGTGAAAATTTCGCGGTCACTGTTCGCAAAACTAATACATTTTTGAGTCGTCGTGAAGCACCTTCTCGAACTCGTACGCGTCGCTAAAAAACAAATATGAATATTGCTGTTGTAGCCCATAGTAAGAGGAAAACCCTGGTTTGTCCCTTTCCGTCGTGGATTGCGCTATCGAATGGTGACTAATGATTTTGTATGGCCGGAATGGGAAGATATTTATGTCGACGAAGTTTATATTCAACAAGACGGCTCTACGTGGCACACAAGCTACGATACCATCGCTCTTTTGCGGAAAAAGTTTTCTAACCGTGTGATTTCTCGAATAGACGATCACAATTGGCCACCGAGATCTTGTTATTTAACACCTTTAGATTTTTTCATTTCGGCCTATGGCCTACAACCGATTCAAGACCTCAAAGATGGAATTATTGAGCGTGTCGAGGACATACAGCCGCAAATATGGGAGTTGCTTATGGAAAATTTCATGGAAGGAATAAGGTCCTGCAAGCGTAGGCGCGGCGGCCATTTGACTGTTTCAATTATTAATGACATACCCTCATCTTAAAGTTGACCGACTTTGAAAAAAAATTTTAAGTTTCCTTAGAAATTCTTCAGAGTGTAAAACAACGATTTCCACAAAACTACACATTTTTTAAGCCTTTAGGCTTAGTTATCACGACAAGGTGATAATTTTTGTAAAAAGAAACTCATTTTTGGCACATATATTCCTTGTTTTAGGAATTCCGGTATTTGAATAGCAAAAGTGGTAAGTATTATTTTTCTTTCTTTTAGTCCACTATTTCGTCATGTCATTTAGTTATGCAAAAACAGAAGAAATGTTCTTTTGCAAAGATTGTGATTCTTTAAAAAGATTTTATTAATTTGAAAAATAGAGCGAAGACCTTTATGAAATTTATTTGACATATTGTCATAATTTTATTTTAAATGAAATTTATTTGCTGGAGTTTAAGCAATTGTCTATATACAGCATTTCGTTGGTGCTTTACCAAGCTAATTTTCTGGATTTTGCATAAGTTTCAAAGCCTACTATGCTTTTTTTTAAATCATTTATGTAGTTATTTGTAGATACTCAGATGATTTTTAGAAGTTTGTACATTGGATAAAGGGTTTGTAACTGTTTAAAATTGTGTTTGAAGTCTACTGATGAGTTGATAAAGCACCAACGAAATGCTGCATATAGACAATTGCTTAAACTCCACCAAATAAATTTCATTGAAAATAGAGTGAAGAATTAAAAAACATTCGGTAAAATTCTTAAAATCAAAAAATGCATTTTACTAGTAACTGTGATGTGATGCAAAAATTTTATTTATGCAGTTCTACTATGTTTTAGGTTGCAAATAATAATTTCAGTTTAAAGTCAGATACATTCAAAAGTTTCAAATTTGTTAAGTAGTGTAAAAGAGCTTTTGAGGTAAAAAATTTTTAGGACTAAGGTCATTTGGTTTCCGAAATATGACGTCATAAAAATTTGAGAAATCGTCAAAATATGAGCAAAGTGTTTTTACCAAGTCAACTATAACTTCTAAACTACAAGAGTTGGAAAAAAACCAACCGGTTATGGAGCTCACGTTTTAACTTTGATATTGTAAACTTTTTATTCGTATGATTAGGAGTTAAATATAATCAGGTATGTGATGGAAATCGATTCCGAAAACGAAGCAATTTTGAAAGGTTTTTTTAATAATATTTCTTTATTAAAAACAAGTTTATAACAAATATTATAAAAATATTTCTTTATTACAAAAGAGTTGTATCACAAAAACTATAAAAATTTTATGAAAAGTGCGTTAAAAGGGACTTTCAAAAGTGCTTCGTTTTCAAAATCGATTTCCATCACATACCTGAATATCTTTAGTTTTTCTATGAGATTTTACGGTAAAGGTTCCCTGACGATTTGCATTAGCCCCAATGAAATGCGCATAGGAACTAGCTAATATCCCTCCATAATCAATTTCAATGTATTTTAATAAAACTTTAATATCTTACTTAAAAAGTAAAATAATAATTTGGGAAAAAGCACGCTAAAAAATTAAAATTAATGTAATTTAATAATTCCCAAAAATACTTTTAAAGTGAAAGAGTTTTATTTGATGTTATTTTGCAGGATTTTGTCCGACTTTTATGAAGCTTTTGTAATTAAAGCAAATCGCGCAATATGAACTCATTTAATAAAGTTTTAAATTTATTTTATCTACAGGTAGTAGAGTAGGTGGAAGGTAAACTATACAAAGTCACATTTTTTATATTGTTGGAATCAGCATTTTTCAGTCTATCGATGGAAAAATTCCAGTAAGTCCTATGTTGCAACGGACGCAGTACTGCTCAAAACCATATGGAAGGTAAAGAGCACCAGGACCTATTTAATGAGTAACGGTAATATTATATGACGTCATTTTATTAAGGATATCTTCGACACAAAAATTAATATTAGAGTAATATAAAATATTCGGGGTAAGTAAAATTGTTAATACTAAAGAGATATCAAGAACATTTGTAAATTTTAAAATTGTTTTGCGGTTTCCTGTAAAATTTCGAAAATATGATTTGGTGTAGTTTACCTCCCACCTACAGATAAGTATGTATTTATAAACTTATTTTAAGAAGATAAATTTTTTCAATTACATATTTAAGTAATTATCTTCTTTTATTTTAGTCGTTCACTATAGCAACGAGTTAGTGAATTATGTTCTCTCGATTAAATATCCTCAAATATCAATTTCAAAAACTAAAAAGATTCGATCCCTAATTGACACACGACGAAATGCTGGTATTTTCAATTTTCTCATACAAGTGAAAGGATCATGCGACTTCGAAAAAATTAAACGATATTATGATGAACATTTAACGAGTGCTCGTGAAAAAACGGGACATATTAAATTTCCCAAGCTGCGGCAGCAGCTGGTCAATTGTTGGGGTCATTACGGCTGGGTAAAGGATACAAGGTAGAAAAAACTTTAAGCATTTGATATAAATTTTATTAAGATTACTTACCTTGTAGCTCGTTTAATTTAAACAATCACATATTACTAAATACCTCAACACACCGGGGATACACCGTAAATGATGCCAATATACAGGACTTTGTTAGCGATCTAATTACCAAATATATACCATCCGATTTACCACAATGGCAAGTTATTGTAATCCCATCTGCTGCAAAGGCTGTCTCAATTCAGGATGAAAACAGTGCAGAAATTGAACAAGTAAGAATAGGGTACATTCGTAAATGCAGTAATTATGCAATAATTATTAAATTTTAGCGTTCGAAAAACAGCGGTAGGTAGCACGTTTCTCGCCTTGAGTTTCTTGATGCAAATAATTGACAAGATCAGCCGCACATTGCTGCAAACACGGCAACATTTAATTTACTCTTGCAGTAGTTTGCAGACGTGCTGCATAAATTTACTGCATTTACGAATACACCCATACTCATTATAGCAAATACATAAATAGTAACTATATTTTACTATGTATAACATCTAGCCCACGCAAATTAGACATAATTAGGCCGGCCAATCGAAGGAAATAATTCCCGTAATTTTGAAAATTGTCACAGTTGGTCCCTGATACATATATTTAAAGAAACTAAAGAGTCCTGGTGTTTGGCGGGCGAGCTAGGGGAGGAGTTGTCAAAACGATGAGGAGGAAGAGACTGTCAAACACCTCCTCTGTCGATGTCCAGCACTATTTAGAAATAGGGCGTCGTATTTGGGAAATCCGTCACTACCCGAACTAGCAGACCTGGGGGAATGCGACATTAAGCGAATGAATTCATTCGTACGCTACTCGGGCTGGTATAACATCCACCCTACATCTGGGATATGCAGGGCACCTTCCTAAATTTCCTCACTATACATCCCAGGCATCACAAAGGGACCAAAGGACCCAAGTGGGCCGGTTTTTAGAAACCGGCAGCCTGTTTAACCTAACCTAACCTAGGGGGAGGAGGGCCACCTTAAGGTGAAATTTTTATAGTTTTTTTTATATATATCTGAAACTATAACTTTTAGCAAAGTTGTCTGTATAACGACCCTTTTCACAATGTACGATTAAAAGTTAACATATACTTTAACGGCAAGTTCGGCATACAAAACTTACCGTTATACATTGCCGTTATACAGGTCAAAAAGAGTTTAAAAATGAGAAAATTTCCTACAAAAATTTTTCTGAGTATATTTTACTTAACACCAACCTTTTTGGAGTTATAAAGCCAAGAAAATTTAAAAAAATTAATTTTAAATCATTAAAAATATACTTATAGGGGATCTAGACGCGGAGTTTTCCGAGAAGACTTTTTTAAATTTCCTTTTAAAGTTGCTACTGAAAATCACAAACATTTATACAATGATTTTATACCCTGATTTTTTTGAAATTTAATTGTAAAAATTTCTTTGAGCTGAAATAAATTCTAACTTTTAATATGAAAAAAATAAAAATATAAATTAGTTTAAAAATAATTGTCAAAAACAAACATGAAAACACAAATCAAGATATTTTTCCTACCCCGTTTGCCATTCTACACCCTTCACCTATAAACTAAAAACTCAAGACTGAACAAATATGTAAAAAACTCAGCGTCTAAATCCTCTATTAATTGTTGTGAGTTAGCTAAGGCTTAGTACTCTTTAAAACAAGCTATGTACGAGTATATATTATTTTAAATTAAACCTGCCTGTGACTCTGGATGTAGCTTTCACGCAATTTACACTGTGCCTTTTTTGCTTGCATTTGAAGGCAGGTTTTTTAGTTTGCTGGTGAGAGCTGTTGAGCAGCTAACGGAGTAAGAAAAATGCCACGAGTTGAAATTTGAGGGGTTTTTGATATTTTTCTCAATTTAAACCATGGATTAAATGCATGCATAAAATTCATGCATTTTTTTTTTGTGGCCGAGCGGGGTAGAGAAGAAAACGGGGCATAAAAAACGGCACGATTTCTCTTTTCCATGCATTTTTTTATATTCTTCTTTAGCTCGATTTGAATTTTCTCTCATTTTCTCTCTTTTATGTGATTGTGTTATGGTTTTTGTTGTTATGAATGAGTAAATAAAGCAAATTTTGAGAGAAATTTATAAAAAAGCATGAAAATAAAATTCATCGTATAAATGCAAGAGGTTTTTAGAAGATGTTTTTAAAGATAAATTGAAAAAATTCATGCATAAAAATTCATCATCTAAATTGGGCCTTAGCTTTAACAATGTGTATAAACGTCAAAAAATTAATGAAGAGAAGGTCAATGTATGTATATGTGCGTGACTTTTCGTAGGGGCTTAAAAGAAAATTGTCAAAAAAGGCAGTGTAAAATGGAACTTTAAAAAGTAGTATACATCGAAAAATACAAATGTACTGTTATCTGGACAATGTCCGAAATGATTTTTTTTTCGTGTATCCACATACCTATTACCCGAAAAAAATTAATTAGAAAATTTTAACTTTCAAAAATTAAAATGTGTAAAGTAGTCTTATTTATGGGCGAATTAAAAAGATTTTTTTTTTAATTTTATTGTTTTTCTTGACATTATTTAGTTATAACTCCAAAAAGGTTGGTGTTAAGTAAAAAATTATTACAATATTTATCGGTTATATGCATGCAAATTTTGCACGACTTTTTGTGCTTATAAGCGAGAAATGCATTTATAAAAACTCGCTTATATGCATCGGCAGTGCTTATAAAAAAAACTCGCTTATATGCTTCAATGGTGCATGTATAAAAAAAACTACAATGAGTAAACAAAGTCCTAAATTTAGTTTTTAAAACATAGTACGCAGTTTGGGCTAAATTTAAGGTTCGAAATTTTGCATTTACTTCTATCCAAATTCATTTAAATTTCTTAATTATAATATGTAAAACACAAAATTTATTTACAAGACGATAAAAAATGTCAAAAATTCTTTGAAAAAACAATTGTCTGAACAGTTGACAGAAAACGATTTCCGCTAACCCTACGTCTCCACGTAGCAATTTTTATTGCTGGCAATTGTCAAATTCTATATAGAAAATAACACTATTTTAAGTGTATATTTTTCAAATGACCCTTGACAATTGCAGCAATAAAAATTGCTGCGTGGAGACGAATGCTAATAGATATGACATCCCTGTATTAGACAAAAATTTCTGGTGATTTTTCACTTCAAGCGTGGTACGGACTTCTTACGGAAATTCACATTTGGAAATTTACCAGGGACCGAAAATAATTGTTATTTTTTTCTTTCTGGAGAAAACGTTATAAGAAAATAACCTCTATTTGTTTTTAGTTAATTTTAACCATATATATTATTTTGGTCACACTAACCAATATAAATAAGAAATATTTGTTTTTTGGTTATGAACAACTATTATATCAACCAAAAAAATATTTTGGTTACCAATCACCATTATCGAAAGTAATTTTATTTTTTGGTTACCACAGGTTTATTTAAGTAACATTTTATTAATAAAATTAATAAAAATATTTTGCTAAATAAACAAAACGGGCAGTCGTTTTGTTTATTTTTCCAAAGACATTTCAATTTATTGCCCCATAAACCCCTTGAACTGCATCCATTACATCTAAAATACGATATGTATCCGGATAGAGATAACCGAAAAATAAAATTACCTTCGATAATGGTTATTGGTAACCAATAAACTTTTTTGGTTGATATAATAGTTATTCATAACCAAAAAAAATATTTCTCACTTATATTGGTTACGATGACCAAATTGAAATATAACTTCCGATAATGGTTGATTATAACCTTTATTTGAATTCATTAATATTAATGGTTAAATAAGACCTTTTTGCATATTCTCTTATAACTGTTACGTCCCTGAAATTTACATTTATTTGTACACGGAAAAATAATCGTGTAGCCTTCTGTAGAGAATAATGTTTGCATACAGATAAATTCCTTAATTTTTTTTAAATTACAACACACAATCACAATCATATCCCTGTAATAGACAATATCGGGCAAAAATTCCGTGTACTTTTCTTCGGAACTCCGTACTAGCAAACGGAAATTTCTTTAAGGAATTTACCAACGTGAATTCCCGAAAGTTTCTTTACACACAGTTCTTATGGGAATGTGAGTTTCCTTAACTCTATGACTCCACCTTCAAGTTATGACTGCGTTGTTAAAACAAATGCACTAACAATTATGTTATAACTTGTAAAAAGCATTAACTTGAACGGTCTACACTTAACATTAAGTTGAAGTTAGTGTTGAAGTTAGTCATTTTATGTTAGGTGTGGACCGCAAATAAGAACTCCCTACGACGCATCAAATGCGTACTACTAAACGGAGTATTGCCTGAAAATTTTAAAAAATTAATTTTTGTTTGTTACTTTACACGTACTTCTTATTAAATGGAGAAAGAACTTTATGTTTCCTGTAGAAAAATTAGTGCATTAATTTTAATTTTTCAAAAATGTACTTAACATGTACCGTGCATATATGAGTATTTTTTAATACATTTTGAAAATATTTGACTTTCTATACGGTGCACAAAGCGACAAATGCATATAAGCGAAATGCAAATACGAAAAATATGTATGGTTTTTTCAATACCAATAGAAAATTGCTCATGTTGGGATGCATATAAACGTTAAATGCAAATAACCGACGTGCATATAAGCGATAAATACTGTAGAAACCTTTTTGTAGGAAATTATGTCATCTTATATGCAGAAATTTTTGCTGACAGTTATAGTCTTAAGCGCTCCACACACTCGCAATATAATTGTGCAGTTGTTCATATTGTACAATACTATCGCCAATGTGTATGCCAAAAGGCTCTTGATTTTTATTGCACAATCAAGAATATTGCGTAATGTGTTGTCAACATTGTTCATTATTATGTTTACTTTATCACTGTCAGCAAAATTTTGCAATATTTTGTTTGAAAGTACTGTGCCATTTATTGCATAGTATAGGTCAAAACGACAATAATGTGTGCAATAATATTGTATAATGTATAGACCGCTTTAGATATATAAGCAAAAAGCTGAAAGTGCCCCTTGAGGGGGCCAAACACCAGGACTCTTTAGTTTTCTAAAATATATGTACCAAGGCCCAACTGTGTCAACTTTCAAAACTCCGGGAATTATTTCATTCGACTTGTTTAATTTGCCTGGCCTAATCCACTCATAAGTACATAAACAAATATCGATGATCATACGTTGACAACACGTAAATGATTTTTAGAATTTTTTAATTTAAGAAATTACATTATAAATGGGCCGTTACTCGCAACGAAATAAAATAATTGCAAATTATTTCGTAGATACTCTTACCTATTTTCGGTTTTTCTTGTTTTCTGGATAGGAACGTCTTTTTGCGATTTATATAACAGTTTCTGCATTTTGTGAAAAATAATATAAAAAATCAGTTACCTGTTGTCAATGTATGACCATCGATATGGGTTAAAACATATAAAACCAACCAGTTTTCCTTACAACATCGGATGTTGATAAAATGATGCCTGTGGTATAGTTAGTATTAATGCAAAATCTTAGCTCACTATTTTTTCTAGTTCATGAAATATAGCCAGTTTAAAATTATTCAACTAAATTCACAAAATTATGAACAGATATCTTCAAAACTTATTACGCTAGATGTTCCATTGAGGTGTCATATCAAAGGGTAAAAATTACCTTTAAAATCACATACGTTAGGATTCTATTATCAAATCTTTAAAGGTCAAATTGATGTTTTTGTTCTCTATTTTGATGTTCGTTTTAAATAGCCGATCAATTGCGAACAAACATCGTTTTGCATGACAAGTTTGCCTGTTTATACAATAAGTACTTATTGTACGATATCAGTATCTGTTAATATCATTTTGGGCGAAACATAGGAAAACAAATTTGTTTCTCTCAGTCTCTCTGTATCCACTCATATATACTATACTTCAACCAATAACAATACCACCTAATAACAGAAACACTACATTACTTATCAATATGCATTCATAAGAATTAACACACAGAAACTGATATAAACGGATGTATCTGTGCACGTGACTATTGTAGATACATTTCATATGTTTTTCACAAAATAAACAGAGTACTACTTCTGCAACCATTTTTCATGAAAAATTCGTGACAATTTTTTTTTATATGAACTTTTGACAGCAGTTCGCACGAAATGATGAACACAGTACCATGCTTAAAGGCCGTGTCAGATAAAACTTTGTCGCTTTGCGTGACGTTTCTAACTTTGATAGAAAAGTGTAAAGCAAAAGGTGTATGACACAATGAAAACTTTGACAACACTCGCGCATTGATCGTTTACCAAAAAAGTAGTTGATAATTTTGCTATTTATATATATATTTTTTATAAAAATAAAAGTCAATTATGTTATTTTACGATTTATTATAAATAAATAAATGCCACATACATATTTACCTCTTATTAAAACAGATTCAAACGCGCAATATGTTTCGTTTGGCAATATAATAAAAGAAAATTATTTCAGCTGATTGTCAGAGCAAGCAAAAAGATGAGAGTTGCCGAACTTTTCGCTTCACGCTGCGTTAAAAGTGCTTTATGTGACATGTTTCGTATAAGTATGTACATTTCATCTTAGATGTCAAAGCGAATCTGTAACGCAACGCGAAGCAAAAGTTTTATCTGACATGGCCTTAATAGTACGTTTAATGTCTACTTTTGTATGCGTCGCCGGCGCCATGAACAAATGCCAGCTGTTTTTGATAGCCAGGGATGACAAATTATATATATATTCTATAATGTGTTTGCGTCGTAGATTAGGTTTTTCTATCTTTTTCATTAAAAAACGTTTTAGAAAAAAAAGGTTCATAACACCCCGTCTTCACGAGACATAATTTTGTTCTAACATTTGTCAAACTTCATACATGAAAATATCAGAAAAATGTTACTTGAAGTCTACACGTAACATAATATGTAAGATGAGATTGTCAAATTCAATCGCAGAGAGAATTATGTTACGTGTAGACTTCAAATTAGTGTTATCTCAATGTTATAAATTTTTTTATGAGAGCGTTGTTATAAGAATTCTTATAACAACAATCTTATGAGATGAACTGTCAAAAAACACATGTACATGAAAATAAAATAGCGTACATGTGTGAGTGTTTATTAAAATAAATGAAAAGCGATGTTTTTGATAAATTTTCTGTGCTAAATAAATGAATAAATGTGTTTAATTGATTTATAAATTTAAATTTGTGTGAAAAATTAAAAATAAAGTAACTAATTATGTAAAAGTAGTACATGTTAACTCGATGAGCATTTGCATAAAAGGAAATCTTATCGGAAAAGTAAAATTACGTCTTCCCTTAGTATGAGATTAAGAGAAAATTCGACATTTTGTTATTTTAGTATTCTGCCGACGTTTTTTCTCATGTTATCTCAAAGTTAATGTCTCGTGAAGACTTTGACTTTTGTCAAGACAAATCAATTTTTTTGAATAAAATGAATGAAAACTAATTTTTTATCACAATTTTGAATTTATATTGTTATACACATGTCAAAATACATAATTGTATTTTTGTAATATTGGGTGAAATTCATGTACATTAGAGTGGAGCGTTGCTGTATGAAGGAAAAAAAGTCATCCAATAAATTTCGAATACCTTCGGAATGTTGCATCTAGCTAAATTATATACGAAAAATATTATTTTTATTTTTTGCGACATATCTTTTAGCCCACTACAACGGCTGGAAGCTAGAGAAATTATATGAATTTTATTTTAATTTGCTTCAGTAATATAGAAAACAATTTTTAGTATTTTTTAAGGCTACACGTAAAAAACATTTTTGTGCCGAATGAAAAAAGTTTAAGATCGAGGAGATCTGATAAAATATAAAAAAGCTAATTTTATTTCCCATACAAAATTATTTTCAATGAAAACAAAATGTTTAATACAAACTGATTTAAATTAATTTTGTATGAAAAACAACTAAAAAATGATATAGCTGTTTTCGCTTAAGGGCTAATAACTTTCTTATTTTTTTTTATCAGAATTTAGCCACTGCATCGATCATGTGATCGTCACAAAATTATCTTTGAAATACAGCCCGAAAAAAATATACTTTCATCTTACTGGAGCAATTTAAAATTATAGTTTTTGGGAGAAGGTCTAAAACTATACTATTTAAAGTTTTAATGCCTGTAACTCTATACATTTTTTATGCGATCGGCACAATCAGTATATTGAATGAAATAATAGAGAGATATCTATACAATAGTGTGCAATTTATTTTATTCAGATGAGCCATTCTCGGAATTTTTGCCAATAAACGAAAAAACTAAAAAAAAAACAAAAAAAACTTGTTTTTCGCGAATTTCGGGAAAACGCGCATTAAGAAAAAAAAATGAATATCATTTTCGTGTTCAGCGACCTCAAATTATTTTAGAATGTGTGTTTTTTTGCAAGATATGGCAAAGACTTAGAAGTTCGAAAATTTGCTTCATTATTTCATCTTAAGTTTGTCTGAAATCTGACCATGTATGTATAAAATATCGAATATTTTGAGTGTAATGAGTTATAACAGCTATAAAGAATATATAATGTTGCATCCAGGGACCGAAACCATGAAAAAAATGGGTTCAGGTTCCGGTTAATCAAAATAAAAAGTTCAATACCCATGTTCCGTAACTAATGTGAGAAATGTTTAATGCGAGTAAATTGTTAGAATGGAAGACAGGGTGAATAACAGAAAACCTAAATTTTCTTTGTTTACTTTAATATATTCAGTTTAATTATTTTATAAATTACATTCAAAAAACGGGATGACTATTATAATTGTCAAATTTTTCTCGATGCGAGAATTTCTCACAAGTTACAGAACATGGGCACAGGTTGGGGTTCGGTTCAGGGTTCGGGATCGGGATCGGGCTTAAAAGCAGAAATCTAAACACGCGCAGTTATATTGTTTAATAATAAATAGATAGAAAAATATATAAATCAATTTTACATTCATGTTTATATGTTTAAAAAATATATTCTTTTTTTAATATAATTAAATTTAACTTATTTAACATTCAAAGAAACTTTTTTCAACTTTGTAACGTACGTACGGCAATGACATAAGAAAATATACCTACTTCATATTAGAAATTATTAGAAATACCCAGAACAAGAAAAAGCAAAAATTTTGGTAACCATTCGGCACTTTTAAAAATTGCAAAAAACAGTCTACTGTCGGGGTGCTGCTACCTGGTATGAATTTGCCTTGGTCGTTATTTAATTTTGATTTTGTGCATGCAAGAAATGTAATGTTTTTTTATTTCTCTATTTTTTATATTTTTGAACCCAAACCTTGCTGAATTTTAGGGTTCAATGTGAATTTTAGGGTTCAAGTCGTTATAAACAGAGAACCTGAACCCATTTGGGTTCAGGTTCGATTTCAGTCCATGGTTGCATCATATGATCTTTCACAAATTGATCGATTTGATCTCATATTCAAAATATTGATGCTGCGGTAGAGGGCTAAAAGTAGGTCCCAATATTTTTTTCATTATTTTTCCCATGTATCTAAAAATAAAGTTCAACCGTTTTTTGCTTTTCGAAATTGAGATTCGCAAAAAAAATCTGACGCTCCACCCTAATGTACATGTCTGGAATCATGTATGTTTTTCGGCTTAAGTTTCATTTATGTACTTTTCGACGATCATACTCGAAGTTAATTTCTATTTTTTGGGCGACAATCAAGGCAGATTTATTTACCAGGTAGTCGCAGTTCCTTGAAAATGTCAAATTATTAAAACACATACACAACATAACAAAATTGACAGCCACAAATAAAAAAAAAGAGTAAACAGCTGTGGAATCAAGAATACCTGGTAAATAAATCTACCTTGGGCGACAATGAACAAATTAGTGCTGCTAACATAATGAGACATATGAAATAATAAGAAGCCTAATAAAAATATTATGAAACAAGTCAAGTTAAAAATAATTTTCAAACTTTTGCTTGACCTTTTGTTATTTATCAGTAACAAATTTATTTTAGCTATAGGTATTTTTTATAAAAATTTTAAATTTGACTCGATATTTCGACACGCCTTTGGGTGTCTTCTTCAAGGGAAATAATTATTTAAACAAATATTTATTTTGTTTAGATTTTAGTATTGATTGGTATAGTCTGTATAATAATACACTAACTTTGAAGATTTCAAGTATCTATATTACATTATGTCTCATTATATCTGTATATTACATTATGGCTCAGAAGATATAGCTAAATTTCAAAATTACATAACCTGATAGAATACCCTTTAACTCGTATATTGTTTTTTAGCATTCGCTACCAGGGCTGTCAGATTTTCTCCGACCTATTTCGCCAAATTGATTTTAAAAATCGCCAAAATCAATTTTAAGTACTTTATCTTAATATATATTTGATAATAAATCTGGTTTTATATAATACCTTTTTAATATAAATTTTTATAAAATAATCGTATAAAAATTTTGCAGAAAATCGCCAAAAGTAGAAATAAAATCGCCAAAAATTATTTCTTGTAAATTTTTCTCATCCAAATTCAAAAGCCATTAATAACTATAATTAATATAAGAAAAACCATCAAAATCACATTGTTTTAATTTCTCGCAGACGAGTTTTGGTGGGATTTATTTTTGAAAATACTCCTTCAACAAATAAATTTTTCTGAATTACATAAATTTAGAAGCTCAAGTTTGTTTACAAAAATCGCCATAAAAATCGCCAACAAATTTATTTGTCGCCAGAAAAATCGCCATGGCGCCAAATCAAAAGTTTAGACGCCAAACAAGTTGAAAAATCGCCACGTTTGGCGATAAATCGCCATGTCTGACAACCCTGTTCGCTACTATTGCTTTTAAATGCTGCACTAGCTGTAAACATTTCAAGAGTTTGCCTCTTAGGATTTCCAAGATATAGCTAATTGTTAAAATTACATAGTCAAAATAACATTGACTGAAAAAATACCCTTTAATTTTTATTTTGTTTAAATTTTAGTATTGATTGGTGTAGTCTGTATAAAATAATACATTAACTTTGACGATTTCAAGTGTCTATATAGAAGTGTCTGTATATTATATTAAGATTTCAACATATTTCGTTGCTCGCTTTAGAACATCCTTTAATTTTGAACTGTCATATATTTGTTGTTGTAGCGTCCATATTTATACATATCTTGTGAATATTTCAGGTCCGTACCTCTTACGATTCTCGGAAAAACAGTCTGTGTCAAGCACACAAACTGACGGACAGTGTAGGGAAAACAATAGGGGTCCTTTACAATTTTGGTATACGAAACCCTAAAAAGATAAAAAGACCTATGCAGCATAGAGTTAAAGGGTTAACATGCTCTACAAATTTTTTCTAGAGGTGTTTTACATAAAAGTGCAGAATATATCTTATACTTTAAAGGTAGGTGTTACAAGATTTCCTACACCGAGTACTAATTGTGAATGAGTACGAAATTAACCCTTAAACATATTATGATTTCGGGCATTCAAGTTAAGCCTGGGGCTGGGAGTTTCTTATTTTATAGCAAATATTTCTGTACAACATTTCAAACCGCTATATTGCCGTTGAAGGGGAGATTTCACCCCTTTTTAAAGAAAGAGATAAAAAGCTCTATACAGCGCAAAGTTAGAGAGTTAAAATGTTGTACAAAACTTTTTACGAGGTGTTTTACATATACTAAATTATTAAGCTTTAGGTATTTTTTATAAAAATTAACAAATTTATATTTGACTCGATATTTCGACACGCCTTTGGGTGTCTTCTTCAGGGGAAATAGTTATTGAAATAAATAAAGCTCAATAAATTAGTTACTGATTGTTAAAAATAAAAATAATATAATGGCGTAATAACACTTTTTAACCTAAAAATTTTAGTATAACTTTTTTCGGGGTCCGCTCTTGTTTCCGGAGTTACGAAGCTCAAAACTTAAATTTTTTATTGATCACAATTCCTACAATATAGAACAGATATAACAGATATATATCTTTGCACTTGTATACAACATTTTTAAATCCATTAACTTATTGCGAGCAAAATGGAACTTAAAATATATTTTATTATTATTTTCTTTAGCCTATGCTTTTTTCTTTTCTAAGCAAACTGTAAAAATTCTTTAACTTTTTATGCAAAAATTGCAAATTAAGATAAAAGTAAGTGTTGATATAACTTGTAGTAAATTCAGTACTTCAAAAATTCATTCTATTGCAGCCAGGATTCACTTAGTTGGAGATATTCGACAAACATAGAGAAAGAAACCCACCCATAAGTCCGCCCAAAGAGAAAATCTTAACTCAGCGAAGCCGCTATTCGCTTAACCAAAAGGAGGAAATCGTTAAGCCTTGTCAAAGGCCTGCTATGTATGAATCTTTACTCAGAGAAACCGCTATTCGATATGCTCAGAGGAAAAATCCTTAAAACTGGCCGAAGGCCGGCTATGTAAAAATCTTTGCTCAGCGAAGCCGCTTTTCGATATACCGAGAGGAAAAAACTCTAAAACCCGGTCAAAGTATGGCTATGCAAAAATCTTTTCTCAGCGAAACCGCTTTTTGATATACTGCGAGGAAACAACCTTAAGCCCGACATACTTTAAGCATTGTTGACGTTATTTCAATTTGAATAGGGATATCAAGCCACTTACTTTATGTCCAAATTTTTGTTGACTTTATTTCACTTTTAAGAACGCAATAAGGTCAATTGACCTTATTTCCATTGACCTTATTACCTGTCACCATAATAAACAAACTTTAAGCTGAGTCAATGACATTTTCCAATATTCATATGTATACAAAAGCGTTTTGGCATGAGTTAAAAAATGCTTACTTTTGTTCCGTTAAACTCTCATTTCTTTCAATGGTTTTCTGAAATTAGATTCCTTTTTACCCGACTGCCAAGAAAGGTTATGTTTTTCGCGCGTTTCTTATATATATGTTTGTAAGTTTCTTTATTATCACGTAGCTTCCAAACGTCTGCATGGATTTCGACAGTTAAGGCCTCATTGTATTCGTCTTAAGAACCCAAGTGTTCTTAGATTGGTGTTTGAAAAGCAAAAAAAATTACGGATTTTAGGCGTTAAAATTTGGTTTAAAGTTGCTTAGCAACCAACTAAAAAGTTCCACTGCGTAGAAAGTTAACTTTATACAAAAAATCAATAAATTCATTAAAGTGCGACTTTGGCTCGCACACGAAGGGTTCCGTACAAATACACATATGTATATCCCTCTTCGTTTTTGCCCTTTTTTCATTTTGTCAATTTTTTCGTTTTGCTTTTTTGTTTAATTTTAGTTTTTTTCTTTCTTAACTTTTTTCGTTGTTTTCGCGATGTTTTTCGTTATTCCTTTTTTGTTTTTGTGATTGTTTTATTTTCGAGATTTTTCTTTTTTTTGCAATTGCTTTTTGCCGATTTTTTCAGTTTTTGCGATTTTTGGTTATGGCGTTTTTTAGCGTTTATTCGCTTTTTGACGATATTTTTAGTATTAGCGATTTATTTAAGCTTAAACGATTTTTTCGGTTTTGGGATTTTCCTCGTTTTTTAGTTTTAGCGATTTTATTTTTGCTTTTGACACTTTTTTCGTTTTGGCGATTTTTTCGGTTCCTGGGGGGTTTTTTTTTTTTTGTTTTGACGTTTTTTCCTTTTTTCGTTTTGGTGATTTTTTTAAATTTCGGGTGATTTTCCCGTTTATTGCTGATACTTTTAGTTTTACCGATTTTTTATGTTGTAGTGCTCTTTTTCATTTTGACGACTTTCTTTGGTTTTTTTCTCTTTTTTTGGTTTTTTTACGATCTTTTTAGTTTTGGTGATATTTTGCATTATAGCGATTTTTTTCAATTTTGGAGCTTTTTTCCTTTAAGCGATTTTTTTATTTTTGGCGATTTTTCGTTTTGGCATTTTTTTAATTTTGGAATTTTTTAGTTTTAACGTTTTTTTTAATATCGTATGGTTTTCAAGATACAGTATATTGTCTAAATTACATAGTAAAATAACATTAACTGATAGAACACCCTTTAATTTTTATTGTTTTAGATACATATCAGCGTTAATTGGTGTAGTCTATTTTACAGACTACACCAATTAACACTAACTTTGAAAATTCAAACTGTCTATATCTAAGTGTCTGTATATTACATTAGTATTTCAACATGTTTCGTTGCTCGCTTTAGAACACCCTTTAACTTTTAATTGTCATATATTTGTTGTTGAAGCGGCAAAATTTTACATATTCTGTAAAAATTCCAGGTCCGTAGCTCTTATGGTTCCCGAGAAAACAGTCTGTGACAGACAGACAGTCAGACAAGCGGACAGCGTAGCGAAAACAATAGGGTGCTTTACACTTTTGGTGTACGCTACCCTAATACGAAGTGCACAAAATGAACTTAAAAAAACTAAAAAACAAAAAACCCGACAGCATAAAAAACTAAAGAGAAAATAACTAGTCGAGAATCATTAAAAATCATATCTTCAATATTTGTACGTAATTATTAGTCAAACTGAAAATGTGTATAAGTCGGAAGTTATTATTATTCGGCTTAAGTTCAAATAATTGAATTAATGTAAACTCAAATTATTTTTAAGAGTGGAATATTAGAATATCTAATCAGACTAGCAAACCGGATTAGTACTATTAATTTCGACAGCCGCTACGCTGTCATCATCAGCGTCATTTGTTCGCTTTTACAACGTTTGATCGTGGATACTAGTATTAATGAAACATCAGCTATTTAACCAAATTTTGTGAGGAAATAGAATACGAGTTATCTTATTCCTTTTATCAATATGGTTAGCCGAAATCTCACCTTCTGATTCTTTATTCCAATTTTTCCAACTCTTATTTTTATTTTTGGTTTTGCTTGTACCATGGTGAAATAAGTATACAGGTGACAGCATAACGTCAGCAGATTATTTTTTGCTCTGCTAGTTTTGTGCATAATCCACGTCCAGCACGTATATATTTTTGACAAGCATCATCTATTTTTTTGTTGTATTGATGTATTTGTTTCCCTTATGCGGTCACCTGTATACTTATTTCACCATGGCTTGTACGTAAGCTCCGCCTACGATAAAACAAGCTATTGTTGTTGTAAATGTTTTTAAACAGTTTATCTTTATGTCATAATTTGCATTCTGATTTTCAGTTTTCAAATTATACCGCAGAAACCACACATGTATTCAACTTTTTGCGGGTGCCGTCGCAAATTTTAATATTTGTACGTAATTATTAGTCGAACTGAAAATATGTATAAGTCGGAGGTTATTATTATTATTCGGCTTAAGTTCAAATAATTGAATTAATGTAAATTCAAATAATTTTTAAGAGTGGAATATTAGAATATCTAATCAGACCAGCAGAACAAAGGACGCTGATCCAATATATAATTTACAATAAAGAAAAGCACACATACAAACAAATGTAAAATAAATTTATGTATATAAAATCATATTTTGAATTTCTCGTCTTATTTTTCAGCGTTCATCGTATTGCAATACTATGGTAGCCAGAATGTACAGTCAGGATGTTTTTTGCATCCATTTCGGTGAATTTGCCAACATTGCCTGCAGTTTACAAATTTAATTGTTAGTACATTTTTTAAAGAATCATAAGGTATTAATTGCTTACCTTCGAAACATCATCCATTGAAAAGGGCACAGGACATGTTAAGATTCTTGCATAATATTCATGGTGGGAAAAAAGTAATTTTATTACATTCACTGTCCATTTCCGGTTAATGTGGTCATTCGCCTCTTTGAAAGTTCTTTAACTTAGATAAAAATGTTAATTGATTTATCAAATGTTGCAAATTTTAAAAACATGCCCTTAGTCTATGTCCAGACGAGTCAACTTTTGCTTCTGCAACTTTCTTAAATTTTCTTTTGAAGCTGCATTCGTGTCCATATATTGAAATTCTTGTTGCGCAGCTTTTGTTTTTTACATAGCTTTTGTTGTTGCTTAATATTACGAAGAAGAAAACAAAAGAGAGTTGCATGTACATGAAGCAGTGGACCCCTTCCCTATCTTCTCACCTCTCTCCCATATACTCAAAAGTTGTGCAGCAAAAGTGGACTCGTATGGACATAGACTTACTGAACTATTTTTAGTTGCTAATAGGCTTTTTACACCTAACCACATCTTTCATCAATTCGCCAAGATGTATACATCTTCCCATAAGAATTGTACAGGGCTAAAAATGTACATCTTTGTTCATTTTTCAAAGATGCTCCTATCTCATTTTGTTTCATATTACATCTTTCGATAATTTTCGTGTCATCACTAGCAAAATGACATTTTAGAATGAAACAAAATTAAAAACATGTGTGTGAGCCAGAGATGGAAAAGTTGATACGATAGTACTTTTTTTATACTATTTGATATCAAAAAGGTGTGGCATGCAATAACGTCCATGAAAATAATGACCATGGAAGTTATTTCAAAAGGAAATACTATCCCTAGACACTATTTCCATTTTGAAAAGAAAATAAAGTCTATCAAAAAATGGAAATAAAGTCCATGAAAATAATATTGCACAGAAAAGATGTTTTGCATTGTGGGCCTTCGGCTGGGCTTAAGATTTTCTGCATAGCAAAAAATCTTTACTCAGCGAAGTCACTATTCGACATATTCAGACGAGAAAATCCTTAAGGCCGGCCGAAGGCGGACTAGAAAAAAATTTTAGATTTTTAAGCCTTATAAACTGGTTTTGAGGATTACATTCGCCTCTCTCATTCTTATCTACAATAACTGATATACTACTTTATAATAGCATGTAATGCCCAAAAACCATAAATTAAGCTCAGAAACGTGTGTTCTTAAAATGCCAGCGAGACCTCAGCCTTACAAAGAAATAAGGACAAATTGATCTGCACTGCTAATAAGGGTATTTTAAATTATTGCGCAATTATATGAGAAATATGTCCGTTTGGCTTTAATAGATATGACTTTATTGCGCTGGCGAAAATCAGTACATTGCTACTAAGGCATATTGAACAGGTACGGGCATTACTAAAACAATAGAAAATTTGTTGTAAAACTACCTTAACAGATGTCAAAAAACGGGTGGTATTACCATCGCAGATTTCTCTTGAAATAAATGTAAGACACCACACAGAGTCTGTATGGTGTTTGATAGTTTGAAGGTAGTGGTGATATCATGAGCATTTCATCAGCACTATTAAGTTTGGCGATTATTGAGGCAAGTCAGCTGACCTAGTAATCCCACCTGTTAGATACACCTTGATTGCTACTATAGTTTTTATATATTGGTATGTGATGGAAATTGATCGATTTAAAATCGCGTGATTTCACAAATCAAATAATAGCCAAATAGGTGTTCTGTAAATCACACGATACAGTGAAATCGAATTTAAGTTCGAATAAAATAGTCTTCGAAATTTTTTTATAAATCGGCGTGATTTGAAATCGATCGATTTCCATCACATATCAGATAATTTTATCTTGGCCTTGTATAATATGTCTCCATAGTCTCACGTAATGTCCTGTACGGATTACAAAATATCAGAAGTCAATGGCAGCAAAAATCGGATTTTTTTATAAAAGCTATAGAGAATACAATTTCCTACAAATTAGGATCAACCGTTGTTGAGATAAATGGCAGAGTAGAAAGGGCTACACCGCAATTGCATACACCTAGGACCACCCCCAAACCCTCCGAATGAAAAGTAAAAATATATATACATATATACGAGTTCATAGTTCCTAGTAATACTAACAAATATGTCATTTTTTATCTAACGCTTTGTTTCGGTGTTACGGTGTTCAAAACTTGTTTAAATTGGTCATAGCTATCGCAATATGAAACCTGTGCTCATTATATCAAAGCGCATTATAATACGTTTTGTCGAAATTATGTATCACCACATACATACATAATTTGAGCCGAATCAAATGTAGGGTATATTTGCTTTTTTGAACAAAAATTCTAAAAAACAAAAATTTTGTTATTCTTCGGGTTCGAAAAATTAGCCTGAAAAATTTATTTGATGCTGAAATGAAAATATAATTTCCCACCACTGGTGTGAGCCATTTTCATATGTATGTATGTAAATTTATAGACACATAATTCAAAATTAGTGGTACATGAAATAAATATTTATTTAATACGAGATTTTATTAACTAAAAACATTGCATTAATTATTGTTTTTGTTATTTTAAATCGCAAACAATTAATTGATGTTTTTCTTAATAAACTTAAAGTATTCATTTATTAAGCACAATATGACTTTTCATCAAACACGTGAAAATAAATATAATGACAGATAATAGATGTTAGATGTTGCAAATGTAAATCCATGTTTCACATTTTCAAAATTTCCATGTGTTCCTGCGAAATGCATGCAAGTGTAAAAAGCCTATAAACATGTTTTTTTCATTTTCAACATTTTCCACGCATTCCTCTAAGATGTGGGTGAGTGTAAAAAGGCTATAAAAACGTTATATTTGCTAGCTTTTTTTGGCAAATTATAAAAATATTATATTTTCCATTTAATTTATATTTTTTATTTTAAAATATTATGTCATACCCATTCAATATAATATCGATTAGCCCTATTAGCCATCAATTGAGAATATCGAACTTGATGTTTTATTCTATAACAGCACAGTTTATGAAATAGAGAAATGAAATCTGCAACTGAAAATATGGTCAGACTAAAAAAAATTCGTACTATAACCATTTTTTAGTTGTAATCCCCAATAAAAAGTACTGATACATGAGTAAAGCTAGTTCTGTCTTCCAAATCTATAAATTAATTTAAGCAACTTATAATTTGATTAGGTTAATTAATGTTTCGGCTGTGGACAGCTCGTTTGAATATCGAATTAAAGCAGTAAATAAAGACAATGTATTGCTGTTGTTAATTTTTATTATTCAGAATGGATAAATGATTATTGGAAGTAATGTTTAATAGTTGTAACCGTTTTTCAACCAATCTGTTTTCTGTGTGTAACCGTCAAATGCGTCTCAGAGATAAGCATAACATAAATTTCTTTATCCATCATGAAGTATTCGAAGGAAAAATAAATGAATGTCATGTTCGTTTTCAGCAGCACCAATTTGAGTGGCATAGACTTATTTTATCACTACGTTTTGCTACAAAAAATTACACATTAATATGAAAAAAAGTATTAAAATAAGCATTCTCAAAACCTGTAAAGACAAAAAATGAGGAAATGAAAACCCAAGTACGCAATTTACCTATGTTTACTCTCTAGATTAATTAATATATAATGGTTTCTATGCCAAGGATATGTAAGAAAAGTTGAAGAACAACTGAAGAAAAATTGAAAAGATGTCCTTGGAAACAATTTTGCTAATATTTTCTTCAAAATCTTTAATTGATTGCTTTGCAATATATATTAACATTAAATAAACTCTAAAATGCACACACATTTTACGCTTTTCATCGCTTTCGGCTCAAAATTAATGGTTGTTTTTTATAAATTAATTTTGTGCTGGGAAAAAAAACAATCGTAGGTTTTGTACTAAGAGAGATAAAGTCGTAATATTTCGAATTCTAATAGAGCTAGTTCAAGCCTACAATATATAATTTTTAAAAAAATGTTAGTGAAAACTTTTCAGGATATGGAAGGATATACTTTTAAAAGGAAATTTTTTTATATTTTTGTTCAGGGGGGAACTGAATTAAATATTTTTATAAAATTATATAGAGTCTTCCCTTTTATTTGGTACCGAATTCGCTAAAATATATTAGATAATATTAAAAAAATAATAATTAAAAAAAGCATTCTTGAAAAATGTTAAGTCCTTTAAAAAGGACAAAAAATGAGGAAATGAAAAACGAAGTACGGAGTTTGACTACATTTTGTCTCTAGATTAATGGATAAAAAGGACAAAAGATGAGGAAATGAAAAACCAAGTACGTAAACGTTTTTTTGTTGTCATTCTTTGTAACCTTTATTATAAATATAAGGTATCCATGAAGTCACATCAATTTTGCACCAATATTGTCTAAAAAATAAATTAAATTAATTAATTTTGGGAAGTAATAAATTGTATTTGCCGTCATTGCTCATGCTAATTATCAGGGGAACCGCAAATATGCAATTGCATGTTTTTCCCTGTGCGATGTATAAATACACAAATAAGATATTTATACGTTTCAGAGCTTTTCAAGAATTTTGCATCGATTTGTTAGTGCATGTTACACCATGTTTTTGCATATTTTACACTAAGTCGCATATTTAGTGAACTTTTCCTACGTTTTTGTGGCATATTTGGCTGTTTTCCTGCATATTTTGGCTTTTCTAAATTCTAATGTGCATATTTACAAATAAAACAAGAAAGTCTGTTTTACCATCGAACATTTTGAAATTTTTCCACATATAAAAAATTTTTCTTTTGCGATTTTAAATTTACTCTAATATATTTTTCCCCAATTTCTTAAACATTTTTCTATTCCATTGATTTACTGCAACTTTATTTGCAGTTTTAAAAATTATGTAGTTTTTCAATTAAGTAGTTTTGAGAAATTTAAATTTTGACGAGATTGTTGGCTTATTTGCATTTCATTGACAAATGGTAGGACGAGAGTAGTAGCCATTCTTTGTGTCTTGGTGCCCAACATTTTATATTTGGACAGATGAAAGGCCAGGCTGACATTGTTAAATCGACTCCCGTACCCATAAGGAACCAGTATATATAGGTGGCATGCAATAACGTCCAATGAAATAATGTCCATGAACGTTATTGCTAAATTGAAAAAGCAATAATGACCATAAAAATGTAAATAAAGTTCATGCAAATGGTACTGCAGAGTGAAGGTTGACGGGTTCTTTGTGTATGTCGAATAATAGCTTCGCAGAGCTTAGATTTTTGACTAGGCAGAAAACATTTACTCTGCGATGTCACTATTCGAAATTCTCATAAACATTACTTCCTTTTTGAAGTGGAAATAATGTTCGTGGACGTTATCTTCTTGAACATTATTGCATGCCACCAATATATATACATAATTCGTGGTGTCAGAAATGAATATTATATAAATTATAAACGAAATAATAAAGTTTTAAGAAAATTTGTTTACATTTTGAAAGCATATTTTTAAGTTTTTAGTGCATATTTAATGCGCATAAAAAAATTTTTTTAGGGCATATTTCTAGTTTTCCTGCTAATTATTCAACATGTTCTCTGATAGAAGACCCAGTAAGACGAAAGTAAGAGAAACAGGTAGCACGTAGAGATACACAAAAGCATATTGAGGCGAGAGAGAGAGTGAGAGAGAGAAATAGGGAGCAGAATACAAAGGGATCAAGGAAGGAAGTTAGGTATACAAACGAATTATAAAAGAAACAACGGACAACAGAAAAACGATTTAGTATTCAATAGAACACTGAAGATGGCACATAGCCGAAACCGGTCTGTTTATAAACCAAATTTGACATGGGACGACGGAAAATCGTTCCAATTTCAAAAAACCCCGTATAAAGAAAAACAAAAAACTAAGATAAATCGCTAAAACTAATTATATCGTCAAAAAGCGAGAAAAAACGTTAAAACAAAGAAATAACCCATAACAAAAAAAAATCGCCCAACTGAAAAAATTGGCAAAAAACAACCGAAAAGTCGCAAAAAAAAAACTTAAAAAATTACTAAAATTAAACGAAAAAATTGCCAAAATGAAAAGGGATATACTTACATATGTGTATTCGAAAGTCGCACTTTCCTTAATATATTTTAATCTGTTATAAGCCAGAAATATTTTTTATGAATTAAGACGAAAACAAGATACATTTATTACAAGGTAGTGGCAAGAATAAAACAAGTACAAAAACATTACAAAAACAGCATTGCTTTTTATTGCTGTTTATTTCCTGCTTCTGTCAAAAATATGTATGATTTTCTTCACACTTGTTTTCTCCCATACATACACACACAGTTTGGTAGAAATTTTAAACAAACGTACAAATTTTGACAGAAGTAGGAAAAATTTTAGGAAATCATATATAAACACTACCCAAGGTAGATTGAACAGGTACCACTACAAGAACAGCTGTTTTAGTAAATTTGAGAATGTGTACGTCACACAGACAATAGATGTTGACACATGTCTGGGATTTTTCTATCAACAACGGGCATATGTTAGTAAATTTGAGAGAGCTTATGACTGCGTGCGACTCACAGACAATGGATTTGACATATTTCTGGGGTATTTCTACCAACAAAATACATGTGTTTTGGTGTTGTATTTGTTTTAGTTATAGCGGTACCTGTAATGAATATGCCTTGACACTACCTATTAAATGAATCTACCTTGGACGAAAATAAGAGAAACAGGTAGCAGGTAGAGGGAGAGACACACACAAGCATAGGTTAGGTTAGGTTAGGTAAGGAGGGCAGTCACGACTGTAGAAGTGACTCACTTGGGTCCGTTGATTCGGTCCCTTTGTGTTACCCTAGAGCAGACAGGGCATAGAAATTACGACTGCCCTGCCGCCGTGTCAAACCATCCCGATTGAACTAAGTAGGAGGATAGCCTGACTAGCCCTACATTAGAGAGACTCTCTAAGTCTGGAAATATGCTAGCGCCCGAGGTTCTCGTCCTTAAGGTGGCTAGAGCCGGACACTGACATAGAAGATCGAGAACAGTCTCCTCCTCTTCCTCATCATTACATCTTTTGCATTAGTCGTTATGATTTAGACCCATCCATCTGGCATGGGTCCCAATATGACAGTGCCCTGTGAGCACTGTTACTAATAGTTTCGTTCGACCTTTACCGAGCCTGAGCAGATCTCGTGTCCTGCTGAGGTCGTAGTGGGGCCACGTGGACCTAGCCACGCGACAGGTGCCTTCGCGTTCCCACCAATATTGTGCCAGCCTGAATGATTCAAGCTGTATCAGTGATTTACAATGTGATAGAGGGATGCCAACGAAGTAGCATATCATCGAGTTGCTCAATGTCACGCCCTGTTTGGCAATTCCGTCCGCAATATCGTTCCCGGTATCCAACACAGTGTTACTCTCGAATGTCTCGATATCTCGTTTAGAGATACCCGTCATTCGACAACCGCCAAGGAAGTGGTGTATACACCATATATAGCGGCGATGGCCGCTTTGCTGTCGGTAAGTATATAGATATCTTCCGATATCCTATAGTACCTAAGCCATCTTGCCGCCCTAGTGATAGCGGAGATTTCAGCTTGCAAGACGCTACAACCGTCCTGCAGCCTAAATGGGACTCTTACGTTGAAGTTTTCCACATAGAAACCTCCGCCAGTTCTGTTGCCCCTTTTGGAGCCATCCGTAAAGACTTTGATCGCTCTATCAGGGTTGAGGGATGAGAAGTACTGTTCCCTGCTGGGAACAAGTGAGAGGAATAGCCCACCAAAGTAAGGCTTCGGTGTCGCAGAATCCTGGAGTGCCCATAATCAGTTCGTGACCATGGGCATGTAGCGTTCAGCCTGATCGCCGAGAATAAAGCTAGCTGTTTGGCCATACCCTCCACCGGAAGCCAGTTCATCAACGTGAAAAGTGCTTTCGTTGGAGTCGACCTGAGCGCACCTGTTATCAGGGTCGCTGCCAGCCGAAATATTTTATTAAGTGTTCTGCGATGAGAGTCTTTCTCTACCGCTTCCCACCAAACTAATACACCATAAAATAAAATGTGCTTAACAACCGCTTCAAAGATCCAGTTGATCCCTCTGAGCTCTATGCCCCAGCTGCGACCAATGGATCTTTTACAAGTATAGATAGCCACGAGGGCCTTATCCGCTCTGTACTGGGTGTTTCGATTCCAAGATAGTCTGCTATCTAGGATTACGCCCAAGTATTTGGCGTTATCCGAGACCGTTAATGTGATCCCGTTGAGTCTAGGAGGCACAAAGTCTTCGACTTTGTACTTTCAAGTAAAAAGCACCAATTCAGTCTTAGCTGGATTGACGCGCAGCCCGCAATTGACGCTCCATTCACTAACAAGTGCCAGTGGGGACTCCATACACTGAGAGATTGTACTCAGGTGCTTGCCAGAGATGGCTACCGCCACGTCATCGGCGTATGCAACAGTCTTAACCATCTTACGCTCCAGACTTAGCAGCAGAGAGTTGATAGTCAGACTCCACAGGAGTGGTGATAGAGCCTCTCCTTGTGGAGTGCCCCTATTGGCTGCCCTGTATTCAGTAACATTTCCAATCGAGGCGCTTATGACCCTATTTGTTAGCAGGTTCTTAACGAAACTGCAGATATTAGAATCAATCCCTAGTTCTATCATATTCAAGATAATGGAATCGGGCTTGACGTAGTTAAAGGCACCCTCTATGTCTAAAAAGGCCACCATAGTGAACTCTTTGTGTTCCAGAGATTTCTCTATGTGGCTGACCAGAGAGTGTAGGGCAGTTTCCACAGACTTGCCTTTGGTGTAGGCATGTTGTGAGGGAGAGAGAAGTGTCGCGGGTATAGACATTCTCAGATGTATATCAATAGCTCTTTCTAGGGTTTTGAGCAGAAAGGATGTCAGACTGATTGGTCTGAAGTCCTTAGGCTTAGTGTGGGAAGTCTTGCCACCTTTAGGGATGAAGATAACCCTACACCTACTCCAGCAAGCTGGAATATAAGAGTAGTTTAAGCATTCTTTATATATTACAGAAAGCCATGGTATAACCAGGTCCATGTTTCTCTGTAGATCAGCTGGAATTATGCCATCTGGTCCCGGAGATGTAAATGGATCAAAGCTGTTAATCGCCCATTTTAGTCTGTCGATGTCCAGACGTAGACGGCGACTGAGGGGTACGGCTTGTACCAGGCCCTGCTACAGGGCTGGAAGATTGCCGGGGAAGTGTGTATCAAGTAGCACGCTGAGCGTTTCTTGGCTACTTAACGTCCAGCTACCACATGGTTTCTGTATGTAGCTGGGTAACACCGGTGAGGTTGCCAATATCTTACGCAGGCGGTTGGTCTCAGAGGAACCCTCCACTCCACTGCAGAAATTCCTCCAAGACTTCCTCTTAGCGTTCATAACTAGATATTTGAATCTATTCACAGAGGTCTTATAGCTCGACCAGTTGCCTGATCGTTTGGCCTTGTTGAATAGTCTACGACATTCGCTGCGCGACTGTGCAATTTCGGGACACCACCAAGGTGGTTTACCTTTGCCTTTGCATACCATAGGTTTGCAGGACACGCTTGTGGCATAGCGGAATGATTCGCTGAGCGTATCTACCGCCGAGTCGATGTCCCCAATAGTGTTTATTGTGGGAGCAGAGATTAGGGTATTCAGAAGGAGATTGCTTTACATCTCCCAGTTGGTTTTCTTTCTATTTACTATGGGATCCAGCCTAGATTCAAAAATCCCTATAGAGAAGTCAATATAACGATGGTCGGAAAAGGAACAGTCGTCCGATACCGTCCATTTACTAATTAAGTTGGTGTGCTGTGCACTGACTAATGTGATTTCTAAAACCTCGCTGCGGTTTGAGACAATAAAAGTGGGTTCTGAACCTCTATTAACTATTTCAAGATTATTACTAAGAATAAAATCGAAAAGACACTCACCTCGTGCGTTGGTGTTACTGCTACCCAAAGTGATGTGGTGCGAGTTGGCATCAGCACATATAATAATGGGCGTCCTTGTGCTTGCCGCTTTAGCCACAATCCCACGTACCTTCTCATTTGGTGGACACTCTCCGTGGTCATGTGCCATATAGCTGGAGACTACCCAGATAGTGCCAGTGGTTGTCTCCAATGCCGCAACAACAGTATCCTCATCACTGTAATCAGATAAAATAAAGATACGTAAAGAGTTTTTAGCCAGTAAGCAAGATCTTATGTTACCTGTGCCTCTGGCAAACAGAAGCTTGTAGCCCCTGCGGTTTAGTCCAGAAACCCGTCCTTGGTGGACCCAGGGTTCCTGGACAAAGACTAGCTCCTCCTCCTTCTCAACCACCCGGAGGAGCATTGCAGCGGATGCTGCTTTAGAGTGGTGGAGGTTGACTTGCGTCACCTTCACCATGCTCCATAGTGTCTACGACTGTGACGTTGACATCCTCCTGGTCGGAGTCCAGAAGGGCGTCCTCGTCATCCTCCGCAACGTCCATCTGTTCAAAGAAGCCGCCCACCATCTCAGAGATGGACTTGACGTCATCTATGTCAGATGAGCCAGCGGTGTCGTCATTGAGCGTGCCTCCTGTGGACTGCACACCTTTCGAGCCAGGGTTGCGATTCTTTCTGGCGATTCCTTATTCAGGGTCAGAATCACTTTCCTCCTAGACCCTTGGACGCCGGAAACCTTGGCCACCTTCCAGTCATGGGTAGGCAGCCCGGGGTTGCAGCTCCTAAGGATCTTGAGGATTTCCTCTGGGGCCGATGGTTCAGCGGGTATGTCGGCAAAGCCTCTAGGGTTTTTGGGAATATCCTCCATAGGAACCGCATCCAACCTAGCACCTTGCTACACCTCGCCAATAGAGTCGATGGCTTGTGTTAGCAGCAACGCTGAGCGTTCATCTGCGCAAGCCATAATTTTAACGTGATTGTGGTACCAGCCAGAATCAACGCACTGTGGCGGAGGTCCCGGATTATCCTGCCAGATCTTCCAGAACACGTCTGCCAATTTTAGGTTGACAAAATCCCACTTGTCGTGGGAAATGGCACCGTCACTCATGCTCCTGTCAATAATGGCCCTCATGAGGTTGCCTTTGGCGACCTCGCTAAAGGAGCCACCATTATTTGGAGCATGTTGTTTGGAACGCTTGGTTCCGTCAGGTTTGGCCCCAGCTGCATTTTCTTCCTCTGATCTTTGCCGTTTAGGCCTCTGCACCTGTTCGGTGCAGAGGGGAGGTTTTTTCTGCAGCGAGGCCATGTGGGCTTTAGCCCAAGCAAGGGAAGCTGCCTGCTCATTAGTGAGCTGGTCAGCCGGGATGGAGCCTAAGGCCGAAATTTTTCTTAAAGCGGAACGCTTCGTAGTGGCAGCTCTGCGAGAAGGGTTTTTGTGCCTAGGGGTTTTCTTGGTGGTGCCGGGTTTGGCAGTGGAAGGCAAAGTACTGGGGCAAGAGGAAGAGTCCTTCACTGCCTATTCCTTCGCAATTGGCACATGGGAAACGGAGGGTTTGGCCGACTTAGTCGTGTCCAAACGCGCCGCACCCGAAGAAAGGGTTTTAGCCGGTTTGCCGGCAAGAGCTTTAGCAGCTTTGGAGGTACTAGGCCTGAAGTCCAGAGATACCTCGCCGCTAGGTTTAAGACAACCACCTTTCGGCTGTGTTGCCTTTTGGCGGCTCACCAGCTTGGCTGAGCCATGCTGGATTCCCGGTCCACCAGTAGCTCGCAGACTGATCGGGCCTGGTGTGGACACCCTCTCTGCCTGAGAATAGCGTCCCCGGAGATTTTGAGGCCCCGAACCGGGTACGTGGGGCATGGTTTTTTGGGTTGCATTTTTCTTTAAGTGGGGGGTTGCATTTATACCTACTGCAAGGTTCAAAACTGCCGCCCAGTATGGGAACAGACGCTGGTGGATTTGGACAGGCCCAGAGGCCGAGAAACGGACTGGTCCGATAACCGCCCCATCGGAGAAAATAGACGTTATTAGACCGGGGGGTGGTTCTTAGTCGGTACTATTGCTAGCCCATCTGGCATGGGTGACCCTACCGGGAGCAGCAGCCCAAAAACCTGAAACCTGCTGCCCCCGCCAGTGCGGCCAACACAATACGAAGTACCTAAGCCTCCACATCGCGACAATATGACCACCTGGCGTGGAGGCACCCAAGCATATAGAGACGAGAGAGAGAAATGTATTAAAGGAATTATAAAAGAAACAACGGACAACAAAAAACGATTTAGTATTCAATAGAACACTGAAGATGGCATAGCCGACACCGGTATGTTTATCAAACAAATTTGACTTGAGATGACGGAAAATCGTTCCAAATTTTTTTATCTTCCTGAATCGTTCCGGCCAGTTAAATAGAACTCCTTCACGTTTCTCAAAAGCAATGCTGAAGTCTTTGTCAATCTGAAATATATTTATTTGTAGTAAATACTAAAGTATAAAGCAATAAAGACTTATATACTCACATATCGAAGTCCACCCGGTTTCCTATACTCACGTCATCTTTTAGAAACCTCGGCTAAAGAGGATATTTATTTAATTAATTCCGAAATTGCTGCATGCTTGCGGATGAACAACCGAAGAAAACTTGGACAAAGTAAAGGAAATTGTTATGAAAGATTTTCGCAGATTATGTTGGCACATCGATTGGCTCATGCCATGAATGTTTTGGGTTGAAATGCGTGGCAGCAAAATTTGCTCCAAAATTGTTGAATCTTGAACAAAAACAAAGGCGAATGGAAGTTGCTCAGGAGTCACTAAATGATGTCAACGACGATGAAGAATTACTGAAACATATTATATCAAGTGACGAAACATGATACGGATATGACGTCGAAACGAGGCATTCTGGTTCGCCAAAATCGAAAAATGTTCGTCAAGTACGATAATCGCCGAGCTCTTAAAACACGTTTAACCTTAGCGGCTGCCGCAGACAAAGTAAACTATGAATACAACTGAAAATTTTATCATACTTCAGGGCCCTATATAGCAACATAATTGCAGAAACTTTTGACAATCGGTATCATCAAAACCCGAGAAATTTATAAATTCACATTATCTTTTTTTTAATAGACCTAGTATATATATAATTATACCAAATAATTGCATCCAAAATACATAAAACTTTAGAATTGGAACTAATAACATCATGAGTAAGTTTATCTCAAGGCATATTTATTTTAACGGGTAATCGCTGTATTAAAACAAATTCAACAATCCAAGAACAACATCTAGTTTGTTGCTAGAAATTTTCCTTGTAGCTGTCAAAGTGTTAAATAAATAAAACTTATTTTTGTACATTTTCATACATAAATTTTTTAAAAAACTGATAAAAGAAGCTGATATATTTATATTCTGGAAGCAGCAGGAGTAGTAGTATTTATTTATTTAAAAAAACATGGCGGTATTGCTCGGCAATCACAGCATAGCCTAAATCGGGTCATTTCTTTTGTTGTTTTGAGGCGTGAACATAACCAAACGGATGTAATGTTACAACCACAGACAGCAATTTACATCTTGCCGGGTGGACAAAGAAAGTGGGAATCTTGGTCATAGTGAAATAGAATATATAGGTGGCGCTGATCCCAGTATAATAGTATGGGTTATGGCTTTTGTGCATAAATTGAAGCGAGCTGAGAAATGATTTTCATTAAGTATTTTTTATTGTATTTTTTGCTGAGTCACTCACAAATTGTTACTTCTTCAGCTATGCCCATAGGAAAATCACAATCTTCTATTGGTGGTTCAATGTTTATTACTGATTGTTGTTCCACGGGTAGACAGTATTCTCCATTATTTTTATTAGCTTCTTTAGGTTTTATATTTAAAATTTTTTTAAACAAACGGAAACAATTCATTTTAATTTAAAATAAAAACAAACGTAAACAGCCTTAACAGCTACAAATAAAAATAAATAAAAAAGAGAGTAATCAGCTGTGGAAATACGATTACCTGTTAATAAATCTACCTTGGGTGTATCTGGAACTGCTCTTTTCTTCGTAGTATTTTTACTACATTTGAATTTACAATACTTCATGTAAATTTTTCCTCGCTTGGAAGTACGATAGTAGTGTAATTTCTCAGTGCGACAGCGGCGTAATTATTTTAAGGCACTTCTTTACTATTAACTTACTTCTTGGAACTTGTTTATTTCAAACTTACTTCTTGTTTTAATTCCGCACAAACTTATTTGTTAGCCGAAGAACAATAACTGCCCAGCAAAAACTTTGCTTACTGGTATGCAAAAAAGGATATGAGGATTTAAGTCGTAACTGCTTACAATTTGACTCGATGACTACTTATTTTTTTTTTTTTGAGAAATCCAAAAATGAGGGGTACCCCTTACAAATGTATGTACTTTTTCACAGCAATTAACTAGTCACTACTTGGCTTACTTGAAGCTAAAAAATAAGTAGTTAACAAACAAATTAAAATTTAAAAAAAATGTATACACATTATTTTGTTATTATTTTATTAATTTTTTTTTACCCAGCTGGGATACGATCCTGGGCTCGTTCAGATTTGAAGACAAGTACTTTAACCACTGAGCTATTGTTGACCAATACGTTTAAAAGTGGTGGTCTACTTATTTTATTAATACATATCAACAAATTGTAACTACTTTCAGATAATGAGAAAAATATGTACTAATTTTATTAAAATCTAGATTGTAGATATAATTTGAATTATAGTAATAAGACAAATAAGTACCACTCATTACTTTGTAACCCATTAATAAAGTACCACCGATTACAAAAATGACAAAAGTTTTTGCTAAGTGATTGCTTTGCGTTAATTTTTTTGTATTTAGTATGTTTTTTATCTCGTTATAAAACAAGTAATTAGTACGTTGAATTGAGCCAAATAAAACAAAAATTAAGGTGCTGGTTCCTTGAATCAAAGGTCTAGTTCATTGCATAAGATATCCTAATCTTCTTTTTTAAGTCAAAATCAACATACATTACTTAAAATTAATAAACAGTTTCCATAAAACAATACACTTTCTTGAAATTTAGTACACTTTTTCCTTTTTAACCGACATCAAAATCGAAGGACCAATTTTTAACGTTTTTAATATTAGATGGCGTACAAGATTTGCCTTATTGTATTGAAGTCGGCTTTTTTGCCAAAATGATTATATTTATAAAAGAATGAAAGTTTTCCTTAAATTCAACATGTTATATGTTAAATCCAAAAACTAGTTCATTGTTTAATTCAACGAATAAAATCAAAGAATGGTTTCAACATTCAGTTCATATCTATATAAAATTTTACTTTGGATTTCAATGAATATTATTTTTAAATAACGTATGACTTTTGTAACCATGACAACTATTGTTAAAATTGAATAGAGAATCGCAGTACTGTTTGTACATATCATGTTAAATTAATAATCAAATCTCATAGAGGATTGTTGAACTCCAAAAATAAAAGTTTTGAAGTCTTTTCTCCTTCAAGCCTATTGCGATTCGGTGTGTAAATAAGCCTCGCACCACTAAACATTCGCTCGCTCGGAACACTCGGTGGTGCTGTCACTAAATATTGCCTGCCATAGGTAAAAGAAGCTCGTATTTTCCCTTATTTACCCTGCGGAAAATTTGGTGACAAATGATCTAAAAGTACTCGTCCTATGACTTGAGAAAATGAGACTGGTACCAAAAATAAGGAGTAGTGAATTGTGAAAAAATACATACATATTGTGTAGATGGTCACATATTAACAATTTTCAGTTAATTTAGTTGGTACTCCGACTAGTATTGTAGTAAACGCCACTGAACAAATTTGATTCACCTAGATCTAAGGCCTATCACATAGTGTCTATATAATATTAATTGCATCACTTCAATGAGACTGCCATGCCACTCAGGAACTCCAGCTTAACTGGTATTTATAATATTGAAATATAAGTTCCCCTGTGGTCGAATGGGTAGTGTACTAGCTTGTGATGCCGGAGGTTATCGGTTCGAATCCTATCAAACCACATCGCTTAAAAATAAAATACAATTTCTACTTGGATTTGTAAAAATAAAAATATAAATTAATCGATTAAATTAATCAAATTACAGCTGAATTCGGAATAATATTTATATATAATCTATATTATTCTACACCGACTAGGACTCCATAAGATAGTTCAGAGACAAGTTACAAGGTGCATACAAAGTATCAATTAACCCCATCCTAGGCCATCCCCATGTAAAAGTGGCTGGTCCGCTTCATAGGAAGTGTTAGAACTCGGACTGGTCCCTACCACCTGGGGACCGGTTACATGACTTGTTTTGTGTCAGTTCCATTTACCGTAGGGTACTTTCCACTAGACTTGTGCGGCTCCTGAACGAACTAGTTCAATTGAATCATTCATTCAATTCAGCGAAGTGAAACGCTCACTTTACTGAGCGTTTTTAGCTCAGTGAAAGACATAAGGCGAATTTAGGGTGAATGTTTCATCTTTCTTGTGTCTGCTGTTTCATAGTTCACGGCGAACCAAAAATAGTGGCGCCATTGCCGAATTTGCCTTGAAAACATCCAGTACAAAAACCACAGACCGAAAAATTTCTTAGACTTCAACCTAACATATGCAAAACCTAATTTACACACTTTTTGAAGAAAATATATTTTTTAGTACACATTACATTTTTTTAGCACAATGGAAACTTTTTCTTGCTCCCATTTCTAATTCCATTTTTTTATTTATATAATATTTATTTACTTTCTTTCACAATTACTTAAACTTTTGAATCACTTCTTGTCATTCTTATTATTTTAATGTATTATTATAAATTATATTATTATTTATAATGTTATCAAAACAAACAAGCAAATTTTGACTTCTAACTAAATAATATACATACACAAAAAGTCACCAGGTGCGCACAAGACATATTGTTTGTGGCTGTGCTGTCAATTTTACTTGTTATTAATTCGCTTTGATGAAATGTTTCTTTAGGAATTTGCCTTGTAAACAAGTGAGCTACTGAGCTAACTGAGCTAACTAAGTGAAATAGTTCAGTAAAGAGAGCTGAGCGGAAAAGAGCGCTCACTCAAAAGAGCTGATAAGCACAACTCTACTTTCCACCAAGTGAGTGGGTCGACGTCATTTGCCACCCGTTTTTCCGCTAACTTTTCTTATCAGAATGTCATAATAATGTTAAATACCTATAGTATTGTGACAGTTTTTATCAATTTATTGTTATTGGCGCAAAGGGTAGATTTTTTCAATTAAATTTGAAATATCAAGTGGCACTATACGTTTAGATTGAATATTCGTATTCGGCGAATATTGGATAAAAAATTGATATTCGTAACATCACTAGTGTGGAGTTCACGCAACATTCGGTAACTGTTTACTCGTTAAATTGGTATAATTTCCCATATATTTTGCTGTCAAAATTTTTTAAAATAGATTTTACAGAAATAAAATATATTGGCAATTTAACCAATTTAACAAGTAAACAGTTACCAAATATTGCGTGAACTCCACCATTGTGTAAGATTTTTTTTAAATAACTCATGAACTATTTCGAGTCCCTTCCCTTGGTAAAAGTAAAGATAAGGAGTTACTAATCAACATATATTTTTAAAGAAATTTTAACATGTCTATTTTTCGAGAAAATCGCTCGCGAACACATACACGATTTCAAATTTTATTGTGTACCCTTTAATATGCCACGTCAAAGCTTAATTAGTTTTAAATATATACATATGTACATAATTTTATGAAATTTGTTTAATATATTTTTGTTGAATTTTCCCATATTGAAGTCGCTATATGGTGCGAACCAGAAAGGGTAGTGAGCCAAGATTTCGCATTAATGGTAGTTATGCCAGAGGCATCATTCCTACAAAATTTTATAAAAATCAGAAGAGGTAAGGTCCAAAATATTACTTTTGTTGGTTAGTTATAAATGTTTTTACCCATATGTAAATATGTACATATATAACACAGCACAACAAAATGTGTTTTTGTGTTGTTTAAATAAAAATAGCTGATATGCTTTTATCTCCTGATTACGATGGCGTCATTAGTTTTTGCCCGGCAGCTGTAGTTTCGAAGCCATAGTGTCATTTAGCATTTGCATAATTTACACCACTTTTTATATTATTCGCTTAATATCTCAGGAATGATCCTCCAAACATTAAAATGCTTTGTGGACTATTAATCTACACAAAATACTTTTTCATTTTAGTAGAGCCATATAGATGAGTATATTAGGATATCTTACTGTTATTGCAAGGATGTTAAAAATTTTGTGTTTTTTGTTTAGTCCTTAAAACTTTTTTCTTTTAATTTTTTGAAATTAAGAAAACTGATCCTTACGTATTTTCGTCCGCTGATTACGATTTTCTAGCGCATATAGTGTCAGAGATATTGTGCATTATATAAACAAATACTTAAAATTTTTCTTTTCTCACGCCATCCAAAAAACAATTTTTCGTAATCAGCGGACGAAAATATATAGGATCAGTTTTCTTAACTTCATAAAATTAAAATAAAAAAAATGTTGAGGATTATACCAAATAAGGGGCCATTCACATATTACGTAACGCGCCAGGGAGGGGAGCAGGGGGGTTAAAGATTTGTTACGGTTCAGATACTTTATACTGAAAATTTTGTAAAAAGCGTTACGAAGGGAGGGGGGGGGGGTATAAAACCTCCGAAAATAGCGTTACGTAATATGTGAATAGGCCCTAACAGTAAGATATTCTGATATACTCATTAATGTGACTCTTCCCAAATGAAAGATACTTTTGTGTAAACTAATAACCCTGAAGGTACTTTAAAGCTTGGAGGACCATTCGTGAATTATTGCGAATAATACAAAAAGTGGTGTAAAATATGCAAATGCTAAATGTCACTATATATTTAAACTAGAGCTGCTGGGGAAAAACTAATGATGATCGTAATCAGCAGATGAAAATACATAAAGATAAACTATTTTTATTTAAACAACAAAACCACTGTTCCGCTGTGTAATTTATAAATTTTAGGACGAACATTATTATATTCTCTTGAAAGTGCATCATTTAATAATAGCCGAAGAGAACGATATCCATATCAGCGAAATATTAATGTTAAGAGATGAAACAGATAAACCAATTGTGGAAATTGGTGGCATTACCAGACGTAACTCCAAATTAAATGACATTTCGTCTTTTATCCGTAAGCCAGAACACATTGAAAACCTACTGAAACACATCGCTCTGCTTGTTGTCAACCAATGGAATAAATTTATTTACGAATTCGAATCTTTGGAAACTCCCGATGGTACAATTGGCTTAAAAATCTCTAATATGTCGCAACTATTTTCAGTCTTGCTTATAATAGCTGTGAATGTTGTCATCAATTACTGGAAAGTTATAACATTAAAAAAGAAAAAAAGATATTTGCGCAAAAATCAAGAAGTTGAAGGAAGGTATAAGACTTTTACTACATTATTGGCAAAAGAAGCCCAAAAACGGCACTTGTCGTGGAAAGTCGCCAAAGAAGCTGTACGCTCTTCTCTGCAGCTATCGAATTTGGCAAAAACATGGACAAAAATGTTGTGGCAAGCAAATGTAAATAGTGTAATGGGCATGCCTTATTACGTCTATTTTGAACTTTTAGCTCTGAAAGATTTAATATTGAAAGGAGAAACTACACTCAACACCACCTACTGCAGCCGTTTATCTTTTTATGTGCCTTTACTAATTTATGCTCAAATGGAACTCATTAAAATCTGCTATGAAATATTCAAAGCCCCGGTAAATATATTTGAAGAACTATTTCAATATCCTTCGAAAGAACAGAACAAATTGCATAAAATGTCCTATTCGGGAAGAAAAATCGTTTCGTTTACCAAGTCTATAGATGGAAATGAGATACGAAAGCGTTTGACTTTTAACAACGAAAATCGTGAATCGGATTATACACTTTCCTGTTTATCTGCAGCGATTTACGATTACTTTGAATATTATGATAAAGAGTTACCTGTACCGAAAATTCTTAATACTACTTGTCGTACAATGGCAAAGGGTTATTTCACCGATAGTTTGGGTGATAAAACTGATTTTATCGGTGGTGTTGTGTTTTTGCAACTGCCATTGAAAAAACCAGATCGCGAACATGCTAAGCAAATACATTCAATTATTGAACAGATAAAACGGAAACAAATCATGATATATTTATCATCAATTGGTCAAACTAAATTTGATATGCTAACGTCCATTTTTCCAAGTGTGTTGACCAAAATTTGCATTAATTATTTTTCATCGAACTTTCCAGTTACGATAACAGAAATACATGGTGCAAATGCTGAGTTCCAAGCTTTATGGGGCCAAACCGTTAAGGATGTTTTACTCTTCCGACCACCTCAATCGAAAACATGTAAGTATTAATATATAGAATTGTATACTTATATATTTGCGTTACAAAGAAAAAATTATGATGCATTTTTTAACAAACATGTTTTCGAAAATGATTTAAAATTTTTATTATTGTCTCTATAATGTTTGATAAATAATTTTGTTTGAATTATTATTTCATTTAATTTTTGCAATCGCCAATGTTGGCAAACCGATGAAATTATAAAATTGTTTTACTTGTTTTTTAAATTTCTGAAAAAAATTTTTAATTGAAAAAATTTTAATTTCTTCCAACAAACTATTAAACATTTTTGCATTTGAATTTACAAATTTCTTTGTATGATCTAAATTGAAGAAATTTACATTTGATTCAGTGAATTTGGTGTTTGAATTGAAAAACAAATATTTTCTGTGTTAAGCTTAGTACTCTGTTCAAATTTACGAAAAATGTTGATCAACATTGGTTTTTTCATACGAAATATATGACAAGTAACCAATCATAACTAGCTCTTGAAAGTATGCTGCAATTGTGTACGTTTTTAAAAACAACCAAATGTGTTTGTTGTTAATTCCACACGAAAAAAGTAGCGCTCATATTATTTCACATGACTCAAAATCAGTGACAGCACTTCGCACGAAATTATGAACAGAGTATCATGCTTTAGTTAAGGCTGATCCTATTTCAGCGAAAACTTTTCAAATATTGGTAATGAGTAGTAGTTTTTTTACAAAGCAATGAGTGCTATTTATTTATTTATCTCATTATTTTGCTGGATATAAAAATTGTTGGTAATGAATAAAATTAGTACATATCTATACTAATATTATAAAGAGCTAAAGTTTGTAAGAGGTAATCTCCGGAACCACCGGTGCGATTTTTAAAATTTTTTCAACAAAATGCAAACGGACATAGGATATATGGGGTTCCGTTAAAGTGCTTAGAAGGTCGAGGGGCGGTAGGCACCCTATACCCAGAAAATATTTATTATGGTTTTAGCAGATCTATTAAAGCAATAGTCTTAGGATTCCGTATTGAAGAGAAAAATACAACCCTGTTCGCCATATATCGGCTAAGCGACTGAACCTATTTCGATGAAATTTGCAACATAGATAGATCTGCGTCTGACAGAACACAAATGATTTTTTTTTTGCACAAGTAGGACCAAGACGTGGACAGAAGTGCAATTTCTGCTTCTCCGAAACTATCTAACCGATTTTGATGAAATTCTAAATATACACGCAAAAAAAAAATATCCTCACATACATATTTGTTAACACATGTTTTATTTATTGATTGTGAGTATTTATCTGCTGTTATTTTAATTTACTCCGCACAAAAACATAAATGTGAAAATAATGCCAAGTTCCTATCCAAAAATTTCGGCCGTCAAAAGTACTGGGATCAAAATAAGGACCAAGCTCTTGATAGGTACAATAACATTACATTTCTAGGTATAATACCATTATATTTCTAGATTTTTTTTTTGGTACTTTCCTACCAAGACCTACCTGTATACCGAAATGCAGCTCTCTGGCTGGAGTGGAAGTGCCAGATACAAATAAGGGCCACCCTAGTCCGTCCAGATAAAAGGTGTCCGTTTTTAGATTAGCCAGACCATTTTTTCATCGGTACCCACCTGTGTACCAAATTTCAGATTTCGAGCTATACTGGAAGTGCCCTATACAAAGAAGGTGCACCCTAGCCCGCCCCCAAATAAAAAGTGCCCATTTTAAAATGTTTCTATTTAATAGTTCACCAAGACCTACGTGTATACCAAATTTCAGCTTTCTAACTATATTGAAGAGTGAGTGAGTGAGTCAGTGAATAGGTACTAAAATATGCACTTTTTACATCTTCATATCTCGGCTTTTATGGTACAACTTTCAAACTTCACCTATGGAGTTACCTCTGTATACAGAGGGAGACTATAGGGAGACTATGTTTCAAGTTTCATTATTTTATTATTAAGTGGAGCAAAGTTATGAGGGGGGTAAAAACAGCTGGAATGGTTTCGTGTAATATCAAAGTAAACAATGTTCATGTTTTTTGAAGCACTAAAGAAATAAAGCGCTTCATAATTCGCTTTAAAATATGAGCTTGTTCAGAAGCTGATTTCATAGCGTCAAAATAATGCAGGTTTTGAAGCGAGAAAAGTATTTGCTTTTTTCTTATATAAAAGCTTCGTACATAAGCTATACAAAAAAGCTGATTTTATAGTACTGATCCAAAGCAGGTTTTTAAGCGAGAATGAAGAGTAAGTTTATTTGAGTTTGTAAAAATCGAAATAAGAAAAATTCAAAATGGCGTTAACGACGCCAATCCACATCGAACCATTTTTTCATATATTTTCAGTTCTAGTGCTGAAAATGTTGATGATTTTCAGCGCTTCAAAAGCAAAAATGTAGTACTCCAATCCGGGAACTCGCCATACAAAAATCAGCAGCGATATCAGCGCTACTTTTATTCCATAATAGTAGAAACATGCTTTATTGGAAGCAACTTTTTTACTGGGATACACACTTTGTGGCCGGAAGTTGGCCTGGCGCACTACCGTACGCCTAGATTCTTTTTTGGTTTTTTCAAATCAAACGCACATAAAAACAAACCAACAGTTTACAAGTAAAACACAAAACTGACAAAAAGAGCATTCAACCAAGGTACAGATAGATGATTGAAATTTACTAAAAGTGGGGATTAATTCAAAAGCTCTTTATATTGTTTGATAGCGAATGACATAATCCCAAACTAAAAAAACTCGATCGAATCAGCTCGATATCGAAAGCGACGATTATGTCCCTGAACTTTATTCTTCAGTCATGTTTGATATTGGGTGAAAGTAAATTAAGTTCTACATCACTAATAACCAAAATTGCTGCTTTGAGTAACTTACTTTATTGACTGTGAGCGATCAAAGTCAAATAATTTTTAAAAATTTTGCGTGCCGTAGTTAAAATTGATATGCCCACCTATCATTAACTTTAGCCCGAAACATCATTAACTTTAGAGGCCACACTCGGCTGAGAAGGAGGGACACTCTTGCTCTTAGCCGAACACGAGAGACGTAGACAACCAAAGAACCAACCTCTGAAACAAATATTTTTGTCTGGCCTTGTCTGGACCTAAAAATTAAATGTTAAAGCTAAGATTTGATTACTAATTGTTGGTTCAATTTTATTGAAGATACAATAAATAAATATAACCGAGAAAAAAGTCTACTGGGAATCGAACCAAGCTCCTTTCCGCTTGCATTCCCACGTACCAACCACTCAGCTAAAGCACTGTATACAACGGTAGCAAAAAGTTAATATAAACTTACTGCTACCCAGTCAGTATATTATAGCCGCGACTCTTCAGAAAGAGTTTTTTATGACTTGCGTTTGTAATCAATTACGACTCATTTTCGAGACTTAAATGAGTAAAATTTCGAGCATCTGCATGATCAGTTTGTGATTGCGCACATTCTGTATATTATGTTGTTGCTTTAAAAAAAGTGGTTTTGTAATCATTTGTGGCAGTCATTTTCGAGTCTTTTTTAGGCGCACACCTGATTAATCAGTTTTTGGTTATCTAAGATAGTCTTAAAAGACTCAGTTTGGTGATGTTTGCTAAAAACAATCTTCCAAATGCTAGTTGGGATTAAAAGCAACAAAAAATCTTATTAATGTGTACTTTTTATTGAATGTTAGAATCAGTAAAAATAAGATTGCTTAGAATTTTAAATGTTTACTCTTTTGAAAACTATTGCACGGAATACTTCTTCAACAAAATACATTCCGTTACTGTCATAATATTGTGAGTGTGAGTTACTCTTTGAAGAAATTCGAATTTCTAAAAAAATGTGGGTATTAGGGGGGGGTTGGAAATAGGTACCCCCATAAAAAGTAATTTTAATGTTTTTATATCAGCATTAATTCAATAGTGAAGCGCACAAAATTTGAAGTGGGCTACTCTTAGAATAAAGTGCAATTTCCAGTAAAATCTTGATCATTCCGAAAATGTACATTTTTGGTGCTTTAGATTCCATTTATTTTATATTTCCTTTTTACAATGATTAAGTTTTTATACCTTAAGGCGGTTGTTTTCTCTTGTTTTTAGATGCAAAGCTCACATTGAGCTTTTTATTAACATGGAAAGCTCATGACCAAATATTTATTTTACGCTCCTAAAAGTATGCAGGTTTTGTAGTATTTACTGCAAATGAAGTCGTTTTCTGAAGAAGCACTTCCGATCGGAATGGTATTCTGTGACATGGCTGAATATCGCAATTTTTTTAACATGGGTTAAATATTTTTAAGATATCGGATCCAAATAATGACCGACTGTCACAATACGGATAAGATACTTTATTCTAAAAATGTTGTCAAAGGCTCCGAAAATAGCGTTACGTAATGTGTGAATAGTCCTTTATAAATACATACATGTGACCTTCTCCGAGAAAAGGGACCTAGTGTGCCTAAAAACGGGTTTGGACTTAAGAGTGGATTCTGGTGCCTAAAAGTGTGTATGAAACTTTAAATGCGTTTTTCTCAAAACTTCATTTTCACACACTAGGTATCTTTTTTCGGAGAAGGTCACACATACTGCTAAAACATACTATTTTTTATTTTATTTTCAGGTCTGTCATTAAATATCCATCGTTTTGGTGATAAATATCGTTTAGCCGTTATGGCAGATACTCAACTTGGACCCGAACATTCAATTATAACACGATCATTTGAAAAATATATGGAGACTGTTTCAATATAAATTCCCTAACTAAATTTTTTATTTTATTATCAAAATAAGGTAGAAAATCTATTATGCATATTTGTGATGCTACGAATATTCGTATTCACATTCTTATTCACAAAATGTATGCGAATATCGAAAAATATTGATTTCTAAAATTATTATTAAAAAGCCTGTATGTATCCTTGTAACAATTATATGTATTTTTGATTATATTCCTAGTTTTATTTTGAACTTCAACTTTTTCCAAAGAATTTTAATGAGGCTCGAGTTCGTTAATCAAAAATATTCTGCAATGAATTGGTATGAAGTAGTGCTGGCAAAATATTGAGTAATCGGTACCTAGTATCGAGTATTTGTCTTATTTTAGGGTACTCCATACCAAGAAGTAGCTACTCGATGCTTTCGCTGCTGTGCTTTTTTATAGTCAAATCGACTTTAACATTGCTGGAGAAAATACAACTTTGTTTAAAAGTATATCTTTTTCTATTCAGTACCTAAATGAAAAGTATTGAGTAGTATTGAGTAATTAAAAGTAGCAGAAATTGTCAGCACTAGTTGAAGCAGGAATCGTTACTGTTAACTTCAATTTTGTTTCAAAAAAGTATTAAATTTATTCGAGATGTTTCGAGTGATGTAAGGATTATTCGTAATCGCGAATTTTCGCCTGTTTCATGACATTCGTATTCGCAAAAATTTATGTGAATATCGAAAAATTTTAATTTCTGTAATTATTATTTTAGATTTATTTTACTTGATATAAAGACAGCAACTTTTAACAAACTGAACTAACAATTTTTGTTTTCTTCGGATGCAGTCTTGAGTTAAAACTACATTATGCGGCTATTTTTAATTTCAAATTGTATGGAAGAATTCTGTATAACTAAGTTCAGTTTTGTCACCTATGGTAACTTCATGCCACTTTTTCATTATGCGTAATGGCGTTAATATCAAACTTATTGTGAGGGCTATTTAGATAGGAAATGTCTCCAGCTTTTATTAACTTTAAATTATAGTATATGTACATATTAATCGTCAGCTTATTGGTTTGGCACACCACCGACCATTTCGGATGCCGCTACACTTCCATCGTCAGTGCTCACGGGTATTTGCTTATCACCACTTGTCAGGTGGAGCTGCTGAATGTGATTTTAGTTCCTATATATACAACTTTTTCGTGAAAATTGAATACGAGAATTAAATCACTCTCTAGCATATTAAAGTGCACTTTCCCATCGTTGCAATCGGTTTATTTTTCTTCATTCCCATTTTTTTGATTTCTGTTCTACTCAAGACAAACTTTTTTGGTTTGATTTTATACTTAAGTATATATGAACATGTAAACATGTGAAAAGCTCAAGCCAGTAGCTAATTGTTTATTAATATGATTATTTCGAACGTATTTGCTTTGTGAATCCAAATTGATTATTGGGCTAAGGTTCGTAATGTTATATTGTATATAGTGTATATATTTTGAATACCGCCTTTCAGAATCCGAAACCTGTTTCGCGAAATTGTTTGTGGTTTCTGAGATATCAAGCATTAATTTAAAACAAAAATATATAAATCAGAAACCAAGTAAAGTACTAAGTTTTTTTTTTGTAAAAAGAAGTAATACAATCAGACAATTACTGCCTACCATTTAATCAATTAATGTGTTACCTCCTTTGGGAAAGGGATAGTGTAGAGAGAACAGGTGGTGAAGTAGGAGAGAGATAGAAAGCTTAATTAATTCACAACTCTGCTATTCCGCTTTTTTAGAGCAGTGTTGCAGACCCTCTGGTGTCAAGTAGAAGCATTAATTTGCTTAAGCAGTGTAACCCTTTTATTAGTTCTTTCACTTCGTCGACCGTTCGTTACAATACCGACGAAGGAGGGTGCTGAGAAGTGCATTAGGATATGTTAGTATCAGGGATGCAAAAGTTGGTACAATTGTACTTTCTTAGCACTATTTGAAAGTGAAAAGTACAATAGCACCCCAATGACTTATTTACCACTATTTCAAAATTTTTTATGGTGACGGGGTTTGTTTGAATTTGGAACGATTTTCCGTTATCCAACGTAAAATTTGGTTGATAAAAAGATTGGGGTCGGTTATGTGCTATCTATAGTGGTCTCTTAAATCTGTGGTCCCAAGCCTTAACCGCCTTAAGTCGAGTTAGGATGAAACTGAGTTATTGGTACTATCATGTTCGGTATGTATGAATCTACTTGCTATCAAATTTTGGTAATTGTGTCTTTTTTGATATAACATCTATCCGTAAAAGACCTAATAGCTTAAGTAATTTTTTATATAATTGTTTTGTATTAACAGCTTAACTAATAATTCATCGACGTTAGTTTCCTAACTCAAATTAAGTGTTTCATATTTCTATATTCTTACTTTGGAATAATGGCCTAAATCAATTTAAGATGTGATAATTAGAAACATACAGTTTTTATTATTGCCTAAATCAAACTCATGTCGTTATTCCGCAATAGAAAGTAAACATTTTATTTTCCTAAGTTGAGTTACTTTGTTATTCCGAATTACAACATCGATTTTTGATAGGCGTAAATTGAGTTGAGCTCTTTTTCCAAACTAAAAAATCACTTTATTATTTCAAGTTAAATTCTTATTACAAATTTGAATTTAAAAAAATTTTTGTTTAAGACTTTAGTCTTTAGCTCTGTTCAATAACTGAAAATTGTTAACAATTGTTAATAGTTATTATTAAAATTGTTCGATACGTGAACACTTTTCAGTGAAAACTATTAACAATTATTAATAATTTTCAGTTATTGAACAGAGCTTTTATTTCAAACTATGAATATTGAAAATTTGTAAAAAATTAGTCACTAAGTCGAGATAGACCATTGAGGAGAGTTCTACATCTCGGTGATTGATTTAAAATTTTTTATCAATTTTTGTAAAAAATAATATGCAAAATGTCTGACAGAGGATTAAACAAGATAGAATTAGAAAAGCTTCAGGAAGAACGTCCTAAGGAAAAAAGTAAGTGAATAAAAGTTAGTTTATTTTTAGATTTTTTTTAATTTAATCTTCATGTAATAACGAGTTACATAGTGGTTATTGTTGTAAAATCTATACTGATGTCACATACCTCTGACGACAAATAAATCCCAATAAAACTTTTATTTTTAAATTAAAAAAAAGGTGTTTTTTAAATTAAATATCATAGAAAAATTGTTTATGTTCAAGGAATCCAAAATGAAAATATAACATAAGTCGACAAGCTATGAATTATCAGTACGGAATAACAACTTAACTCAACATGAGAGATAAAATCATACAAATGTTGACATAAAATAAAGACTTAAGTTGACTTAGGTGCACTAAAAGTTAGTTTTTTCTTGTGGCACAGAAGCCTAACTCAACTTTAGCATTTTGAATTTTTTGTACTCAACAAGCCATAAGAGCCTAAGTGTCTTTTTTGCTATTATCTCTTGACTGCAATGCTAAAGAACTATTTTTTTTAAGAGACGATTAAAAGAATACGCTTCCTTGGAATCTGTAAAAAAATAACAAAAAAACAGCTCCCGATTTGCAGTGAGGGTCTTAAACTTTAAACTGCTCTCCTGAAACCCTTGGAAAACAGACATGATACAATAATACAGGTACATGCATTAGCAAAAATTCTCATCAACGTGTTTGGTTGTGTGTACAACGAATTTTGTTGTTGCTCAGTATGTAATTTTTGACAACTCACATGAAGATTTGACAACCTAGATGAGAAAATTTTTCTAATGCATGTACCTGTATCATTGTATCATGGAAAACAGACTTGGCGGTTAAGGCTTGTGACCACAGAAATATGCAAGAAGGAAAATGGTTCCGAATTAATAAGTCTTTGAAAAACGACAATATATATATATTTTAATCTAACGAGCTAAAAAAATTTAAACTTTTATATATACAGATTCCCAAAAATTATATTTGAAGTGAGGAAGTCACACTTGAACCCCTTGTGTTCTTAAATTTTTTTAATTCATAAATATGTAAATGGACCTGTACTCCAAAAGTCATATTATTACCTTAAATTTTTTTAATTCATAAATATGTAAATGGACCTGTACTCCAAAAGTCAACTTATTACCTTTAAAAAAAACATATGGACGAAATTTTAAAAATCAGTTTATTAAGAAAACATATCTGGTTTGACATCACCCAGCTCATATTCGTCATGAGTATGGCTTTAGATTTTTTCCGGAATTTTCTACCTTCCATCGTTAGGAAGTGCTTTGAATAATTCATTGTAAATTGATGTAATATAGGCTAAAGCAAAGAAGATCCTCTAAGCTCTTGAATTTCATGAACTTCAGTGATTTGACGCTGTTTTGGAGGAAGTTGTGGGAGTAACTGTACGGCTCGGCCAGTACTTTGAGCTTTCAAATTTTATTTTCTGAAGTTTTCTTGCTCATTCATAAGATTATGATTGTATGAGAAGTTCCAAAGATCTTCCTTCTCAAAATCTAACAATTGCATTTTTCGGATGCTGGGTGTACTATTGTTGAAGAACCTTTGGATGGGCTCAATAGTTATACAGTTCTCACTTTTCATTTATTACCCGACTTCGGCAAAAGGAGGGTTATGTGCTTAACGTGTTTGTATGTATGGACGTTCATCTATTCCCTCATAACTGCTAAGCTACTTATCATAATTTGAGACATATGGTATCGTTGGAAGCGTCTTGATCGTCCGCTGGTTATAGGATATGTGACGTTACATTAAATTGAGTTTGGCACGCTCTATACGACATAAAGCCAGGACGAAAATAGTGTGTTGCGTACCAAATGAAAGGGCTTGATTAGCATATTTAAAAAAAAAATAAAATATATATATATATATATATATATATATATATATATATATATATATATATATATATATATATATATATATATATATATATATATATATATATATATATATATATATATATATATATATATATATATATATATATATATATATATATATATATATATATATATATATATATATATATATATATATATATATATATATATATATATATATATATATATATATATATATATATATTTATATATATATATATATATATATATATATATATATATATATATATATATATATATATATATAT